>JAVCKU010000085.1:23907875-23925937 GCA_032273985.1 Hypsolebias coamazonicus
TGATGACGTCATCGGGTGCCGTTCGTAAGTCCGGAGCGCCGCAGGTCGAGGGAGCCGTAGGTCGAGGACCACCTGTAGTGGTTGTTTCACTGCTTTTAGCTTATAACAATCATCTTTTAGCTTTCTTGTCGTTTGGCTTCTAGCTAGCCTTTCATTACTTTTACCATATAGTAAACTTTTTTCTTTAGCTATTCTTTTGTTACGTTTAGCTTTTAGTTACCATTTGGTTACTGTTTCAATTCTGTTTTACTTTTAGCTTTTTCTTCATAATTTTAGTCTGTATTTAGATTTGCCCTATTTGTAGTTGGTCTTTAGATACCTTTAGCTTTTAGTTATCGTTTTGCTACTTTTAGCTTTTTACTTGGGATTTGTTTCTGTTACCATATAAACTAAACTTTCGCTACTTTAATGTAGCCTTTTGATGCTTTTAGTTGTTATTTTGCTCCTTTTAGCTTCATGCTAACCTTTAGCTTCTTTTAGTTTAGCAACTTTAGCTTTTTGTTAGGGTTCTGCTTCTTTTAGCTTCAACAACTAAACACTACAGTCACACAGCTCTCAGCTTTAGATGATTCTAAGGTTTACGCACCCGTCATTGTCCCAGAAGCTACAGGCAGTAGCTGAAAAGAAAATACTCACCTGGCTGATTGTGGGCAGCTTAGTGAGCAACATCTGGAAGACGGGAGGGGGCAGCGTCTGCTGGAGCACCTGCAGCAGCTGCTGAGGTTGACCACACACCGCAATGGCATTGGTCAGGTGGTCTACACCTTTCTCATACTCACCTGGAGTGAAGAAACAGAAAGCAGGACAAGTTATAGTTTTGAGTTAAAAGGTGCAGAAACAAAGAACTTTAACGCTGTGTTTGGTATAAAAGCTATGTGATCTATTAGTGATCCTTGAACGCATCATGTGCCTTCTGTCAACTTGCTTCACCTTGTGACAGCAGCTCCTCTCCCAGCTGGATTTCTTCCAAAAAGAACTTCTGCACAGCTTCAGGGTCCTTCAGGTCAGGTAGCTTCAAAACAAACCAACATTGTGAAAGTTATTGGCTGCCTAAGACGGACAAAAAGAGCCTCGACGTAAATGTTTTTGCCTCACGTTTCTCACCTTTGAGAGACCGGCATTCTCACTAGAAACGTTTTGCTTTCTTCTACCTGAGAAGTGGAACAAACACCTTTAGCCGTTTACTTCCGAGGTTAAACGTGAAGCACGTGATTTTTTTATTTAATTTATTTAGTTACAACAAATACCCCGTGACAAGTTGGAATTAAGTAAAAATTTAACGTATGTGACAAACTTCTCGCTGTGGCGTCTTTTCAAGCCAACCATCACATGCAGGCTAACGATGCTAACGTTAGGTAGCTAGCACGTTTTCGACACTTACGCTCACGTAGCTTCTCTTTGAAGCGCGGGTCACTCCGTCGCTTCCGGTCAAAATAAATACAGTATGCGACCAAAAGGGCTCCGCACGCCCCCGCAAACACCGCAGTCGTTCTGCCGCTCATCATGCTTCAAAAATAATTAGAACAGCGGCTAGCAGCTAACACCGCTGCTGCGGAAGAGTGTGGTGTGACGCAACTCTACTTCACGCATGCGCACTGTCGACCGGATGCAGTTATTTCCATATTTGGAAACAAGACTAGCTTTAGACTGCATTTTAATTATTAAAACTTGTTTAATATAAAAGCAGACCAGTTGGTTAAATATTTGTAACTAACTGGATATCTTATAGCAACGGCTGAGACCAATGTTTGAAACATATATTTTTTATAGATTGTAGTTTCACTTGTTCTTTTATTAATGTGTGAAAACTGCTCGCTGTTCATTGCCACATCCCAATAAATTATTTCACATGCTTAAAATGTTGAAATATTTTGCTTGAATTAATAGTGGCCGGCAGGTTAATTAATCTTCTGAATATCTGTATCTTTTTCACATTTTTACATGAAACTGGATGGAGACTTTGCTAAAAAAAAAAAAAAAAAAAAAATCCCTTTACATTGCTTAGAAATGTTATAATATCAAAGGTTTGAGCCATGTTACTTTGGAAACTGGTTATATTTAGAAAAAAGTGCTTTTAAAAATAAAGAAAACTATATTCAATGAGCTGCGCATGCTTTAGTAGGACAAATGTAGTTAAAAAAAAGAAGTATGCTTAATCAGTGCGATAAAGTGCACACTTAAGTCTTATTATCTAGAAAAACACAGGTTTACATTTGTTTTAGTTTGTATTTAAAGTATTTAAAAGCAGCAACTGATAAGAGACGAGTCGTTCACAAACTATGGCATTTATTTCAAACAGAGGCTTCTGCTTTGCTTACATTTTTACAATAAATTACACAATGACCATCGTCAGATGAGCCTAATAAATACTTTTGAGCATCTCCCCTCATTTGTCCTTTAATCTGCGATGCTCACCGTTTTCCACGTCCAGGCTCATAGAGTTTCAGCTTCAGGCCGAGTTGCATCCGGCACCGACATTCTTCCCAAACAAACGCAAACTTACAAGACAGCCAAAACAAAAACAAAAAAACTAAAGCGAACATGAAGTTAAAAACAGGGCGGGGAAGTGAAAAGAAGAATTGGGATTTGAACAAGAACATAAAGGAACTTTAAAAAAGGACGAATGAACGCGCCGAAATCCTCAGTTTTTCCTCTCAAACTACATTTAAAACTGTCTGTACAGAAAAAGTACATATTATTAACAGTGCAAGATATTAAATAGCTTGACTCAAAACACGTCTCAATATACAAATGTATAACAAAAGCATACAATTACATACAAGTGCCGAACAAAACGTAACTTCAGGTTTTTCTGTACAGTGCAGGGGTTCTGTACAAAGGAAAACGCCGGAGAGGTCTGGGGGAAATGTTTCCACGTACGTCACGTTATGATATAAATGCACATTTACAATATCTCTACCTTTAATCTGGTATGGGAACAGAAAACGGTTCAGGTGTGGATGAGGAAGATACTAGACCATACGGGTATTTGTTGCTTTCTTAATGCAGCGGAAACAAACAGCTTCATGTTTTCTGCTTTTTAATGGCAGTAGTCGAGTATTTGATCCAGTTAGACGTCGTCCGGGACTGGACGGGGGCTCAAATGGGTCGTGAAAACATAACAGAAACGACAAAAGGGCAGAAAAAGCGTTCAGCACTTTCTTCATTGCACATGTGGCACCGCCGGCGTCGACAGTCATACCGAAGCTGGACGAGTATTCAGTAGTAGGTTACGGGTGATCCAGTACACGGGTTCTGCTTCGCCGACTCTTCTGAAAACATTCTGTTGAACCCTTCACCGCCTGTTTGCTCACAGCTTTCTTCAGTCTGTTTTATAAAGGGGGGGGTTTATAATTTCAGCTCTGAGCTGAGAAGAGGATGGGGAAAACAAAGCTTGCAAAGTGCCCCGTGGAGAAAACCAAAAGGCACTACAGTATCGTTCCACGTTCCTCCGCTGAGGGTTTTGTGAAGACCAGACGGCGGTTCGAACCCCCGCCGTTACGCACAGGGCTACACGCCCGTGAGGAGCGAGCACTTTACACGAAGAAACATGGCAAAGTCGCCCGCTTTCCCTACTTCCGATGCCAACGTTGTCCTCTTAAAAGGTACTCGCTGCAAAGTCACGAAGAACGGTTTAAACTCGACGGTCAAACAATGTGCGTTCGTTCGGCGTCTGCGGAAGAGCCGATCGGGACGGAGACAAAGACGAGTTGAAACGGTGAACTCGACGGTCTGGAAACAGTTTAGTGAAAAGCCTCGTTTATTTTTATTTTATTTTTTACGTGGATAATTCCCGTCGCTTTTCTCGTCCGATCTTTTTTCCTCAGCAGCTTTATTCTTCCACCGAAGAATGACCGCCACGTTCGTTTGCCGACAGCAGACCGACGATAAGAGTCGCTCCTGCTCCGTTTTGTTTGGTTCGTCGGTTCAAATCGGGCGTTTTATAAATTACACATATAAAAATATAGTTTGAACTTTAAAAAAATAAAGACAGTTATTTTGTTTTTTTAACACACAAGACAAAATTGATAAAATCTAAACTCTGCACGCCTTCAGGTTTCATCGTTGTGTGAAATTAGTTTGAATAACCGTAACGTGAAGATATAAAATAAAAGTTTGTTGGGTTTTATTGTGCATTGATACGTTTGTTTTCATAAAGTCGTTTTATTTATTAAATTTTTATTAAGCCTGATTGCGTTATCAGAATAAACTGGAAAAAATAGTTCTGCGTTTTACCATCAAATTTATAAATGTTCACGCGACTCGAGCTTCCGTGTGGTTTTTGTTTACGTTGAGCGCGTGCCGGCATTTCCGAGTCGTATCTGTAAAACTACCGGAGTAAACTCTGTGGAACGGCACCGGTTGATGCCGTATAAACTTTTTTTATTTCTTTTGGCTTCACATGTTGCAGCGAGTACCTTAAGAGCCCGCAGTACTGATCCGTATCGAGTTCGAACGATCCCCTCTGATGATATCAAATGGAAACAGTTATTGGGGAAAAAAAAAAAAAAAAAACATTATTGGAAATGTTCAATTAAACAAGACTTAAAAATGTGAAGAATTTGACAAATTTATCCCCTTACACAATCGTCATAAAAGTGCACTTAAGTGCCGTTAGCTTGCCAAGGAAACAGTTGTCAGTAGAAAATAGTGCTTGTTTCGCATCTCGAGTCATTTTTTTTAAAAATGTCTTGTGCCCCAGCGGTTACAGTTTCAGGTCGACTCGTGGCTCCGGTGACCCCGGTGACCCCGGGCTGCTGGTTAAGTGCTCAGTGCGGTTCGCTCCCTGCTGCTTCGTCCTGTCACCTGCACTCCACCGACACCCCGGAGTTCTGAGACGAGGAGGACGACACCGGCGGGTCCGCCAGCGTCAGCATGACGGCGGCCGTCAGCGAGCTCGAGGACGGAGAAGACGACGAGGAGGAGGAGGAAGCCGCCGCTGCACCTGTGGAATGAAAAGCGACTCGTTAGAGCGTCTGTCTCCCATTTTTATTATTCGCCCGTCGAAGGTGGAGGCGTTACGCTTCAGTCTCCAAGATCAGGGTCAAAGTTTAAACAAGGCGTTTGTTTGTCCGGTCGCTCACGACAAGCGCCGGTGTTTAAATGTGCCTGAATAAAAATAAAAAGTGCTTCAAGTCAAATCAGACATGGACAAACAACAGTTTGTTTCTGGTTCATTAAATGATTTTACTTGTTCAACATTTTCACAGACTTTTTCAAAAAGGAAACATTTTTCCAGCCTATAAGTCACAGTTTTTAATATAATTTTCATGCCCTGCAACTTATTTATGGATTTTTCCCATATTTATAAACCGACGTCTGAGAAATCACCGTTTTCATTCATTCTGACTGAGAATATTGAACACTACCATTTTCAGCCTCTAGGTGGCGCTTGAGTAATAAGGCATGCTATTGTGTCATGTAATAGGTAAAAGTGTCTATTATTGACCCAATCGGCTCGCCATAGCCTTCCACCTTTGTCTAACTGGAGCAACCGTCAAATCAGCTTAATTTTGCTGCGCCGCCCCAGAGAAATGCAGCTGATTTGACCATTGAAGTGCATTTATTAATTAAAAGTTCAACTGAGACACACCTTTAATTAACTTCGAGCAAACAATTAATTGTTTTAGGTGTTTATCTTGTGAAATTTCAAAGAAATGCACAGCAAGTTGTCCCTCTGCGCGTTCCTGTTTCCACGTATCGGCTTTTGAAAATGCAGCTGATTTGACCATTAAAGTGCATTTCTAAAGAAAAAGTTCAAATGAGACGCACACTTACTATAATTTCAGGCAAACAAATAATTGTTTTTAAGTGTTAATCTTGTTAAAGTCCTCCCGTGCACGCTCCCGCAGCCGCCATTTGGCAGTAAATCAATTTTTGGCACAACACCGGCCCACATTTTTGGGTCGTCAGCGGTGACACGTAATAGATGTGACTTATAGGGCGGAGCGACGTGTACGGCAGAAAATACGGTACTAAATATTTCAGACAAGTTATTAATGTTTTTAATTTAGCGGCAGATTAAATTGTTTCCTAAACAGACAGAAGGAATGGACTCGCGATTAATGAGCTTCTGTTCTAATAGTTTTAGCTTTAGCGCTCTGCTTTTTTTTTTCTTTTAGCAAAGTTCTGATTTGTTGTTAAATTAAATAAAAATAAAAAAAATCACTCCAAAGACCAGTCTAGAGACAAAAAGTGACACTTGGTGACACTAAGACTTGAAGAAACTTAAAAAAAAAAAAAAACCCGCGTGAATCTGATTCGTTTTGTTTTGGTCTCGCTGAGCCGAAGGAGCGGAGAGTTTTCTTCTCTAAACCGAGACGCAGCACGAAAAGTAAAACGGTAAATTAAATGAAACTAAAGTGAAGCGAACGCCACGAGCTGACTTACTTTCCCGTTCCTTCTTCTTCATGCGTTTCCGCCTCCTGTCGATGGAGGCCACCTCAGACTTGAGGGAGAGGTAGTGATTCCTGATGTCTTGCAGCTTCTCCTGAAGGAACGAAATCCTCTCCAGACCGCTCATCTTTTCCAGATCGGCTGAGAAGAGGCGAGAACACGAGGTGAGCAACGACAGAACGCCCGGTTCAACTTCAAATGTTTAGCTTCGACCCAGTTAAAAAAGCCCTTTTCATCATCCATCCGTCTTCTTCACTGGGAGCTGGTGTCCATCCAGATCAAGGGACACCTGGACATGTCTCCGGTCCATCACAGGGACACACACAAAATGAGAACCATTTACACCCAGGGACAATTTAGAGTTAGGAAATCGGAGTACCCGGACAAACCCGGGAGACAAACCTGCGTCTTACTTGCTGTGAGGCGACAGCTCTACCCACTGCTCCACCTCCATATTTGTCCAATTTACAAATTTCCCTGTTGGTTTTCCACCATTTTGTTTGTACTTTTTTTCTGCATGAATAGTTACTGTTAATTTATTACAGATTGATTATAGGCTGTTGCAACAACAACAACAACAACAACAACAACAGTTGTATACATAGTGATTTCTGCAGCAGTTGAGATTTGTGTATAAAAGGACAAGAGCAATTAATCCTGGTAAACTAACTTTAAAGTTTCTTGACAGAAAGAGTCCTTTTACTTCTTTCTGAAGTCTACCCTTTTTTCCCTTTGACATTTGCTGTGGCGCTGGGAAATCCCTTCGTATAATGTGCAGTGTCATTTTGAACCCTTTTTAAATAAGTTTCTTTCGGCTGCTCCCTTCTTCAGTTGTCGCCACAATGAGTGAACTCATGAAAGATTTGGCAGTTGTTTTACGCCGGACGCACTTCCCGACGCAGCCTGGGCTCGAACCCGCAACCTCAGGATTACAGGACTGCAGCGCTGACCACCAAGCTACCACAGCCCCCTTTTTTGTGTGAACCCTTTATAAATATAAAGCTGGAACTCCCCGTGACATCACAAGGCCTGTCACGATAACAAATTTTGCTGGGCGATTAATTGTCTCAGAAATTATTGCGATAAACAATAATATCATTTGAAATTTGACAATAATTAGTAATTATTGTCAAATTTAGAAAAACAATGTTGGTTAATTTGTTTTGGGTGCAGTGCTTTTGTCTGACCACTGGATGGCAGTGTAAGACTGTTTGAACCGAAGGATGGATAGTGAGGGAGCGAGCAGCATGTCTCTTTAAGAAAAATGGGAGGGAGGCCCCTTGACGTGAATGGGCTGCCTCTCCTCGGTTCTCAAAATGGCGGTTGCTCGGTGTGGTTTGAGCTCTTTAGCATAGCATTTGTCACGCAAAGCTTTTAATAAAAAAATTAGTAAACAAGTTCTCAACTTCTTTGCAGAGAAAAACAACTTTTTAGACGAGGGAACAAGTTTCAACCATGAATTTTGAAGCTTTGACAAGACGGAGGTTTATTTCCTGAGGTCGGCCTTGTAGTTTAGCTGTTTTTAACGATCCAAAAACACGATTTTGGACAGTTAAAATGGATTTTAAAGAGAAAGGGAGGGGTCAGGGAGAAGCACCGGAGATCAACCTTTTGTCATCCAGTGTCTTCAGTAGAAAGAGAGAAACATGAAGAAATGATAAAGCCGATAAATGAAAACGAGGTTGATAATTTTAATTTATTGTGCGATTAATTGATTTATTGTTTATCGTGACAGGCCTGGACATCACTCCAAAAAGTAAAAATCTAATTTTCTAAAAGGCACTCGAAAAAAAAAAAAAAAAAAAAACATCTATCTTGTTGCCAGGCGACAACATCCTATGTGATGAAAATGAGTTAAAGCAATAAAATGTGTCACTCACACATCTGGAAGCTCCACTTGTACACCCGCGGGAGTCTTCCGTGGCCGTCCCTGTGCTGGGCGTGATCTGCGTCGCCCTGCTTGTGGTATTTATGGCTGGAGGGAGGCAATCGGCCGTGACACCTGGGCAAGGCCTTCAGGTCCGGGGCGTGGTTCTTAGAGGCTGCCGGTTTGGCAGCGCCCTCCACGACGGACTGGTCCTCGCTGTCGCTGCTGTTGGCTGCGGGGAGAAAGACGAGAAGATGAAAAAAACAAGCAGGGAGAACAAAATGTCCTCTCTGGTCTGGACGGTTTTCAGAGAGCCGTTTGAAACCGGGTCTTCCGGCGCCGGCGCCTCGTACCTGTTTTCCTGTTCTTTTTGGGAGGCACACCGAGGCTCTTGCGGTTTGGCTTGTGTTTCTTTGCGGCTCCACCAGTCGGCGATTCTTTCTGCCGCTTCTGACCCACAGATGCTGCAAAAACAAAACGGGCTGAATTTCACCACCTGAACACAAAGTGTTGGATTGATCATAAAGTCCTGGACAGATTTTAACGAAACCTCCAGGAAATGGTCACTGGGTGTTCGTCTCGTCCACACTCTGGTGACGTGCTCAGGTTTTATGTGACAGATCTGCTGACGTTTGTACCTTTGGACTTCTGCTCGCTGTCCGGCTGACTGCTGCCGCTCAGCTCTAAGCTGCAGCTGCTGCTGCTGTTGCAGGAGGGGCTGACGTCGAACGCCTTCGAGGGGGAGCCCGCCACGTTGTCCTGCGGGAGCTCCTGCAGCTCCCCGCCCAGACTCTCCACCTCCACGGTGCTGCTGTCCGTCTCGCTGCGCCCGCCTGCCGCTTCCTCCTGCGCGGGGTCTGGAGGAAGGGCGTCAGAAACCGGCTCTGAAGGCAAGGCGGGGGGAGGCGAAGGTGGCGGGGGAGACGGCTGCGCTGGGCACAAGTCTTCCACAGCACTGCCCCCACCCGAGGGAGACTCGGGTGTGGTCGGTGGAGTGTTGAGCACAGAGTTACTTCCGCTGCTCGGAAACTCCTGCAGCTTCTCCATCTGCTCCTCCGAGGCCTCGTCCTCGGGTCCAGCATCGTCTTCGACGCCGGGCTCGTCCAGACGTGAAGGTACGGGCGGGGGAGGGGAATTGGTAGCCTCAGTGTCCGAGTCGGAGAACAAGTCTTTGAGAGTCTTCTTCGGCCACTGGGCCTGGATGCTGGACCACACGTCCTTCTGTCCTTTAGGGCGAACCAGAACCCTTTCCTCCGCGTTACTGGACACTTTGGCTCGCTTTTCGGGAATCTCCCAGAAGCCACCTTGCCTGGCGTTCTTTTCCCTCACCCCGTTGTACTTCTTGGAAGAAGAACCTTTGGTTTTAGGGCGGCTTCGCTCAGTCTCTGCAGCCGGGGACTCCGTCAGCGCGGTGCTGTCATCATCTGAACTGCTGCTGGATGAAGCCCCCCTCTCCCCTCCAGGACCAGCTCCCCTCTCCTCCAGTTTTCGAGGAGACCCGCCAGGTAACCAGTCCGCGCTCCTTGTGTTCCGGGTCTTGGCTTTGGATTGTCCTTTGGGGATCCTTTCAGCAGCGCCGTCCGATTTCCTCTTCCTGGTGTTCACTTCTCCCTCCACGTCTGGCGGACTTCCGCGCTTTGAGGCGTTGGCGTTTTCCGCGCTCGCCACTTCCTGGCTCCTTCCTGACGCCGAGGAGGCTTTGGGCCTTCCAGAGGGCGCTCCGCTATCCCAGCCCTCTATCTCAGGTGGCTCACTTTGGTCTTTTCTGATGCTGCCACTCGGATGATCTTCATTGTTGTCCCCGTCCTCGCGCTCGCTTTCGTCTGTGGACATCTCGGAGGCTGAGAAGACAGAGCATCTGTTAGCGTCGATACAAAGACACGAGTCTGAACACGGGCTGTGTTTGAGTTCAGCTACCTTGCAGGCCGTTGAGGATGGAGGTGATTTCTATGGACTTGACCGAAGACTGCCGAGTCCCACTGTCCTCGTCCTCGTCGGTCTTGGAAAACACGTCCTGACTCAGGCCACACTTGGAGCGCGGGACACGGTTGGCGTTGGACAAGGGGCCGAGGACGTCCCTGTCGCCGAGCCTGTCCAACCTGTCTCGCTCCCTCTCGGCTTTGTTCTGTCAGAATCGAACAGAGTCACCGCGTCACGTCACCACAGCCAACAAACCGGGCCCGCGCTGATAATGGGCCGCGCTCTGAAACCGTACCTTTATTTTTTTGCGGTGCTTTATTTTTGGTACGTTCTTATTGGCGGGGCGCACGATCTTGTCCGCTTTTATCCATTCATCGTATCTAAAAACAAAATATACATATAAAAAAAAAAAACAAATCGAGTAACAAGGACAGGGACATGTTACACATTCGGGTCAGCGGAAGAAGCCGAGGAATATTCTGACACCACCGTCACCACCGCCCACACAGACACCTGCGCTAACTGAGCAACTGTGTTGCTGCGACACGATGAGCCTCGACAGCAAACGAAGAAACCCGACGGTGTTTGTGTGGGGGGAGAAAAACCCAAACCTTTACAATGAAGAAATATACAGAGGAGCCAGCACACAGAGTGTATTCGACAGAGTTCCAACAGCAGCGAGGGAGCTACATGAGTGGAAATGAAACATCACACACAACAGAAACGATGCAGAGAACATCCCAGAGGCTTTAAAACGAGCGCTAGAGGACCACACAACACTGAAGACAATGAAATGCTGAGTGCACCAGCTGACCTCTGTGTCATGTACCCTAACACTCCTCTTAACACCGCATTAACCCTGACCCACTGGGGAGGGGGGAGAGGGTTGAGAGGTAGAGGTGAGTGTAGCAGCACTTTGTGTGGCCATTCAAAGATCACATTGTGGGATCAAATCAAATCAAATCACAGGTTTGGTCGGTTAGAGCTCAGCCTGTCTGCAGGTTCGAGTTAAAAAGACCGACATCTGGGGGACAGACAGACAGGGGGTTAGGTCTGATTGGGTGAGACAGCTTTTTCTGCCACTAGATGGCCCATGTCCTCCAGAATCAGAGTACTGACTGGGACTGGAGAGGAATGCTGCAGGGACACCCAGCAGGTGGTGATCCCACGAGTTCAGCGGGAAGTTAAGAATCAGTCGTATCAACAGACGCAAAAACACGTTTGTACCTTTTTGTTCGAGACGGAGAACCCACAGAGGTCACTGAAAAAAACTTACAACTCAAACCAGCAATGAGAAATAAATCACGAAAAATCAACGGCCGTTTGTTTGGAAGGTTGGTTTTTAAAAAATATATAAATAAATAAATAAACTAATAAAACTGGACTTGACAAAAAGACGGTCCCCCCCAATATCTGTCGCTCAATCTTTTGAGGAAGTCGAGTGGATTCTGTGACGCTCTGACACTTCACCTGTCCACAGGTGTTCCGGTCCACAGGTGTTCTGGTCCACAGGTGTTCTGGTCCACAGGTGTTCCGGTCCACAGGTGTTCCAGTCCACTCCTCATGATCAAACTGCTCCAGCTGTCTCAGGTTTGAAGGGTTCCCTCTCCAGATGTTTCAGCTCCTTCTCCAGATGTTCAACAGGCTTTAGATCAGGGCTCAGAAGGACACCTCAGAACAGTCCACTGTTTGGTTCTGGTGTTTTTAGATGTTTGGGTCGTTCTTCTGTTGGAGGACCCATGACCTGCGACTGAGACCAAGCTTCCTGACCCTGGGCAGCACATGTCACTCCAGAAAGCCTTGATAGTCTTGAGACTTCACTGCACACCTTCAGATGCAGCAGATCAGATCAGAACCGAGCCTCCTCCATGGTTTACTGCAGGGACCAGGTTCTGCTCCTTGTTTCAGTTTTGGGTCTGAACACAGAGCTGATGGACATGTTGCCAAGAAGCTCCAGTTTTGTCTCGTCTGTCCAAAAGACATTGTCCTAGAATGTTTGTTGTTGGTCAATCAGCGTTAGGACAAACTCCAGTCTAGTTTTTCTGACTTGCTGTCCTCAGCCGTCTTCCATCAAGTCCACTTTGTCTCAAGCAGAGACCGATGGTCCAGTCTGACTCTGATGACCTTGAAGTTCACCTCTAATCTCTTTGGAAGTTGTTCTGGACTCATTCTGTCCATGTCTTCAGTTCGTCATCAGTGTTCCTCTTGTGGACACGTCCTGGCAGGTTGTCTCCAGTCCTGTGGACATTAAACTTCTGAGTAATCTGTGCAGCTGTAGTCAGAGGGACGTCAAGCTGCTCGGAGACGGTCTTAAAGTCTTCACCTTTTACATGATGTCAATCAGTGTCTTTTTAAGCTCCAGAGACAAGTCTGTCCTCCACTTCCTGTGGTCCATGTTCAATGTTTCACTCACCATGATACCAAACAGCCCTGTGACTACCTGTCAGCCTGATTGATTATAGACTGAAGACACCTGAAATGCTGATTACAGGACACGCCTGACTTTAACGTGTGGTCTGATTAACTTCGATATTTTCCAGGATCTTTTTGTAAAGGCCAGTTTTGTTTAATTTTTTCTTATAATTGTTGGTTTCGGCTTGTTTCATTGACCTCTGTGGGTTTTTCGCTCCATGACAAACTGGTACGAGCTCCTTCGTTTGTGTCTGTTTCTACTGGTTTCCTTTGTTCAGGATGAATAAAAGGTGATTTCTCCCCACGTCCTGTCTTACCTGATGTTCCAGCCACAGTAGTGCACCAGGTAGAGCACCTCTCCCCCCTCCACGTCTGCCTCTTTCACAGTGGCCTCGTACGTCTTCAGATTGCGGCCTCGCCCATACCTCACCTGCACCTTCATCCCCGGGGGGTAACACTCAAACTCCTCCCCTTCCTCCCCCTCCTGACTGCTGTCATCCCTGCAAGAAAAACAGTTCAGCACTTCCTGGCCCTAGGCTGACCCCCAGCTGCACACCACAGAAGCCCCCGCCCATCCACCCAGCTCCCTGCCTGCTGCACAGAAGCCCGTTCTCTATTTAATTAGCTCCGCCCTCACCTGTCCTGTCCCATTACATCACCTTTTTTTATTTCTAGTCCTCTGTAACCTAAAGCAAGCTGCATCACTAACAGTAAACCAGGCAGTTAAACAGTACATGTAGTGTTTTAGCGAATAAAACATATTATTAATGGCACTGGTCATGAGGAGTAACTCTTAGCTAACCCTAAATCCACACGTGAGGTTCTCATTCATACACATGGTGAGAAACAAAAGCAGCCACAGGAAGGAGCTAGTGGGAAAAAGCCAGATGTCAAAGGTGGGAAGAGGGGGTGTGTTCTGGCAGTGTGGTAGGAGTTTCAGGTGCAGGGGCCACACAAGAAGGTTAGCACAGCAACACCTCTGCAGGTAGCAGCGACTTAAAGCAGGTAAAGCGTTTGATCCCAGTTTGATCAGCACGGTAACCCCCAAGCAGCTCGAAGCTCACAGCATCTACGTGTTAACGTCAAACGAAGAACGTCAGCTGGAAGAAACTGCCAAAGACTTGAGGAAACGTGAGACTTGAAATACCTGAAGTATATTAAAAAAAAAAAAAAAAAACTCCAGGTGCTTCGTAGCACCTTTACACAGCAACAAACCGTCAAAGATTCACACCACGCAACTATTTAAATAAGGGTTTTCTAAAGGGGTCGCTTAGATTTATTGCAAATCAGTTAAAGAAAGTGCAGAAGCACCTGGTTCGTTTGTGGCGTGAACGCAACAGAGGCTGACCGAGACGTGAAATGACCCCTCCGGCACTGAAGCCAGTGTTTGGAAGAATTTCGGCTTCTATGAAGCTGAAGAGAAAAACAGCTAAAGCCACATTATATATAGGGATGCACAGATTCACTTTTTTCCCACTTCCGATACCCGAGGTTTAGAATCAATCGATACTGATCCAGAAAAACAGTGCTGTTAAAACATAACTAAATCTAATGTAAAATAAATAATAAAGGGGCTGAAATAAGAGGGAAAAACTATAATTCACTAGCTTAGTTGGCAGATATTTAAAATAAACAACAATCAGCTCCTGTCCTTAGATCGGTCACATCGTCACAGATACCCGAATCAGAACTGTTTTTGTTTTGTTTTTTCCTCAATACCGATACTAATATAAGATCGATGCATCTCTAATTATAGATGCACGCTGTGCTCATGTTTCCACCCGGAGGAGGCGGAAGTAAAAATGTTGCTTCTGACAGAGGGGCATCGAGTGAGCGACGTCCACTACAAAGTCCATTTCAACGTGTCCATTTGCCTGCAGTCTGCTGACGTCAGATCTTCAGCCTGACCCGGGTCACTTGGAACCTCAGCCGAGGAGGTGGAGCTGAACGTAGGTGGGATCACCCAAAGGAAAGACTCAACACGAGTAGGGACGAGTCAAACCCCCGACAAAAGTGATGAAAAAGAGTTTATTCTGACCAGACTGACGAGCTAAAGGCTAGTCTGAGTTCAGCTGAGATCTCCACGCTCTCGTAGCGCTTCACGCGAACAGCACTTTATCAATCTTTGATATTTCTGGCGGAAGTGCTCCAGCTAGCTTCTGCTATCTGAGCTTGCAAATAATCCTGTACTGAGAAATTTACAGAAATATAAACATTTTTAAAAATAATCAGAAGAACCGCTATGACGTTTTCCAAACCTGAAGTGGTTTTAAGACAGCGATCCTGTCAGAACTAAAATGTATTTCTTCATGACGAGGCCGTTCCAAGAGCCATCTGCAACAGGTATGATGATAACTGTCCATAACCTCGCTTCAGAACCTCACTTCAGAGGATCAGAAAAAAATAAAAATAAAAAAATAAAATGAATCTGTCAAAGAAAAGCCACATTAAAAAAAGGATAAGTGTTCTGATGACGTGAAATATACACCCCAACAGCAATTAAATCACTTTAGACCAATACTGTATTCACTGCTATGAGATGAATTAAAATAGATTGACTGTAAACTACTAATCCTACAAAACAGATCTGCACACAACGCACGCGTCGTCCAGATTACAAGCTGTAAACGTCCAAGAGTTGTCAGAAAAGATCCGAGCAGCGAACAGACGTGCTCCACTCGGCAAAAGGAGCCGCGAGCGTCCACACGGTTCGGTCACCAGCATCATCTCAAGTACCGAGACGACAGAGAGGCCGGCGCCAAGAGCTGCAGCTCATCTTCAGAACCATCCAGAACCCTTAACGAGTGGCAGCGCCCCCAGAGCAGAGCCACGACCGCACAGCTCGACTGCAGAGGTCAAGCAAAGGTCAAACGGGCCTGAAAGCTCAGATCTAGGCACCGAACAACAAGAGCAAATGCACCTGCGAAGACAAAACCATACAAACGGCTTCAGCGCCACATTCACGTGAACTACAACTCGGATTCAGAAAATATTTGGCCGCTGCATACATCTATATTTTATACACAGCAGAATATAAACAAATCAAAGAGTTAAACTAAAAACTGCGATTCGTTTAGGAAAAATCAGTTAATTTTTAATTTGATGACAGCAACACATCAATAGGCTGTAAGTGGTATAAATAAAACAGCTGGAGGAGATTAGGCACAGTTAGATCGTTTAGCATATATCAGATTCTTATATACTGTTTCTTTTTATATTTTATATTTTTGCTATTCTGGGGTGTAACTAGTCCACAATTTCATTCCACCTCGTGTACCACATGTGATGTGAATGACAACAAAGAAACTTGAACTTGAGTAACTGCAGCTAAGAGCTCAGGGGCCGGACGTCCAGCAGTCGTTGTCAATAAGTTTGTTTCATGGTTTAAAATTTAGTTTTATTTCAAAATGAACCCATTGGTTCACCAGTGGGCCTGATTTGGCCCCCGAGCCACCAGTTGGACAGTCCTGTCTTAGAGGCTGAATCTCTCAGAAGTAAAGATGAGCAGTGGTTAGACTACTGGAACACTTTCATGATAAAGTTCCTCAACAAAAAAAAAAAAAAAGGAAAACTTTGAATCTCCATCATCTCCAGTTCATAATCTCACCAACAGATTAAAATAATCTGTAAAAAGCTCAAAGGACAAGTCTGAAAGTCGACACTGGATTGTCGTGATCTTCGGGCCCTCAGGGGCCCCTGCATTAAACACAGGTCTGGTTCTGTTCTGGGCTCAGGAGCACTTCCACAGATCATTCAGTGCTTAAGCGGGGCAGAACCGAGCGCCCTATATACCACCCACAAGCAAAAAATAAATAAATAAGTGCTAATCTAGGGCAAACAATGTCATGTCTGTAAACACAGTTCATCTGCTTAAAGCTCTGTCAGACAAAGAAGCCAGATGTGCACACGATCCAGAACCGCTGTCGTGCTCCTTTCAAATGGACCGAGGTGAAGTCCAGAACTGTTCTGAGGTCAGATGGATCCAAATGTTAAATTATTTTTTCGAAACACCACGTCCACCAAACTAAAGAGGAGAGGGATCATCTAGTCTGTTATCGGTGCACAGTTTTAAATCCTGCCTCTCTGATGGTATGGGGGTGCATTAGTGCCTCTGGTTCCATCAATGCAGAAAAGTATAAACAGGTTTGAGAACATCTGCTCCCATCCAGGACTACAGAACCGCTAGAATCATCCTTGACCAGAACGGGACCACGTTCTCAAGAACTGGTCTCCTCAGGTCCTGGATGTTCACGAGTGTTGTTAAAAGAAGAGGGGTTGCTTCACAGAGGGAAGCATGGACAACTTTAGACAGATGTGTTGCTGCCGTCAAATTCAGAATGACCTCGTCTCTTCCTCAAAAGAGCACAATTAGTTTCAACATCTGGCACGTTGACGTTGTTCCACTGTGAATAAAATATGACTTAATGAGGTTTGAAAATCTTTGCATTTAGTTTTTATTTACTCTTTTCACAACGTTTCAAATGTTTCCAGAATTGGGGTTGTACATGTTACTAACTCTAAGGATCCCAACCCTGGTCCCTGAGGAACACCATCCTGCATGTTTCAGCTGCTTCCTGCTCCAACACACCAGATTTGGTGATTCAATGACTTCAAGTTCTGCAGAAGCAAAAGTCAATCCCCCATTCATTCCAATCAGGTGTCAAAGCAGGGAAACGAGTGAAACATGCAGGATGGTGTTCCTCAGGGACCCGGGTTGGGAACCACTGCACTGCATCTGAAGCTCCGTTTCAAGGCTGAAGGGTTAATGCCTCAGCGACATCATTCATACACAGGGAACATTTAATAAAAGCTGGACAACAAAAAGCTTAAAAGTGAGAGACAGAAGAGTCAGAGACAGGTCTGGAGCGGGCGGAGGCTCGCCGCGGTTAAACACCCGCAGACAGATGGAGACAGAGCGCGGTGGCAGAGAGGCCAGGTGAAAGGTCAAAGCGCCCTACGACATCTCTTCCAGCTGATGCTGACCAAGCCCAGAAAATAATTACAGAGCAAAAAGCAGCGAGAGCCCAGTCAAGGAGGAGAGAGGAGATCTCTCCACTCTCTGGTTAGCAGGCAGAGGTGGATTGTGGGTATTAGTCATTGAGGTAACAAGGCTCGCTCCTCCTCTTTTGCTAATGTAGCGCTGACCGTAAAATGACTTCAGGTGATTGCATCCTGTGGTGTTTAGTGGTTACTGACAGTTTCACCACACCACGAGGATCCCTGCAGACCACCTACCCAGAGTTGTCTTTGCTCTCCGGCTCGTCGTCTTCCTGTTTCACGTCGTTCGCTCCGAGGCGAGACGTCGACGAGCCCTCGTCTGCATTTCCCTTTAGAAGTTCTCCATCTTCGTCGACGTCCCTTCCGCAGTCCTTCCCTTCAGTTCTTGAAGACTCGGACTCCGTTTTGTTGCGGGGCACGTCAGGTTTTTCCTCCTGTGGGGGGGGGGGGGGGGCAATTTTTTAAATAA
>JAVCKU010000085.1:23965804-23977746 GCA_032273985.1 Hypsolebias coamazonicus
AACCACTAGACTGAGGAACAGCTTCTACCCTGAAGCTGTTAGACTCATGAACATCTAACCAGAATAATCACTGTGAATAAAAAAATCTCTGTAATGACAATTGACTGTTGATATGTGCAGCTGATTTTCCATACTGCTGATCTCATGCTGCTGATTATTTCATGTTGCTGTTTTTAGTGGTCCTCATCTACTCACACAGACTCATGTTCATGCTACTGTTGTTTGGCACATTGTTTTTGTACTATTAGTGCTTATTGTATTTCTTAGTTTTGTGTATTCTTAGTTTAGTGAATGTAGTATATTCTTACTTCATGTCTCGGACCTTAATACTGTTTTTCTTTACAACTTGTATTTTAGTTGGATGTAACTGGGACCTTGTGTGCACAATTTCATTCCACCTCATGCTCCACATGTGACGCGTATGACAATGAAGAACCTTGGCTTGAAGTCATGGACGTTCACTTAAGTTTCACTTTCAGGGCAGCCAAAGCAGAGAGCAATAGTGTGTAGCATATATTTACTGAACAGAGCACGGTAAGCTTAATTTTAATTGATCTGTGAAACGAACCAACAATAAATTCTCTTCAATCCTCCAACCTGCTTGTCATTAGCTATGTGCCACTCAAGTTAGCAAGTTAACATTTAGATAGCGTAGCATAGGCTATTGTCTTGTAAAACTTTATCCAGAACATTAAATCTAACGTAGAGGTAAATATATCAGTTAGTAAAATTATCTTTGTCATCTTCAATGAAATACATTGTCTGAAATCTTTACATCTCTACAAAGAAAAATAAACTCTGCTGCGATCATTACCTCTTCACTCACCTGCACCTGCATCACCAGCACCTTCTGCATCACCTGCACCCTCTGCCTCAGCTGCCTCTCTGGACTCACCTGCCCCTCTTCACTCACCTGCACTTGTATCAACAGCACCTTCTGCATCACCTGCATCCTCTACCTCAGCTGTCTCCCTCCCCTGCAACGCCTCTTCTATAAAGGTAAGGACATTTTCTTTTCTTTTTTCTTCTTCTTTTAGTATAGTACAGTACTACACTACGTACTGTGCAGTATTTTATATGTGTTTTTTGATAAGTATGTAGGGTACTGTGTTAGCTAACCGCTGGGAAATGCAGTACTGTACATATTTATGTTGCAGTATGTTCGCTGGTTTTGTGTTATGTTTAAAAAAGGGTTTACTGCACCGCGTAGGAACGCATGTTCCATCTTACGTTAAAAAACCGTGTTTACGATGCCGCGTGCCGCGCATTTCCAACTTACGTTGAAAAACCCATGTTTACGACACCACGTGCCACGCTTGTTCCGACTTACGTCAAATTCGGTTTACGACGCTGCTGTAGGAACGGAACTCCGTCGTAAGTCAAGGACTACCTGTATTTATTAATTTCTTCTCTTTATTAACTGTATTTTTGATAATTTGATTATATTTATAGAGTGTAAAAATTGGCAAATGATCACTCAGATCTGTGACAAGAATACCACCCATCACATCCCCACCTGTCACATTAGTGAAAATATTATCAATTATCGTAGCACTATGGGTAGTAATTATTGTTGGCTTGGATATCAAAGGATATAAATTTAAACTGTACATCGAATTTATGAATGTGCTGATGTTATTAGCTTCTGTTGTATTTCCTAGATCAATACTGAAATCCCCACAAAAAAAGAATTTTATTGAAGAACTTTACTAACAGCTCCATGATTTTGTCAGTAAATGTTTCCATCTTTGAGCTTGGTGATCTGTATGCGCAACTAACTATTATATTTTTATCATTCTTACTAATTATTTCTATTGTTACCATTTCCAATATGTTATCAACAATAGTTGATATTTCACTAATCAATTTACAATTTATTTCGTTCTTAAAAAATAGAGCTACTCCACCACCCCTTCCGGATAGTCTATTTGTGTTATATAATTTGTATCCATTAATATTAATATTTGTATCAGTGTCATTGAGCCCGAGTTGCTCCCGGTAGGACTGGCTGGCGCCTTGCATGGCAGCCTACCATTACCGGTGTATGAATGTGTGTATGAATGGGTGGATGGCTGGTACTGTGAAGCGCCTTGGGGCCCCTCATTGGGGGATGGAAAAGCGCTATATAAGTAAGCTCCATTTACCATTTACCATTTAGTAATACCACTTTTACAAAATTTCAACTACTACTACTAATTCTATTAATTCTTATTCTACTTTTCAACACTCCTATAATAACAAAAACAGCAACCACAACAACAACAATAATACGAGTATTAGCTGTATTAGTAGTAGTAATAGTTTATAGTTGTAGTAGTACTAGAAGTAGTAGTACCGGTAATAGTTGTAGTACTAATAGTTATTCTAGTAGAAGAATTGGTATTAGTACTATCCATAGTAGTAGGTATAGTAATAGTTGTAATAGTAGTAATAATAATAGTAGTTGTTGTTAAAGTACAAGTAGTAGAACAAATTGTGGTAGTAGTAATAGTGGTGGTTGTAGTAGTAGTGTTACTAGAAGTACTAGTAGTAGTTGTAATAGTAATGGTAGTAGATATAGTTGTAATAATAGTAGTAGTGGTAGTAGTACTAGCATTAGTAGAAATAGTGGTACATGAAGCAGTAACAGTTGTAGTTGTAGTAGTAGTATTAATTATAGTAGTAATAGTTATAGTTGCAATAGTAATAGCTGTGGTATTAATAGTTATTCTAGTAGTAGAAGTATTAGTACTATCCATAGTAGTAGTAATAGCTGTAGTAATGGCAACAGTAGTAGTTGTAAAAGTACAAGTAGTAGTACTAACAGTGGTTGTAGTAATGGTGGAGGTGGTAGTAGTAGTGTTACTAGAAGTAGTAGTAGAAGTCATAACAGTAGCAGTAGTTATAGTGTTAGCAATCATATTAGATAGTACTAGCAGTAGTCGTAATAGTGCTACTTGAAGCAATAATAGAAGTTGTAGTAGTAATAGTGATGGTGGTAGTAGAAGTGTTAATAGAAGTACTAATAGCAGTCATAATATAGTAGTAGTTACTGTAGTAGTAATAGTAGTGGTGGTAGTGTTAGTTGTTGTAGTATGAAGTTTTTGACGTGTCCTTGAAGCCTAAATGACTCGATGAATGTTGTTGTGTTGCTCACCTTAAAAAACTTTGTTTTATTTTAATTTCCTTCAGTAAACAATGTGATTTTCTAATGCAGAAAACAGAAAAAAACGTTCTGCAACACATTGGAAATTAATGTTTGAGTCACTTTATCTCCTTGAAACTCCCGGTGCCACGGTCCGGCCCCGTGCCTCAAACAGAACTTTATCAAACCTGTTTGTCAGCGCGGCCCATAAATCATTTAAATGGGATCTTTTTGTGCTCGCAGATGGATGTTTGAGGAGGATTCCTTCTGACTCTGAAAGCATTAATGTTTCTCCCGAAGAGCCGCCACGCCACAAACAAGGCCCGGTGTCATATTCGTAAACATTTCATTTGTATTGATTTTAATAAAGTCCTTGACTCGACCTCAACTTTTGAGGGCTTTTTGTGGTGAAGAATAATAATGTAAAGAAGTAATAATGGATCAACTGCTGCAAAACATGCCGCCTCTGTTGGTCAACACAGTTTGTTTTATCAAAAATTGTTCATTTCAGTCTATCTGAGGGGTTACTGCTCAATTTAAAGTGCGTTTCATGCACAGATTATTGTAAATAAATAACACATTCACAGGAATAAACGGTGCCTGCCGTAGCAAGGCATGAGCTATGCAGATTTAGCTTTTGTTACATCTTAATAAACTTTAATTCTGCCCAAACAGAAGAGTTCAGCGTTAACTTTAAGTGACGTTTTACGTTAGCAAAACGTCATATTTTGCCAAAAACAAAACCTAATGGGATAGAGAATCCTTCAACTTCTAATAAAAAAAGTAATTTTTTTTGAACATCCTATAAACCACTGGATGGATTTTATTTAACAGTCTCAAATAGTAATTACTGAATGTACCTTAAGATTTATTTGGGGGTTAACCCTAATTCAATATGGCCGTCGACAAACATGACAAACACAAAAATGGCTACCGCTCAGTCAGTTTTATAGATGTTGAGCGACAGTAATCCCTAATGTAAAATGCTAACAAATTATTTGTTTAATTCAAAATGGCCACCACAGCTACCTTGGCATAAATAACTATAAACCCAGTCAATTTTAGAGATTGAGCTAAAATCTGGTGTTGGTTGTAGCCAGGGCATACGGTAATTTGTAAACCAATCGATACCAGAACGCAAATAGTGGGTTCTGTTTATTGCATTTATGGTTCAATGCAATTAAAATAAAATGATTTTAAAGGTAACTGATCATTGTAAAACTTGATTTATTTTCATAAAGAGTTTAGCTGCTGGATGTCTGGCCCCTGAGCTGTTGGCTCTCAGAAACTGTGGCCCCCTGAGCAGTTCTGTTCAATAGCTCTGGTCTACTGAGTTACAGTTTGGTGTGGCAGTAGCTGACATCCGTCTTCAAAATATATTCTGAGTGCCAACACATTTTAAATTTCAAAATGGTCGCCTCAGCTACCTTTGCAAATGACTAGTTTAAGAGATACTGAGCTAGGATCTGGTGCAGTAGTAGCTAACGGTTGTTTCCAAGACATGCTAACGCTAACAATCTTATGTATGTTGGTGGTTCATTAAAATTCAAGATGGCCACTTTAGCTACTTCACAGAGACAAAAGTGGCGATTGCTCAGTCAGTTTGATGGACAATGAATTACAGTTTGGTGTGGCGTTAACTGACATCCATCTTCAAAACAAATTCTGAGTGCCAACACATTTTTAAAATTCAAAATGGCCGCCACAGCTACCTCTGAGCTACAAGTAGTGAGATGGCTGAAAGTGATCTACAACCAAAAACTTTGAGTGCTAACTTCTTTTTATAATTCAAGATGGCCGCCACAGCTACGTTCATTAAAACGAGACGCATTTCTTGAATTTAATTAACGTTTATTGAAAGAATGCATATCACCCGCCATCTTTCATGCTCATTTTAGACAAATATCTTTAAAGAAAGGACACAGATGTACTTGTAAGTAAAAATGTAAAAAATAAATAATTAATCTGCACAATCTCGTACAATTTTGGAAGATTTTACCCTCAGAGCTTGTGTTGGGGATCACTCTCAGCTACTACCACACCAAAGTTTATCTCAATATCTGCAAAAACGACCAAATTTTAGTCGTTTTTGTGTTAGCTGATGTTAATGAGCTGTGTTGGTCATTTTTATTCAGTTCAATCAATGCTTTCTATGGGTTTCATTACAATCCATCCAGTGATTTACGAGATATTTTGCTAACAGACAAAAGTTGACTCCAACATTTATGACTAAAATTTCAAGGGGAATTCTTGCGCAGTGAGCAGCTCTGGGACTGTTTGTTGTGAATGACCCTCAGCTACTGCCACACCACAACTGTAGCTCAATATTTGTCAAACTGACTGAATTGCAGCCATTTTTGTATTTTCTAGTCACTTGGCCATGGCGGCCATCTTGAATTAAAAGTACAGTTGCAGTACTAAAAGTGGTAATAGTAATAGTGGTGGTGGTAGTAGTGTAGAAGTACTACTAGTACGTAGTTGTAATAGTAGTAGTTATAATTAGTAATTGTACTTGAAAGTTTCAAGACCAGTCTTGTTGTTCAGGCGATATTTTGCTAACAGTTAACAGCAAAATTTTAAACAAACGTCTTATTTTAGCGGTCAAAATATGTGTTGGGGGTCACGCTCAGCTTCCACCACACCAGATTTTATGACAATATCTGTATAATTGACCAAATTATGGCCTTTTTTAATGTTGGTTGGCTGTGGCGGCCAGCTTTAAAACCTAAAGTTCATCAGTTGTACAGGAACATTAAAATAGGCCTAGTGGCTAAAGAGATATTTTGCTAACAAACGTTATTGCCTGCCTTTTGTCTTACAACTGAAGGCAGTAATGACTTCTGAGAAGCCAAAGGCGACAATACAAAATCCTGATTAACGGAGCCATTTGTCAATTAAAGGCCTATTTGTTGTCTTTTTATCTGTTTTTATTCTTCTGAGATCAAACAGAGTCCTGATCTTTTCTTTAAATATGATTTAATGGGACAGCAGAGATGGTTTGTGGCTCGGCGCAGCCACAGGAGGTCTCCACCACACAAACAGAGCCTCTCGTTCCCCCTGCATCGTCCCTGATGACTCCCCGAGCCTTTCCGTAAAACCCCACTGAAACAGAAGGACTGGACACGGCACACGTGGGTTACTATTTAAATTTATTTAATTTCATCTTCAAAGGGTTTACAAAGCCTGCAGTTTAAATGCTTTATTTTTCTCCCTGGAACAAAGAATAATACAGCTGCACATCATCGACACACCAGATTATTTTGTGCAGGGCAGCACCCAGACATGAGGAGGCAACACTTCGTATCAGAGCAGAGCACGCTGCTAAAGAAATTCATGCATTGTTTGTCCCTGGCTGTTGGCACCATCTTCAGAATGAGGGACCTGGAGGTACCCTGGATCTACAGCCCCGGCTCTGAAAACACTGTGCCAAACGGAAATAAAGTCAGAGTGCAACGATCAGTAAATTTTATGAACCGATATTTTATTCACAACGGAACATAGTGAACAAAACAAATGCCGAAGATAAGAAACTACCGTTTTTAGAGGAAAATACGGTAATTTTGAATCTGACGCCAGCAGAATAAAAATTTTAAAAGGTTGGGGTTTTTTTTTTGTTTTTGGTCTTATTTTCTTCTGTTAAGCATCCCCTCTTCATTTAACATCCAGGACCAGAGGAGACCAGATGTTGGAGGTTTTGGAGGACCTGAAGGGACCAGATGTTGGAGGTTTTGGAGGGAACATTGTCCCGTTCTGGTCTGATGGAGGATTCTAGCTGTTTAACAGTCGTGGGTTTCTTTGTATTTTGTGTGTAATCGTTTTAGCAAAAATGTCCAGTCGGTGAGAGATCTGGACTGCAGGCTCGTTTGCTACAAAGCCATTCTGTTGGTGTGAGGTTCAGCTTCGTCTTGCTGAAACGTGACAGGCCTTCGCTGAAAAGCATGTCTAGATGGGAGCAGATAATGTTCTAAAACCTGTTGACATGTTTCTGAATTAAAGCCTTTCCAGATGTGTAAGCTGCCTGTGGCAATGGCACTAATGCACCCCCATACCATTAGAGAAGCAGGTTTTGAACTGTGAGCTGATACCAGGCTGGATGGTCTTTCCCATAATTAAAACTAGGTGGTTCCCAAAAATAATTAGAACTTGGATCCGTCTGACCTCAGAACAGTTCTGGCCTTTGCCTCAGTCCATTCTAGTTTGCTTGGGTCCAGAGAAGACGGCACCCGTTCCGGATGGTGTTCGCTTCCTTTTTGTCTGATAGAGCTTTAAACAGCATTTGCAAACTGTGTTTACAGACAATAATGTGTGGAAGTGTTCCTGAACCCAGAACAGAACCAGACCTAGTTTTAATGCAGTGGCTCCCGAGGGCCCGAAGATCAGGATCATCCAATTGTTGACGTCCAGCCTCGTCCTTTGAGTTTAAAGATTTCTGCAGATTATTTTCTATTCTGGAAATATTCCTCTATTGTCAGACAGTTTTTCACAGACTGCTGAACCTCTGCCCATCTTTACGTCTAAGAGATTCAGCCTCTAAAACTTGCTCTTTATAGCCAGTCCTCTTATTGACCTGATTCCAATTAACCAAATTAGTTATAAAATCATCTTCCAGCTGTTTTTTTTTAATTCATACAACTTATTTTACAGCCTTTTGGTTCCTCTGGCTCATTTCTTTAGATTTGTTGCTGCCATATATTTCAAAATGACCTTACTTTTTCTGAAAAGTGATACAATGGCTTAGTTTTAACATTTGATGCTATGTTCCAACATGAATAAAATGTGCGTTTACGAGGTTTTCAAACGATTGCATTCTGTTTTCATTTATGTTTTACACAATGTCCCAACGTTGGCGGAACTGGGGTTGTAATTTAACAATAGTTTGTTCAAGTCCAGTATCAAGAGAACGATTACTGCTTTGATTCAAGTATCAGGAGGGAGGAAATTTTAAAAACGCTCAAACCACCACAGAGATCAGAACAGTGTAAACAATCGCTGCATTCTTTTAAAAATACATAGACGGTATCAATAATTGCATGACTTATAAATAAATGACTTTGTCTAAGTATCATACAAGCTCGTTAGCACTTCACGTCATGTAGCGGTCAGTGCTATGCAACAAATATTAGATATTACTACTGATAATAACATTATTAAGAACGATTATAACAAGTCATCGTAAAAATCAGCAAAAAGCTAGTCCACTACCATGTAAAGGAAAGGTTTGAACGCTGTGCTTTTTCATCAAAAAAAGAAAGAAAGGGTAAAAGGCTGCGGGACCATCGGCGTGAGGACCACGCCGCTGTTATAAGACGTTGGCACTGGAACGTACTGTACACTCTAAAAGACCGACAGGCCCTCAAGAAAGAGAGGAAGCTGTCCAAAAACAGGAGCGGAGAAACATGCAGGCCCTCTGGGTCGGCTTAAATGTCAAAGGCCTCGCCGTTCATTCAGTCTGGGACAGGCAGAGAGGGATCAGGCTCAGGAAACAAAAACTATGAGAGATAATGGAGAAAACAAAACACCTCCGATTGGCAGCTTCACTCAATTCACTAAAGAAAAAAAAAATAAAATGGAAGTAAATCACTCAAGCTGCGTTAAAGGTACCCATTGCCTCGTCATAGACTGCATAAAAATCAAAAAATAAGAAACATTTTTCTCATATTGACTTTTAAAGCGTCCTTGAATTAAAAAGTCCTAAGCAAAATTTGTGAATGGCTGTCGGCTACTACTGACAGCCGTCTTAAGGCTGATTTATACTCTGCAAGACTGCAAGAAATCTGTTCTCTTTGACGTGGTCGCACGACGAAAACAGCATTGTTTTGTTCTCGCAGGGTTTCCAAGAATCCGTTCCATGCACGAGGTCCTGGTAGAACTTTTTCCTTGCGGGGGAATTGTGTGACTGGTCAGGACTTCGTGGGCGTGTTTACGTGAAGCAGCGGCTGAATTAACTCCGCTGAGGAGCAGTTGGCCGAGGCTGTTAGAACGTGCAGCCACCTTGACGGCCGATTCAGCTAAACTTACAGCTAGAGAACTCCTGTAAGGAGGTTGGACCATGTTTGTGCCTGGAGGAGACAGCGCAGAGACGCAGGCGGCTGCAACAAACAGTGGCGGCGTCTTCGTGACAAATTAGCGCTTCTGCTTGGTTGGCAACAGAAATACCAACTCCTCCGTCATCAACTGAAAATAAACCCACTTCGGTGCTGCAGTTTCTCTCGGGGTAGAAAATATCCATGTGAAAAGGAACGTCTCGCAACCACACGAGCGAGAACAGAAGTCTTACGTCTTGTGACGTACGTTGCAGGCTTTACTCGATTATTTTTTCTTTTAGCAGCAGATTCACTCTATTTCCACGTAAATGTCTTCTTGTAGACCGTACGCTTGTTCGATTCCACCATATTTGTTTAACTACGCAGACTACAGCCAGCCTAATGTGGGTCAATCGCGTGACTCGAGCTTCCAGGTGCCTTTCAACAAATTCTGCTGCGTTTACATCAAGTACGGTACTCCCCTATCAGGACTGCATACCAATACATCTGGAAAACTACTGGAGTAAACTCTTTCAAACTGCACCATTTGATATAGTCCAGGATAAACTTTTCATACGTTGGATTTAAAAGTTTGCAATGAGTACCTTTAAGGTGGCATTGGAAGAGACAGATTCATAAATAATTCTTGACTCGACTGCTGTTTGTCCTTGAAGATGTTCCCCTGGCTCGTTTCATTACTGGTAGAAGTGGATGTGAAGCCTCATCCTTCTTGTTCGGAGTGCAACTGAAATTATTCATCATGCGAGATAAAGGTTCTGTTCTCCGGGCTTTAATCGGACCAAACGAGCAGAGTGATTGTTGGCGATCCTGCAGGAAAACCACCGCTGAGGGAGGCGTCGCTACAACGGTCAAACTCGAATAACCTCCAGTAAACAACACTTTGGGATAGATAAAGTAATTAATAAGGTTGTTTTTTTAAAAGTTTAGACAAATTTCTGTTTCCTGAGGCGAGTTAGGATCTAGCACAAGAAAAGGGAATAAAAAGGGAAAGTAATCTCTCATCTCATTAAGCACTGAACAAGGCTGTTCTCTAATAACAAAGCAATAACAAACCTATTTAACAAGACATGACACGCTCACTGGGTGGCCGCTTCGGTGGCCGACTCCCCCAAAACCTTCAGCCACCAGGACCGAGCTGACCAACAACAGAGTGTCCGCCGGGCAAAACTCAACTCAACGCCTGTTGGCCAGGAGCTTCAGGTGTGGTGAAGACAGAGAAGCCAGGCAACGCCATGCCTGCACCTGGACCACTCGGCCGGCGGCGTCATCAGAGGATGGTGCAGAAGAACTTCTTCTCCCGGAAAGGGTTCTCGGAGGCGGGGACGGGCACGATGAGGGGGTCCTCTCGTATGTGGGCGTCGCAGTACGCCATCAGGTCTGCAGCTGCTTTGGAAACCTGAAACGTTAACGATAAAGGACAAGATCAGACGATCTGGATATTCATCAAAAGATTTTAAGGGGTTTGTCTGATCTTAAGACCATGGAACTGCATCCTTGTCCGGCCCAAGCTACTGTAAGACACTGATACCATACCGATTTATTTATAGAGCACTTAAAACAGCAACAAGGCCAACCAAAGTGCTGTACAATAGAAACAAAAAGCACAGTGGACATTTAATAATACTAATATTTCTCCTCTGTATACTGACAGCCCATTTGTAATTTGATTTGATTTGATAGTTTTAACCAGTTTTCAAAATAAAAGCTGAGATTGAAACAGAACACAACAAATTTGACATGATGCATCACACACACACTGTTAAACCAGCCTAAGATCTTTTAACAAAAATTAATCCATTCATCCATCATCTTTACCCACTTATTCCTTATCGGGTCGCGGGGGTCACTGGTGCCCATGTCCAGCCATCACTGTGCGAGAGGCAGGGTACACCCTGGACGGGTCGCAATCCATCACAGGGACACAGAGACAAATGAGACAAACAACCAAGCATTCAATTCTGTTTATTTATATAGCACCAAGAACATAAACATTCATATACATTAAAAAACAAGTTAACATTATTTATCTGAGAAGCAGACTGCTGTGAATTTAACTCCATCACAGAGCTCTCATCTTGAGCAAGCACGAAGATGAAAGTGGAAAGGAAAAACTCCCTCATAAGGAAGAAACCTTTGGCAGAACCTGGCTCAGGACAAGGGGCTGTCTACTTTGACTGTCTGGAACTAAACATAGACAAGTAAGTAGGTAAGGTGTCTCTGCAGCCAAATACGGAAGGCGTTATCTGGATGGCCACGTCTGATTGGACGATATGAAAAAAGGCCTATCTGGAAGAAATCCATGTACCTAGCAAGCAAACCTTGTGCAAACATATTTCTTGAGACATTCTGTAAAAGGACAGTGAACTCAGTTTGCATTCAGTAAGTAGGAAAATTGATTAAGTTCCTATGTACAGGGTCAGTAATATTTAAACAAACTGTTAAGTCGCATCATTTACCTTCCACAAAGAACAGAAAAACAGCCAATAGATTATTAGACCATTGTTTAATAAAATTGACTTATAATAATCTACAAAGCAAACTGATGATAATTTTTTTCTCCAAAATATGACAAACTTAGGTGTTTCTAATTTAACTGAAATAACTCAATTATGGAACCCAGTTTGCTGGAACTCCTCTGATTGATGAAGCCCTCCGGATGGATGGTGAAACGTTTCTACAAAAAAGAAACTGTCCACATCTGGGTGGAGTTTGCATGTTCTCTCCGTGCATGCGTGGGTTTCCTCCGGGTGCTCCGGTTTCCTCCCACAGTCCAA
>JAVCKU010000085.1:24010947-24021377 GCA_032273985.1 Hypsolebias coamazonicus
CTAAAAGAGAACCTCACTGCTAACAGTGCTGCTAATAGGACCATGCTGCTAACAGTGCTGCTAATAGGACCATGCTACCAGTATTATGCTACTAACAGGACCATGCTGCTAAAAGAGAACCTCACTGCTAACAGTGCTGCTAATAGGACCATGCTGCTAACAGTGCTGCTAATAGGACCATGCTACCAGTATTATGCTACTAACAGGACCATGCTGCTAAAAGAGAACCTCACTGCTAACAGTGCTGCTAATAGGACCATGCTGCTAACAGTGCTGCTAATAGGACCATGCTAACAGTATTATGCTACTAACAGGACCATGCTGCTAACAGTGCTACTAATAGGACCATGCTAACAGTATTATGCTACTAACGGGACCATGTTGCTAAGAGAACCTCACTGCTAAAATAAACACACTGATAACAGGACTATGTTGCTAATAGGACTTTGCTGCTGTAGATGTACCAGTATTTCTTTTTCACTTTTGACGCCTTGTTTTTGTATTTTTGTTGCATGCTTTGGTATTTCTTGTTGTTGCTTTTATTTATTTATTATTTGGCAAGTTGAGACAGTTCTTCACGTCCTCAGTATTTCATTCCATTGTTGACATTGTGTTGATCTGCATATGACAAATAAACAACAACAAAAAGTCTTCTTTTTGAAGCCATTCAGGCGTGGACTTGCTGGTGTGTTTTGGATCATTGTCCTTCTGCAGGACGCGTGTGCCCGTGAGGTCACGAACAGACGTCCAGACATTCTCCTTCACGATCTTTTGGTAAACAGCAGAACCCGTGCTCCCACTTACCACGGCAAGTCTTCCAGATCCTGAAGCAGCAAAACAGTCCCAGACCATCACACTACCACCACCATGCTTCACTGTTGGTCTGATGTTCCTTTTATAAAATGCTGTTACTTTTATGGCACATGTAACGAGACACACAGCTTTCAACGTTTGTCTCAACAGTCCAATTTTTCCAAAAGTCTTGGGGATCATCAAGATGTTTTCTGGCAAAACTGAGATGAGCCTTTATGTTCTTTTTGCTCAGCGGTGGGTGGTTTTCGTCTCGTTCCTCTGCCATGCTGGCCGTTTTGTCCCAGACTCTTTCTCATGGAGGAGTCGTGAACATTAACTGAGGCAAGCGGGGCCTGCAGTTGTTTGGATGTTGTTGTGACGTCTTGTTTGACCCCTTGGATGAGTTGTCGCTACGCTCTTGGAGTAATCGGGTCTTTATTTTAAAACTGTAAGCGTTTACTTGAGTTATCTTTGTCTGATATTTAAATTCGTTTGATGATCTGAAACATTTAAGTGACAAACAGGCAAAAAAATAAAAATAAAAAACAAAAAGAAACAGGGAACACTTTCATATCACTGTCAAACGCTTTAGAATTAGTTGTGGGGATTTAATGAGCTAAACGTGCGTCATGCAGACACTGATCAGGTCAACTGACTGAAAAACGAGATCTTTCTGCCTCTTTTTAGTTTAACGACTTGTCGGAGAAGAAGCCAACCTTCATGACTCCCTGCTGGATGAGAGGTGAAGAGTGATTGACGAGGACCACCAGAGCCTCCGGCTGGATGAGTTTGTCCATGACCTCCTCCAGCATGAGGTCAGGCAACAGCAACAGGACGCCCCTCAGAAGATCGTAGAGTCCACGGCAGACCAGCACCAAGCAGTCCTCTGTACTGGACCTGAGAGGCACAACGTGTAGATGATTCAGAAGTTCTAATGTGACTGGATGGATTTGTTAAACACAACTCAGAAACAACACGTTGGGTTTTGTGCGCACCTGTCGTTGGACTCTGTCTTGCTGTGCGTCCTCTCGTAGGCCGGAGAGTAGGTGTAGCTCTCCCAGTCTTCAGGCGCGGAGCCTCGGTCGGCTGAGCCGGGCCAGCGGGCGCCCGCCAACGTCCCGTTTGTGAAGGGGAAGGCGAGCCCCAGGCTGGCCAGGTTGCTGTGGCTCCTCTGGAAGGACTGGATGCCCTTGAGACTGTCGGGGCGGCGAGGCACCTCATCGCTGGCCCAATCAAACCTGTCTTCAGACTCCGGGCCCCCCACGCTGCCCTCTGCCAGACTGTCCACTTCAGCCGCCTCGTCTCGGTCCTCCTCTACGCTGATGGACGGGGTGCGTGGCGCAGCGCCCCCTGCTGTGTCCTTAGGGTCACAGATCGTCTTGGCTGAGTCGCAGCTGCTCAGGAGCTGCTCGTCACCTCCGGCCTTCCTCAGAGTGTCCGTGCTGCTGAGAGTTTTCTGGGAGGTCAGGGAGACCCCGTCTCCTTCAGCCGCTTCGCTCGAGCTGCCGTGTCCGAGCCGAGGGGTCAGCAGAGGAGATGCGTACGGGGATGGAACCAGACTTGGGGGGCGTAACGACTGATCGTCTCCTCCATGTTCAGGCGACGGAGCGTGCAGATGGCCTGGAAAACAAAAAAAGTCTGTTTGAATTTCTTTCAACTTTAGAAATTCTGTCAAACTAATCATGCGTTCAGAATTATCACCCAATACATGCCCAAGTCCTGGAGTTAAAATTAGTCAGCTGAATCTGAGAGGACACTCAATGCATGCTCAGCATGAATGTCACTTTCATTTGTGGCCTTTAATGGTTTTATTTTAAATGGTTCTTCTTCCAGGGGGCAATGATTTTACAATAAAATACTTCAATCATTTTTTTTAAGTTCAATTCTTTGTGGTTTTTCATAATAATACACACATTCATTAAAATCTTTAAAAATTCTGTGTTAACGTCTCATTAGTGAGCAAGACTGACTGAAGATGATAGATTCTTCGTGCTGGGATAAAAGGATTTGTTTGAAAGCACTGAATGGTCTGATCAACGCTCATCTGACCAGCCAACGAACCAACCAACAAACCAACCAACCGACCAACAAACCAACCAACAAACCAACCAACCAACGAACCAACAAACCAACCAAAAAATGAACCAACGAACCAACCAACAAACTAACCAATGAACCAACAAACCAACCAACCAACCAACCAATGAACCAACCAACCAATGAACCAACCAACAACCAAAAAATGAACCAACCCACAAACTAACCAATGAACCAACCAACAAACTAACCAATGAACCAACCAACAAACTAACCAATGAACCAACCAACCAATGAACCAACCAACCAAAAAAATGAACCAACGAACCAACCAACAAACCAACCAAAAAAATGAACCAACGAACCAACCAACAAACTAACCAACTAACCAACAAACTAACCAATGAACCTACCAACCAACCAAAAAAATTAACCAACAAAACAACCAACTGAGGATCCATCCATCATCTTTTACCCACTTCTTCCTTTCCAGATCGCGAAGGTCACTGGTGCCCATATCAAACAGTCATGGTGTGAGAGGTGGGGGACAGCCTGGACAGGTCTCTTGTCCATCACAGGGACACATAGAGACAAACAAGACAACCATTCACACTTTCACCTAAGGACAATTTAGTTACTAATCAGTCTAACGTGCATGTTTTTGGTCTGTGGGAGGAAATCGGAGTACCTGGAGAAAATCCACGCATGCACGGAGAGAACATGCAAACTCCACCCAGAAAAGCCTCTGGCTGGGATTCGATCCGGCAACCTTCTCACCGAGACAGTTCTACTAACTGAGCCACCACCCCAGGAAGCCAACTACTTGAAATGAACTCTAGCAGTTATGCCACAAAGAGCAGTTCGATCTCAGCCAGAGGTCTACCAAAGCATTTTGATGGACACTAAAATCTTGTAGCTTTTAAGCTTGTGTGGATTAGAAAAACAAAAGTGCTAATTTGTGCCTCTAATTCTAATTAATAAAATTTAATCATTACACCTGGGAGAAGAACGGTTTAAATAAACCAATAAAAACCAGTTTTAAAGACACCCATGACATGATGAGTGTAAGCAGACGTCTGATGGCAGCTGTGTGTATTTTTCTTCTTTGGTGCCGTGTGCCACTCCTGCAGCCGACGTACCTTCATGAGGGGCATCAGCAAAAACAGTCGGGGAGAGGGACACCACGGAGCTGCTGGCAGACCTTCCTCCGCTGTTGGAGTGCTGTCTCAAGTACATAATGGACTGCACCTTCTCCTGGTACAGCTTCCCATCTGACAGACAAAGACATCAAAAGAACTCGACGCATTACGGCGATGCCACTTTGATCCAGAGGCGCCGTGTGCAGCTGCTCCCTCACCTGTGTGGAGTGAAAAGTAGAAGCTGGATGGAGTGTGGCAGACGTAGGTGTTGGTAGGCGGGTGGACGGCCAGCAGGAAGTTGCAGATGAGTTTTAGCAGATCCATGTCCGGAGGAGATCCCAGCACCTCCTGGATGATCTTGATGAAGGACAGGCACACCTCTGGAGGGATGGCTGTTAGATGCTCATCTCGATGCTCCTTGAGAAAAACACGAGGTTTTCAGTGGGGGTGACCGGGTCAAAGAGAGGCACCACACCTGGAGCGTTATTACAGAGAGCTACCTGTAGCACCTGGCAGGTGAGCAGGAAACGATGCACTAACTCAGCATTCAGGAACTGCCGGATATTGTACACCTGGTGGGGGTGGTGCATCCTGATGAGGATCTCTAAAGCAGCGAGAAGCGTTTCCCACACGCCACACTGACGACACAAACACAAAAACGTAAAGACGTTAGGTTGTCTGTAAACTCCGTGTGAACGCCGAGCGATGAAAGCTGCTGAAGAAGCTAAAGCTCAGTCGTCAAAGCTAAAAGGAGCAGAACAGTTAGAGCTGAAGAAAGTAAAATACTAGTGAAAAGGCAAAAGTAGCAAAACAGTAGCTGAAAATCAAAAGTAATAAAACAAGCCAAAAGCTAAATAAAACAAAATAAAAATTAAATAGCAAAATGCTAGCTAAATAAGCTAAAAGGAAAAAATGGTAGCAAACAGTCATGAATATTAAAAGCTAGCTAAAACCTAAAAGTAGCCAAAGGCTAGCTAAAATGTTTCAAATGCTAGCTAAATGTAATAAAAGACTAGCTAAAAGGTAAATTTATCAAACGGATAGCAAGAAGTTAAAAATAGCAGAATAGTAGCTAGAAGGTAAAAGTAGAATAGTAGCAAAAAGCTAAATGTAGCAGCAAACTAGCAAGAAGCTACATAAGCAGAATAGTAGCTACAAAGTAAAAGTAGAAGAAAAGTAGCAAAAAGTTAAATGTAGCAGCAAAATAGCAAGAAGCTAAAAACAGCATAATAGTAGCTAGAAGGTAAAAGTGGGAGAATAGTAGCAAAAAGCTAAATGTACCAGCAAAGTAGCAAGAAGCTACATAAGCAGAATAGTGGCTAGAAGGTAAAAGTAGGAGAAAAATAGCAAAAAACTACATGTAGCAGCAAAAGAGCAAGAAGCTAAAATGGCATAATAGTAGCTAGAAGGTAAAAGTAGGAGAAAAGTAGCAGCAAAAGAGCAAGAAGCTAAAATAGCATAATAGTACCGGTAGCTAGAAGGTAAAAGTACAATAGTAGCAAAAAGCTAAATGTAGCAGCAAAGTAGCAATAAGCTTATAAATGAGCTAAATAGCATCAAAACAGTAAAACTGGTTGAAAATTAAAAAGTTTAAAAATACAAAAGTTACAGAAACTAAAAGACAGAACATTCAGCTCCAGGTTTACCTCAGCTTTGGCCCAGATCTTCCAGTCCAGCAGGATGTCAGAGAGCAGCCTTAAGTCCTGCACCACAGCGGTCGACTCGGCGTCCAGCCGAAACTGACCGTCGTCCCCCAGGACAAGAACGGGTCCACTGCAGCACCCGTCAAGTAAAGTCTACAGAGACAGACAGAAGCACAGTCAGTTCGGGAGTCGCTGTTCCACCTAATCAGGCACATTCCTGAACTTCTAGATGCAGAAGACAAAGAAAACCAGTAAAATTACCAAAGACCTTCAATTAAAGTGAATGACATTTACTTGCTGAGCAGCCTTGTCTTTATCCATTAAAGTCTATTATCTGTGCACTGCAGTGCTTGTAAATCTTTAGTGTTTTACGTCTCTGAGGTACCACACAGGAGCTGTCGGCCTTAAACCCATCTAATTAAACAGCATGACGAGGGTAAGGCGCTACATTAATGCAGATATAAACACAAATATCACTAGCAGATTGAATACAAGAGCTTTAAGAAGTGATATAACGTGCTAACAGCAGCACAGCGGGGCCCTCTGTTCTTGTAGGAATGACTGTGAGCACCTTCGTTAACCAGAGCGGAGCTGCACTCACACAGGATGTAAAAGTCTAAAGAGCAGAGCAGTCAAGAGCAATCAGACTTGTGGTGAAACCCTGCAGGGGCTCAGAGTTTCATCCACTCAGACAGAATCCATTTCAGCCCAGAACCATCACACAGCTCCATTATAGACACAGCTAGAGGGCGAGGGAACAGCAGCCCAGCCACCGAAACCACCGAGTCCAGCTGGGTCCGGTTAATGGGAGGAAAATAACGTGCAGGTCTGTTCCTACAGGTGCGACTCACTTTCAGCATATGGTATCCTACGGTACATTTGGACTTGATGAGGACCTGGTGGATCATGGCGTAACCATGGTAACAGTCCAGTTCGTGGATGCGGTGCTGGTTGTGCTTGCACAGAGAGAGCAGCACTCGGAGGGCCAGAGCCTGGGTCTTCTCACAGTTACTCAGCTCCACCGTCTGGAAGAAAAAAAAAATGTTAAAACATCATAAAGTTCTTAATAACAAGAGTACAGCACGTTCTACGCACATTAACAAACTCTTACACAGCAATCTTTAGCAATGGCCCGAACAAGCAAAGATCTTGTACAATATTTGACCTTGATCTGTGACCTTGACCTTTGAGCTGGGGTGATGAAAAGTGTATAAAATCTTGAGTGGATAAGAAGTTTTGGGCAGGACAAAAGAAAGTTTGTTGATGTTTGAACAGATGAAGACCATCGCCTCATTCACAAAACGCCTCAGTTCAGGACCGAGTCGTGTTCTGGTGGCCTTTGGTGAAGCTTTGATGAAGGAGTGATTACCATCTCCAACATCGTCCTTGTAAGAAGAGGCTTGACTTTAGACAGCTGCCCTAACTGCAAAACAGCTCCATCTAACCACAGCCCTGATCTGATGATCAAATTTAAGATCAGTGTCCACTTGATGGTTGCTCCAAGCAGCGAGCAGAACGAAGGTGGGGGTCATATGGCAAGCCGATTGTGTCATTAATAGCTGGTGAAGATTCTCACATGGTAAATTCAAAAAGTTCAAGACAAAAACAAAGTATAAAGTGTAATAAATAAAGTCCAGTTGTTTTTGTCTTGAACTTTTTTGAGTTTGTCTTTATAGCCACGTTTACCTATTACATGATGCAATGGCATGCCCTACTGCTACTACTACTCTGCTGCCATCTGAAAATGGTACTATTCAATTATTTATTTTTTTTTTCAGTCAGAAGGAATGAAAACGGTCAAATCTCAGACAAAAATTGGTTTATAAATAAGAAAAAAATCCATAAATATGTCGCTTCGCCTATAAGTCGATGGGCATGTAAATTGTGCAATTAAAAAAAACATGACTTATAGGCCGAAAAATTTGGTAAGTTGCATTTATTTAGAAGTATGTTTCACAAAGTGCAAGAACAAACATTTAATCTGAAATAACAATAACACACAGAACAGACATGGGATCTTGAACAGGCTTAATCAACATAAGTCAATGAGTCTGACAAGCAGGTTACTGGTACATTCACACCTTTCTCATTCCACATCACTTTTGGGGGCATTTTACTTGTTTTTCCTCATTTGTTCTCAGTTGTTTCTAAGTGAATGTTTGGGGGTGGAGTGGAGGGTTAGCGGTAGAGGAACAACACACAGTTGCCAAAAGCCTAGAGGGCCCTGTCGCGGCTGCAAATGGTAATGTTACTCTTTGGTTCATGTCAGTATGAATGAACATTTTATGCCTCAGTCAAAAATTATGTCATGAAAAGGGAAAAAACGTAAATAAGTCGTTTTGGACTATTAAGTCACAGGACTTGCCAAACGATGGAAAAAAAGTGTGACTTATAGTCTGGAAAATACGGTAAGCAACTTTTGGAGTCAACTTGATTTAAGATGGCTGCTTCAGCTAACTGACCTTAGAGAACACAGTCTGTCAGTTTTACCGGTGTTGGAGTCAAATTTAGGGTGGTAGATGCTAAGAGTAATCCCAAACACATAATTTGACCACTAACGGATGACATGAGAGTTAGCGATATTGCTCGAGATTCTGCATAATTTTATTTTCCAGATTTGACAAATACTGCTATAACTTTGTCATTTTTTTTAAGATCATCTCTGTGTAAAACTCAGTTGTGAAAGGATGACTAATTATTTTTTATTTTTTTTGTATGTCTTGGGCTTTTTGTGGTTATCATCTGTTCTTTCTTTAGATCGTGGACATGGAGATGGACAAAGCCTTGATCTTTGAGGACGATGTTCGCTTCGAGGCCAACTTCAAGCGACGAGCGCTCAGGCTGATGGAGGAAGTGGAGCTGGTGGAGCTAGATTGGGACCTCATGTGAGACGTTTCTCTTTCTCCTGAATTGAGTTCCGACCAGACCTTTAGAAGGTTGGCACGGAAAAATAACAAAATTAGTTAAAGTTAAGTATTTCAGGCAGTAAATTCCTTTCTGTGTAACTTTTATATTGTGTTTTTTTTTTATTTGCCTCCTAAAAAACAAAAACACACTGTTTTAATTAAAATAATTCCAACAGCGTTGTATCAAACTTTATGCTCACATTTTGTATCTTTCAGCACAGATGGATGTAAAACACATGCGAAAAATAAATAGAGGAAGTTTTGCACAACTAAATAGCAGCAGATGTTTGAAAACGCTCTTGACTTTTCGATCCTGGCTGTGTGTTGCCACAGATACTTTGGCAGGAAGCAGGTGAATCCTGGGAAGGAGAAGCCCCTGGAGAACGTTCAGAACCTGGTGGAGGCTGACTACTCGTACTGGACTCTGTCGTACGCCATCTCGCAGCAGGGAGCCCAAAAACTGCTCAACGCCGAGCCGCTGTCCAAGATGCTGCCTGTGGATGAATTCCTCCCCATCATGTATGACAAACATCCCAAGTATGTACACTTTACTATTTATTTAACCGTGACTCTGTGTTTAAGGTCTATAAAGCTATAAACAGATCTGCTAACTGCTAAAATCTTTACATCAGTTGTCTAAACGTATGCACTTTATATTTATCTTAGTTGGAATAAGCCTCCTTTAAATTATAGGGATTACTGAGCAAAATTGGATGTTTTAAAACTAGAGCTTTATGAACCCTGAACATTTTCTTTTTTTATGGAGTCCAGTCCAGGCTTCTTGGCAGCATCTGACACTTGAAGCTTTTTGGAAAAACATAGGCTGCTTTTTTAGTCACGTAGTTTTGATGTACTGAACTCATGAAGCAATAAAAGTCAGTTTTATGCAATAAAAGTCAGTTTTATATCCAAACAGTTAAATTTGGATAGTTATGTTTTAAATTATAGCTTGTCTGTCTGCCATAAAATTTAATGCACACATTAAAATGACTTTTTTGTTTTTGTTTTTATTAAACCCTAAATAATGTCTTTATCAAACTGGACATTTATTTGTCTTCCACTTTGATTTTCAGATGCCTCCTAAATTAGCAACATAGCTGCTAAATTTTAATGTACTTTGATGTTAAAGATATAGTTATTTTAGATGAGATACCCGAGGAGTAATTGTTATTAGTCATCGTATTACCTGTATTAGACAATAAGTCAAATCAGTCTCAGTTTTGGAAATTGGAAAGCAATTAACCTGGAATAAAATAGAAGCTAGTCAGAACTTATTCCAAAGGGAAATTTCAGCCATTTATTTTTAATCACAATTCATGTGAATGCTTTGTTTACATATGTACCATGTGTTTTTGGCAGCAGATAGTTATTTACATGAAGAATTGTGGTTATTACACTGTAAGGCGCTTTTGTTGGTTTGTAGTTCAGTCTGTTGCAGCTTGTGTTGGAAAATGAACCAAGTACCAGTAACTGCTTATCACAATAGTAGTGCAGTGTGATAACAGCACTGTTGCACAAAACTATTGACAATTTTTGTCGATTAAATTGTTTTTATGGCTGATACAGCTCCTAAAACACTCCAGTTTTCAGTCTGCATCAATCTAGCCAGAAGCTTGATGCTTTTGTGAAACTTTCTTCCTGATTCTCCAAACTCAGATCATTCTGACCGCTGTCTGCTGCGGGTATGATACTGATGACTGATCACTACTCCACAGAACCCAACTTCATATCATCTAAATTATCTTCTGCATGTCTTTATCCATTTACCAACTTGTTACATGAATTGGTAAGACTGCTAAAGTGTTAGCATGTTAGCATTATGTTTTGTAAGTAAGTGGTTCCCAACCCTGGTCCTTGAGGAACACCATCCTGAATGTTTTAGTTGTTTCCCTGCTCCATCACACCCAATTCAG
>JAVCKU010000085.1:24049739-24060322 GCA_032273985.1 Hypsolebias coamazonicus
CCCCCCCCCCCCCCCCCCCCCCCCCCCCCCCCCCGTAAAACTGAATGATCTGAGATAATAGGAAGAAAGATGTCAGTGAATACATTTTTTTCTGAAGTTTTACTCTTTTCTTTTCTATTATAAATATTCTTAGAAGTAAAATCTTGTGCTCATACAGAGATTTACAGGTAACAGCATCACTGCAGTGATTTTAAATACCTATGTGGATTTGTACAATTTGTAAAACTGGTTTATTCTCCTGCTTTTCCTCTACTGGCTCCTTTAATGGCATTGGCTTCCCTTTCTTATTGCCTTTTCACTCCCTCTTTATCTTTTTGTCTCTCCCGGGGTTTCTCTTTTCTTCTTTCCTCCATTACAAGCCTGTCTTTTCTGTCTTGCTTTCTTCTGCTTCTTCTCTACCTATTGCTTTCATCTTCTCCTCTTTCTTGCCTCTTGCACTCCGTATGAAACTTTCCCTCTTTCCCATCATCTCCCCTTCCTTTTTTCTCCTCTGCCTGCCCCACGCTTCCATCGTTTCATCCTTCTCGTAATCGGTTTCTGTGTCACTATTCAAGACACCCACACAAATGCAGCATCTCTCCTCAGTCAATCTGTAAATGAATTATAAGCCCACCAATGGTTTTCCATTCGTACCCTCTTATATCTTAATGGCCCATCTATGTGGGCAGTGCTTTTATGAGAATAAAATGTGTGTGTATATGTGTGTGTAGTTCAGCTGCTTTACGATAAGTAATAAGAATTAGGAAGTGCCTTCATAGTACCCAGGGACTGATATTTTCTGTGTATTAAGTGCGTGTGTGTGACTGCATGTTTAATGCATGCCGTTTTTGTTAGTCTCGCGCAACAAATGTGTTTTCGGTTTTAAGTGTGTGTGCACGAGTGTGTGAGGGAAGAAGTGGAAATGACACCAGATAAACCCACAGATGGACGCCCAGCGGGCTCAGAAACATTAAGACCACACACACATGCACACACACACACAGATTGGTAAGCAGATACTGGCCTCTCCATCTCTTTGAAAAGCCCACACGGGAGGCGAATGAAATCAACCACATCATTGGTGGTTGTGTTCGTGTGTGTCCCTACAGGAGAAAAGTGTGTTTTAGCTCAAGAGCTAAAATTGAACTCCTATGCACATCAAAATGTAGTTTTAAAAACAATTCCAGCTTCGTGGCACAAACTATTTCGGCTTTCTCAGTCGGTTGCAAGACAATGAGAAGAGTGTGGTTTATTGTGTCTGGGTAAGGGCCAAAGCTGCATTAACTCTGTGTCCCGGCCTGAATGGGAGAGGTAAATAGGACATGTAGTGTCCAGGCTAACAATGAACTACTGGCTATAGTTGTTGCCTTATTTAAATAAGCTTCATTGTGCTCATGGCACTCGTAGCATCAATGGATGCCTGGCACTTTATTTCCTCCCGCTTGTCGTTATGAAGCAGAAGATGCAGCCATATTTTATACGACCGCTATCACTGAGGCCACGTTGCTTATTGGCCATTCACAGTGAGTGCAGCAGAGCTCGAGGGGTGCATGTGGACGTGAAAGCGTCTCTCTGTGTATGCTTACTCTACAGGAACAGTCAGGCAAAATGCACTTGAGCCCTTTATGACATTTCAAATCTGGAAGCCTCTTAAGCTTTACATCAGTGGAGAAACTGCTGCTGTGGGTCAGGCCATACTTTTTACAAACCTGTTGGCACAAAACAGGATGTGCTGTGAGTGACGCAAATAAATAAAGCCAAAGAAACTACATTTGGAAATGTTTTAAAATGTGTGAGATTTGAACGGGCTCACTTGTGCTGAACATTCATTCAACCTTTATTTATACAGGTTAATCCCACTGAGCCTCGAGGACTCGTTTACAAGAGAGAACTGAAACATGTGCTAGTGAACAAAAAAAAAAAGGCTGTAGTTTTAAAAGCAAAATGTTTTTAGTTTAGCATGATTCAGGATTTAAATCTGCAGTATCAAATGTAAAACTGCTTTTATTTATTAGTATACGTAAAATCATTCTACTGCCTCATACAGTTACTAAATTAATATAAATCTGCACACGCACATTGAATTATGGTGATTCTGTTGATGTCCCAGTAAATTATTGTACATTAAATCTATATGACTTTTGATGATCAGTAACAGAAATCATCCATATGAAGCATCAAACTAGGATAAACTTTTAGGACAGCAGTAATTTGATTTTATGGTTTAGATTAGAGGTGTCCAAAGTGGGGCCTGTGGGCCAAAGTTGGCCTGCCAAGCAGTCCTCATTATTATATTAAAACTTCCTTGAAGAATCAATGTGTTTTCACTCAGTCAATCCACCCACTGACTTTAATATCAGCCCAATGACTACCGTATGTATGCGACTCTTTATGTTCATATTAGTATTGTTAAGTTGTGTTGCTGTTGGACATGCATTTTTTTTTACATTTTGCACTACATATACACAAACACATAATGAAATAACAACATGTCTATAACTGTTGTAATTTTGTATATATGACATCTGTTATATTTTGTGTTCCGTAATGTTCTTTATTCAGAATGGAAGGTTAAATAACCGTATAATAAATAAATGGACTTTACTTAAGGATGTATTTGCATTTCATGAATTATATTTGGCCCGCAGTCCTCTGATAGAATTAAAATTTGGCCCTCTCAGGGAAAAACTTTGGGCACCCCTGTTCGAAACAATGTTTCTAAACTCTAAACGCTCTAAAAGACACAGAATGTCATGATTTCAGCTCCCTGCCTCCTCTGCTCACAGCCACCTGCAAGCGCTCTTGGCCACGCCCACTTCTCCGCTCTGCACGGAGAACAGCTGATCAGCTGCAGCAGGAAGTTTTTCCTGCAGTATGGGCTGCACAAAGGTGTAACAAGTGTTAAATAATTTAAAGTAATTAATTTTAAATAAAAATTTCATGCCGATCGTGTGGCTCAACCATCAGTCAGGAAATTGTGCGTCATGTCCAATCTTATTTTGAAAATCCCCGATAGAGCGAGTCCGTGATAAACGAACCGCAAAGTAGCGAGGGACTACTATACTCAACATTTGACCAAGAATAGTAAAACTTAATATTTTATTTGAATAAGGTCAAATTAGTTTTAAAAACTAAGCTGATCGTAGTTTAAAACTTTGACCTAAAAGGTGGCGGGCGATAAGCATTTTTGTTCGTAAGTAACTTACAGGGACGTGAAGGACAGGCTTAGCATCATCCTTCTTCATATCGTAACCGTCTAACGGGATGTGCTCTATTCTGCCGCTCTGCGCAAACAGCAGGTGTGTCCCTGGAGGGAGCTGGACGTCGGGTCGGGGCCAGGGCCCAACAGGTGTGGGTGCGATGTTGTGGTCAACACCTAACAGAGATTACAAACGAGGCAACAGCTAGTTAAACACGACAACATTGTCCTGGAACGTCGGCAGAGTTGCGTTCTTATCGTGTACTCACACATCGGTCTGCTGCCGGGAGCAGAGCGCGTCCCGTCGATCTCCAGTCCGTTACGGTCCACACACCAGCAGTACCCGGTGCTACCGTGGCACTGGGTGGGCACGTAATCACCGTTAACGTCACACTCAGGGATGTACTGTCCGACAGGAGGTCGGGGGCCCCGTGGTGGACCGAACCCAGCCCCACCAAGAAGACTGTCTCTGTGGGTCTCGCATCGAGTCTTGGTCCTCTCTGAAAGAGGAGTGGGAAATAAAAAAAAAAAAGACAAATAATGTTATAAAACTAGTTAAAAAGCTTGTTTTGCTTTGGTTGCATTTCAGCATTAAAATATGTTTTTCAATCTGAACCAAACACCATCGACGAATGTTCTATGTTTTCTGTGTATCGATGACTCATTTTATAAATTCTTTAAAGAAAACTAAAAACAGATCTGGAACTGAATAAAACGTTCTGAATAATTTTACTGAAATTTAATTGATAAAAAAGCTGAAATTGGGTTGTTAAAGGAAGAGGAACACTGAAAGCTAAAGTTAGCATAATGTTACAAGCAGTAAAACAGTTGTGAAAAGCTTCAAGTGCTGAAAGGCTAACAAGAGGCAAATGGTATCAAAAGACTAGCTAAAAGGTAGAAGTAGCAAAAAGCCAGCTTTAAGTTTTAAAAGTATAGCTAAAAGTTAAAATGGAAAAGTTATAGCTAACCTACAAGCATCAATTAAAAGATAGAAATAGCTAAAAGTAGCAAAAGGCTGGCTAAAAGATAAAGGTTTTAAGGGTAATTTAGCAAGAGACTTGCTAAAATTAAACAGTAGAAAAAGTTTAGTTAAAGTATCTAAAACTACCTAAAACATCTAAATGAAAAGGCTGATTAAAAGCTAAAATTATATGTAGCAAAAAGTTAGCAAAAAGCATCAAAAGGCCAGCAAGAAGCTAAAATATACCTAAAAACACTAGCTAAAAATTAAAAGTAGCAAAAACAAATTTAGGTATCAAAAGGCTAGCTAAAAACAAAAAGCAGCAAAAGGATAGTAAGTATCAAAAGGCTAGCTAAGAGCTAAATATTTTATCTAAATATAGCAAATGATTAGCTATGTAAAAGTAGCAAAAAGCTATTTAAAAGTATCAAAAATTAGCAAGATGCTAAAAGTAGCAAAAGGTTGGATAAAAGCTAAAAGTTTAGCTAAAATCTGAAAGTAGGTAATGAAAAGCATCAAAAGCTAGCTAATAGCTTAAGTAGCAAAAGACTAGCTAAAAATTAAAAGCAGATAAAGACAAAAATAAAGCAGTATGCTGAAACAAATGTTTTTTAATTAAAGCCATTTTAATGAATCCTGCTGGAAAAGTTCAATATTCTGAAATTCTACTGACTGAGCTAAATGTTTTGATATGTGCACAGCTAAAACGGCACAACATGTGCAGAAGTTGTTTAACTGCAAAATTAATAAAAATCAGGAAAATAAAAGTGTGAAAGTCTATTCAGCTTTACCAAACCTGCTGTATGTGGAAAGAACTTGTGTTCTGAACTGTGGCCCTAAGGTGTAAAGGAAAAACATTTGGGAAAAAAAAAACAAAAAAACAGTAAAAACAACTAAAACATATTTGAAAAAACGGAATCACATTTTAAAAAAATGGAAAAACATTAAGCATTACATTAACATTAAGCCAAACCATAAATTTTTTTTCAAACGTAATTCTATTTTTACACGGATTGAAATTCTATTTTTTAAATGTACCGTAATTCCGTTTTTTCAAATGTGACTACGTTTTTGGTCAGTGTACCTTTCTTGATTCTCATTGAAAAAAACAATTGAACGAAAGGTACACTGACCGTTTTCTTCAAATGTGATTACTTTTTCAAATGTAGTTTAGTTTTTTCAAATGCGATTACTTTTTCAAATGTAGTTTAGTTTTTCAAATGCGATTCTGTTTTTTTTTCCCAAATGTGATTCATTTTTTTCAAATGTTATTCTGTTTTTTCAAATGTGATTCCGTTTTTTTTTTTCAAATGTAATTCCGTTTTTCCAAATGTACTTGCATTTTTTTTCAACTGTGATTCCGTTTGTTCAAATGTAATTCCATTTTTTCAAATATAATTCAATTTTTTTCAAATGTTGTTGTGTTTATGTTGTTTTCATTGTGTTTTTTCAAACGTAATTCTGTTTTTTACAAATGTTTTTCATGAACACTTTAGGGCCACCATAGTTGTGTTATAAGAGTGAAAATCAGCTCAAACCCCTGCAGTGTGTCGTTTGTCAGACAGGTGTCTCACCTGAAGAGCAGTGGATACCATTCCCGCTGTAGCCTGGCTGGCACTGGCAGACAAAAGAACCCTGGGTGTTGATGCACACTGCGTTTTGATGGCATCTGCCGGGCTGACACTCGTCTATATCTGAAGGCCGCACATGAAAAGACTGAGAATGCTTTGTTTTGAAGGAAAAATAGTTTGAATTCTGTAAATCCTAAATGTTTTTAGGACATGGGTTAAAAGATGATAGATCATGTAGTTGGCTATGTTTGTGGATAATCCAACATTGACGTTCAGTACCTTGGCAGGCGCGTCCATCCCCAACAAAGCCCTGCAGGCAGGAGCAGATGTAGGAGGAGCCTCCAGTGTAGCTGCACTGAGCGCGCTCAGGAATATCACAGGTGTGGGTGCCTTCATCACAGTGGTCCACAGGTCGATCGACTTCTACAAAGAAGAAGAAGAGCTGTTCATACATCCATCTTGGCGTTCAAACTGTTGTTTTCATGGTTATAGATTCTTCTGAATGTAACCGGGTTGTTTTTCTATTTTGTTATCATCACACATAATGTCTTTTGTTATACGGATTGTACATACGTGACTGTAAACACTTTTAGAAACCACTGGGATTGATATAAGCGTGTGACTTTAAGATCGGGAACCCCTCCTTTTTATTTCTTCTTCTGTGGTATTATTTTGTTAAATAGTTTGCACCCCTTATTCTTGTACTGTTGTCCTACAGGAGGTGGGTGTTGGTTAATTTTCATCTAAATACATCCTGTTTATTTATATATTTATTAAGTGCATTTTTTGTTATCATCACCACTGTAATGCATAAATCCATCCCATAATGTAAATATTTACGTAAACTTAACGCTTGTAAAAGTAGCAGGAATTGACTTTAGTTTTGTTACATGCTTTTCTTTTGTGTAGGACTTGGAGTGGGCAGCCAGTGACGCGGTTGTTCTGTGTTTGTTATTCTTGTCAGAATAAACGGAGGAATCATCCATGTCCAAGATAAAAACCATGTCACGGTTTAATCCTTCACTAATAACCAGCACAACGCAGAAAGGAACCAGCTACACAAACAATTTTTGGACTCTGCTTCAGCGTTCTTTCAGCTAATATGGAAAAAAACAATTGTATTGTTCAGGACAGTGCAGCTATGACTTCTACTGTTAGTTTTGTTTACCATTACAGTACTGTATTTACATTTTTTTACCCTCATAGAAATGCAGGAATCTGTACATTAACTTTGCGCTCAAAGTTTTCTTAGTGTGAAGTCTTTTCCAACATGCTTCTTCTTTTTTTTTTTTTTTTACTTTTAGCAACTGTTTTGCTCATTTTAGCTTTTATGTATTGTATCTGTTTCATGATTTTAGCGTTCCTCTACAGTTTTCCTAGTTTTAGCTTAGAGCTACTGTTCTAACAGGTTTAGCTTTCATGTGCTCTTTTTCTGGTGTTAGCCTTTAGCTACTATTTCACAAACTGTATCTTTTAGCTACAATTGTGACCTTTTTTTTACATTTACAGTAATCTGCCGTGTTTCTGGGTTTATCTCAAAGCTACTGATGAAACACTTCTGTTTTAGCTTTTAACCATGAATTTGCTGATTTTGAGTTCTATGTATCATTTTTCTAATTTAAGATTTTAGTCACTGTTCCATTACTTTTAGCTTTGGCTACTGTTTTAAAATTTTAATTTTGTAGCTACTGTGTTCCTGATTTTAGCATATAGATATTTAGCTACTTATAGCTTTTAGTTAGTGTTGTACAGATTGAAGCTTTGAGCTATTGCTTACTGCTTCTAACTTTTAGCTACATTAGCTTCCAGCTATTACAAAATGCCGCTTTTAGTTACTGTTGAAACTACTTTGGCTTTCCATTATTGTTTTTCTGGTTTTAGCTTTTAGCTATTGTTCCAATAATTTCAGCTTTTACCAACTGTTTTTCTAGTTTTAGCTAATAGCTATTTTTTTTAGCTGGTCTTAGCTTTTAGTTACTCTTTTACAAATGTTAGCCTTCAGCTATTGTCTGTATCATTTAAACTTTCATCTACTGTTTTCCTGATTTTAGCTTTAGCTTGCAGCTATTACAAAATTCTGCTTTTAGTTACTGTTGAAACTATTTTGGCTTTCCACTATTGTTTTTCTGGTTTTAGCTTTTAACTATTGTTCCAATAATTTCAGCTTTTGTCTACTGTTTTTCTAGTTTTAGCTAATAGCAATTTTATCTGGTCTTAGCTTTTAGCTACTCTTTTACCCTTCAGCTATTGTCTGTATCATTTAAACTTTCATCTATTGTTTTCCTGATTTTAGCTTTAGCTTGCAGCTATTACAAAATGCCATTTTAGTCACTGTTGAAACTACTGTATTTTGGCTTTCCACTATTGTTTTCCTGATTTTAGCTTAGCCACCATTCTACTGGTTTTAGCTTATAGTTACTGTTCAGCTGGTTTTAGCTTTTAGCTATACTGTTCAGTTTTTTATTTTTTTATTTTGAGGATTACAGCTTTTGGCTTTTGTTTAGCTGCTTCTAGCGATTGTTTTTACACAGCCTTTTCACATAAAATGCTATTTTTTTTCTAGTTTAACTTGTAAACACAAAAGCATCTGTTACCAATGCAAGTCCGTCCATCGCTGCCGAACTGATACCCCTCCTCACATTCACAGCGGAAAGTCCCAGGCTGATTGTTGCAGATAGCGTTAGACCCACAGATGTGAGGAGTCTCTCTGCACTCATCAACGTCTGACAACAAAAAGAAAAAGATTGGTTACCGCTGGCTAATAATCCCCAAGATTATGTGCAGATTTGACATCCGGAGTCTGGATTTGTCAGATCAGCTCCTTCACTGTCAGATGAAGTTCAAAGGGAGGAGCTTGATAAGATGCTCTAATTGTTTAACAACAGGATCTGTCTGAAAGATTTCCTTCCTTTCTCCGCTCTGTGTTCTTCCTGTTTGGTCTCTCATGTAAAAGACTGCTGGTTGTGTAGACCATGGGCTGGTAATATGGGACCACAGTGGGTTGGTCAACCCAGCCTTCAAGCAAGGGATTGCCTCTGTCCCCCAGGAGGAAGACTTTAGTAACTCTGGGTTCATTCAGAAACAAAGCATGTAAACAGTGCAGGGTTTTATTTGTGTGTGTCATTCTTACCGTAACATGTCCGTCCGTCCCCATTGAACCCAGCAGCACATTGGCAGGTGAAATGGATCCCCTCACCATGTCGACAAACAGCATTGGTGTCACAGCCGTGTCTTCCAGTGAAACATGGGTTCTCCTCTTGCTGACCACCTTAGAAATTACAGCATGAGGCAATTCTGTTACGAATCTAAGAGTGTCCCTTCATTAGACAAGATTGAGGAAGGAAGTGAGCGCAGACCAAAACAGGAAGACTAAACATTTTCCTCGTCCTCACCGTTGACGTCCCCAATCTTGTTGCTCATGGCGTACCGAAGGAGATTGTTATTAGAATCATACAAGACAAAGACTTGGTCCACTTTGAGCATCTGGGTATTCACATCTCGCAAAGAGTCGTCGTGCTGGCAGCTCTGGAAGGTGATGGTCTCGCGATGCTGATAGCTCCTGGTTTCAGTGGACCCATCAGGCATATTCACGAGATAGTTCCGCGTAGAGGACGAGGTGATCACTGAAATGTAGAATTGTCACATAAGTACCTTAAATCAATTAGAGAAAAGGACTGGAGACGTTGCACCTTAGCCATGTCTTACAGTTGTTGTTGTACTGGTAGATGTCAGTGTATGGATCGACCTGAATGGTGGAGCCAAGAGGCACCTCAGGGACCCGGCCGTCCATGGTGGTGCTCACCACCAGGTGGTCCAGCTCATCTGTGCCCTTGAACTCCTGCCTGATTGTCAGCCTCTCGTTCCCAGGGAAAAAGGTCACTTCAGCCTGCCGCGTGAACTCCCCCCCTACAGGAACCAGTGAAGAGAAGACTAACGTTAAAACCCTTGTCTCTGCTACAGCTGAAGTCATGTGAAAAGTATTCGCTGTATGGTGAGTAACAGTGGTATCTCTCTGGGCTACTAAAAACCCTGGTAAATTTTGACAAATTTCACCAGGAGTTTAAAAAAAAAAGCTGTGGAAATAAAGACACTAATTTGACAAAGTACTTTGAGTATTTTGAGAGGAAATTTGTCTCAAAATTCAAGTGAAACAATAACAAGACACTGACATGAAGAACCCTAGTGAATGTTTCAAGTCATGTTCAAAACTCCCTCAAAAAACGCTGTTCACAACTTGTCACCAACAGCCTCAGCCCAGTGAGACAGTCTACTAGCTTAAGGTTGGTATCTCATTGGTTTGCAACACTTGTAGACTAGTTAGGGACTAGAGCCGTCATTTCTAACCCAGGCCTGAAGCCCAGCACAAGCCGAATTTGGGCCAGGACATAATAATGTGCTGGATGGGTGGGCCGGGTCGGCGTCGGGCTTTTGATTGCGTCAGCGGATGTGCATGGCTGACAATCCAATTATATGGCTACATGGCTTGCCATACTATCACCAATCGCATGCGGCCATTTGACTGTGAGCTGCCCGGCCTTGAAAAAGGTAAAATAAAGTTCAGTTAAGCTTCAGATGGGACTACCGGTACTGCCGGGAAGCGAGCCATGGCCCTAAATGGATGTTCAGCCACTGCATTCAGCGGATGCTTGTGGTCTACGACCCAAACAGGTGAGATCTAAAAAGCAGACATGTCAGAGCAGGGTCCGTGTCTGGATAATGCAGAATGCAGGCAGAAGCAGGGATTTAATGTGCTTTGACGGCCATGAAAAGAAAAACGCCCCCTCGGCTCCGATCTGATGCCCCTTTTATTCAGCCGCGCAAATCCACCGACCATTAATAAGTATACAGGTAGTCCTCGAGTTCCGTTCGAGTT
>JAVCKU010000085.1:24079023-24091050 GCA_032273985.1 Hypsolebias coamazonicus
ATATATATATATATATATATATATATATATATATATACACACATACATACATACATACATACATACATACACACACAAAAGGCTTAATAAACCCTTCCCACAATTGCAATGTTCTAATCAATGTTCTAAATCCGAAACTCTCTAAAAGAGCAGAGCAAAAGAAAGCAGACAGACTGACGCAATGGTTAATTAGCCAATCGGCAAGGTGGACTGGCCATCAGGAGCAATGGGACATTTCCCAGTGGCCTGGCCCACTCGGTGATCGCCAAGGGTGCTGACCCAATGGCTTAGTTTTGGGTCGCACTTGATTATTTGGAACAATACATGCCGCTCACTCAGATATCCATCTCACTGAAGCTTCCTGAGCCGTAGCGATGGGGAAAGACAGACCCCATAACTCCTTTCTCTTTCTGAGGCTGTCTGTCACAGCAGAGCAGAGACACATAACAGGTTGCATACTCAACTGTTGAGGGGCCCCTTAGTGATCACTGAGTGGGCCAGGCCACCGGGAAACATCCCAGTGCTCCCAATGGCTAGTCCACCCCTCAGTACAATGCTCTGGTTGGTCGCCTTCCATCAATCAGAGAATGGTGTGTTGTGTACAATCTTAACCTACTGAGACCCTGTGTCCACATATGGCGACTTTCCATTTTGGCTTTGCTGTACCTTATACATCACTCTGTTCAGTTGTGTTTTACACTTTGTTAAGCCATGTTAACGTTGTGTTATGCTGTAAAATAAGCCCGTTGTCCCCATCTGAGGACTTTAAAAACTTTTGTTTTTAACACAAGTATGTCATAACCATGTAACAAAATACAACTTCCTGTTCAAAGAGGAACCTTTATTTATACACAAATCAGGTCCATCTAATCACAAATATCTAGGAGATATGAAAAATGCATCGCAAACCAGAACTTGGGTCTCAGGAGGTTAAAGAGTGAGTCCGCAAAAGTTGAACCTCAAAGTCCTGAGGGTACATGCTGTTTCGAACCCTCTATGGTCCAACTTCTCTGGAAGCTGACTTCAGGCCCATCGCTCCTGAGGCCTGTGTGTGTGTGTGTGGGTGTGTGTTTCTTATTGGTCTGATTCCACAACAAGGCTGCATTTCTCGACAATGCGTACCTCCATCATCCCTACCCAACAAATCTTACTAAATTAAAAACTCACTGTCGTGGGGGGGGGGGGGGAAGGAGATTCCCAGAACAGACCAAGTTGTAGTTCGTCAGATTTATTCACAAAGCTTTGGAGAGCAGTGCAGTAATTCACAGAACATGCAAAATACAAGAATACACTCATCAGTTTTCTCATCCATGTGAAACCCTGACTTCCTCTAACTCTCTGGACTGCACATGGTATTTTTATAGAATAAATTCCTGTCCAGCCCTTTCCCATCATTAAAAGGTCCGCTTGCAGACAGGAAGGAGTGGATCTGAGTCAAGGACTCTGCTTCAGACACGTCACCATATCATATCAACTATCATATCAATGTCATAGCAATCAGCCCTTGAGGATATCAAAACAACCAGTTCTTTCTGTTCCTGACTGATTTGTCACAGTAGGAGTGATCACATGGGGACTGTTTGTCATTCACCATCACAGTCAGTAAAATAAAACAGGGTATAATGTCTAAAGCTCCTTCTTTAAGTAGAACACAGAAGATGCATGATGAATGCATGAAAATACACGTCTCAACACTGGTCGCAGCCTTTTCACTTCCCCACACAAAATAAACCCAACTCGAAATAAACAGTTGGTGAAAACGCCCACAGAAAACTTTTTGCTTCCTATAAAACCAAATTGAAATGCAGACCATTGTCTTTTCTTTCTGTCATTCATCCAAAACACGACTTTTCTCATGGTATGTGGCGCCGTCTCTCCGCTATCGATCCACATCAGTAAAGCTCACTTTGCTGCGTTTGAGCTCCAAGACAGAGGCAGAGTGAAACGCTGGCTTGGTGTTGCTGAAGTAAAAGTGGTGGTTTTTGCAGGGAGACACAGACAGAGTCATAAATCATATGTCTACTAATGGCAGCTCCAAATGAGCCCTCTCATCAGACAAGACAAGTGCCTTGCTTTGTGTGCTACTTCAGGCTCCTGTCTAACATCTGTGCGTTCTCAAGCATCTCAACGTGAGATGTGCGTCGCCCTTGTATTCATTAGGAATTGTCTGCTGAGGCCTAACAGTTCAATTTAGTGCAATTTAGGGTAAATCTGAGTGATAAACACTCCAGAATGGAGTATCCTCCTCTGAGATGTTTTGTTACTTATGCATTATCAAAAGTAGAATATTGTAATGGATATTCTGGTTATTTCTATCCAGAAAAGTAAAATTCTGAAAAATAAATAATTAAATAAATAAAATTCTGCATAAGTGTTGGACTTTTCACTTTGTTCTTTTTTTCCTTCTAATTATTCTGAGATTGCACATGAGCACATACTTGTATAAATGCTTTGTTTGTGTCAGTTGCACTAGAGCACTGAGTTTAAGGGATACACAGCTTTACACTTTAACCTGTGACGTGCTGGTTTGCCAACTTTATGCCAAAAAGACAACGTTTGAGAGTATTTTCACAGGAAGAATGGCACAATTTTACGTGCTTCTGGTAGGGCTGGACGATATGACCAAAACTTTTATCACGATACATTTCTTAATTTCGGTCGATAACGATATAATCCAATATCGATATAAACAATATAAAAGCCTCAGAAAAACTACAAAATGTACAAATAAGTTAAGTTTAAACTTTTATTTGTATTTAGCCTTCGAAGATAATTGAAATCACCATCAAATAAGCATAAAACTCTCAACTTTGTCAATAGTAAGTTTTAATTATAAACAACAACATAGACTTACTCTGTTGGATACAGCTGGGGCCGGGGGTGCTGCTTCAGGGACATGTTTGCTCAGATTTTTATCATGCTTCATCTTCTGACACCCAGCATATTCTATAGAGTGTAAACTCTTCAGATGGTGAAACAAATTAGCTGTGTTCCCATCGCTACTTGGAACGACTCTCCGACATATTTTGCAGCATACATAAACCTGCTGTTTATCAGATCTTTGAAAGCCAAACCACTTCCACACCGCTGAATTAGTCTTTCCTTTCTTATCATGTCATCTGCTTTCTCCTCCTTTGTGAACACTTCTGCAGTCACATTCTGACGGGCGCTCATTTTGATTCGAAAACTTTCTGCACGTTGTAGATTAGCCTAGCTTGCTACCACTGACTGCTGGACTCGCGCTTTGCATAATATCTACGTCACCACGCACTTACGTAGTTGTGTCGCGGCTTTTTCTGTCCGGGTTGAAACGTCAACCCGAACATAAAACGAATGTGTCAGTGAAAAGCTGTAATCATAGCGTAATGTCTATCGAAAATATTCTTAAAACTCATATTATCGTTATCGAAAAAAGTATACAGGCAGTCCTCAACTTACGAATGGGTTCCGGACCTAAGGACCGTTCGTACCTCGATTTTGCCGTAACTCGGAGCGCCGGCCATATGGCGCCGTAACTCCGGATTTTCGGCCGTAACTCGAAACTGAAACCACATGGCAGCCGTAACGTTTTTTTAAACACGTTTTTTTTTCAATGTAAAACAACAACAGCATACTTAGAACGCCGTTTTAACGTGTTTCCAAGCAGTTAGCTAACAAAATACCCTAAAAAAAAATCGAGGGGAAAAAAAACATAAAATGCTGCATTAAAAAGCCAACGTGAGGTGTGATGACGTCACTGGGGCGGCGCCTTAAGTCTGAGTTGCCCTAAGTCGATGGCGCCGTAACTCGGGGACAACCTGTATGGCGAGATATATCGATATCTAATTTGTGTCCAGCTCTACTGGTTAATTGGACATCATTAACCTCACACAGACTCTTCCACTGGTACATTTTCATCTTTAAATCACTTCTTGGTCTGCTGCCTTCATACATCTCCTCTTGCATGTCTCTGTGTGAGTGCAGTTACAGCGTGCGCTCTCAGGACATTATTACCTGCAGTGTTAAGTCAGTGAGATCTGAGCTTGGCAAAAGGGCCTTATCCTACTCCGGCCCTTCTTCCTGGAATATCTTACAAAAAGATCTGAAGCTCTCGACCTTGACTTCTCTTCATGGCTTTAAAAATCTGTTGGAATCCTGGCAAAAACCAATGTTGACATGTTCCTGTTTTTGATTTTTCTACATCTGCCTTATAATCTGTCTGTTTTGCAACTTTGACATTTGTTTTAACTTGTTTAAAAAGAAAAAAAAATCTGCATTTATCTTTTATGGTTGTCTATTGTTAATTGTCCAAGGAAAATCTATTGTTGCTGTTCTCATCATCCTTAGTTTGTAGCCAGGTCTCTCTTGTAAATGAGTCCTCGAGGCTCATTGAGATTAATCTGCCTAAATAAAGGTTGAATGAAAAATTATCAAAAGGGTAGCCCAAAACTATCGAGACTAAATGTTAAAAGTATCAATAAGCTAGCTAAATGAAGCCAAAGTCTGGCTAGCAAAAGGCTGACTATAAGCTAAACGTTTAAAAGCTTAAAGCTACAAGTAAAATATAAATAAAACTAGCTAAAAGCCGAAAGTAGCTAAATTGTTGTAGCTAAAAGCTATTAGCAACAGAAGGCTAGCCAAGGGGTAAAGCAGCAGACTTGTAGCTAAATGTTAAAAGTAGCATAAAAAGACAAAAACAGTCTGAAGGTTTCAAAGAGAATGTTTAAGGAATTGAAGAGATCTTGATGCATTTGTATTGTAAATTATTTGTAAATAAAGTTACCGTACATTACAAAAAAAAATACAAAAAAAAAAAAAAAAGAATAAAAGCTACAAAAACAAAAGTCATAGCTAAACGTTTTGATATAACTAGCTAAAATAGTTTGCAAAAGTAATTAGACTACAAAAAATATACACTATGACTCAGCGTTCACACTTAAAGAGAATAATGACGATGCATGTTTGTTTCTCCTCTCCAGTCTGGCTGCTGATAGTTATGAGTGGGGGAGCCAAAGCAGCAGCATTGTCGCCTACGTTGGAGACAGTTACAACTTCCCCCCTCCCTCTGAAGAGCTTGGCCACTACTGAGATCAGACTGTCTTCTACTGACCCATGGATTTACTTTTTATCTGTAAACTTTACTGAGCCCAGACTGTCTTCATCAGACCCATGGATTTACTTATCTGTAAACTTTACTGAACCCAGACTGTCCTCATCTGACCTGTGGATTGACTTTTTATCTGTAAACTTTACTGAGCCCAGACTGTCTTCATCTGACCCATGGATTTACTTTTTATCTTTAAACTTTACTGAGCCCAGACTGTCTGAATCTGACCTGTGGATTGACTTTTTTTTTTGTGGATTGACTTTTTTTATCTTTAAACTTTACTGAGCCCAGACTGTCTTCTACTGACCTGTGGATTTACTTTCTATCGGTAAACTTTACTGAGCCCAGACTATTTTCTACTGATCCATGGATTTACTTTTTATCTGTAAACTTTACTGAACTCAGACTGTCTCCATCTGACCCATGGATTTACTTATCTGTAAACTTTACTTAACTCAGACTGTCTCCTACTGACCTGTGGATTTACTTTCTATCTGTAAACTTTACTGAACTCACTTTCTTACTAACCCAATACAGTAATTTACTTTTTATCTCTAGACTTTACTGAACTCAGACGGTCTCCTACTGACCCATGATTTACTTTTTATTTGTAAATTTTACTGAAGTCATACTGTGTCCCACTGACCTGTGGATTCACTTTTTATTTGTACATATTACTGAACTCAGACTATCTGCTACTGACTTGTAGTTTTACTTTATCTGTAGATTTTTGCACACTTCATTGTTGACCTAAGGCACAATTAGAAACTTTAAGTTTCCTGTTACATTCTGAGAAAATACTTGTCTTTGCCAGTAAAGGCTGAGATGGGGCGTTACTTTTGCACAATTCCATGTTTTATATATAAATTACGACCTGCTCTTTAACTCCTTCACTTTCGGTTTGTTGAATATGTGTAACATATTGTACTGTATTACTATTTTAAGTACTGTGTCTACAAACATGTTAAGTTTGATACGTGTTTATAAAGATAAGTTTAATTCATAAGAAAACTGTAAAACTATTAAAAAAAACACATCATTTTTAACATCACAAACCTGTGTCTTTATTAACACCCTCCTTGTCATGCAGCACCTTCTGTTGGTTTTGTAGAACAGTCCTGCTGCCAACATTTCTCAATCCGTTGGTGATGGACGTAATAAATAACTGTTCCATCTTCTTTAAACTTGTGACACCTGCTGTTGGCAATGAGAATAGACTGTGTAAAAATGGTGTCAAATTAGCAAAAAGATGAGAAAAATCCAACATTTTAGGACAGGATCTGCAGATATTTTTAAATAAATGCTTGTAAAAAAAAAAAAAAAAGAAATTAGTGTTTAGAATTGCAACCAAATTTAAGTTTGAGGTAATGAAACAAGCGTAAGTCAAATAAAATGTAATAAAAATAAATGCAGATCGAACATTTTTGTCATTATTTTACAAGTGTGGTTGTGTCAATGAATCAGATTTATTGATAGTTGTCATAAGAAGATAAAAAAGGTTATGGCTATATCATTGATTGGTTTACAAGTAATATTTTTGTCCCTCACCAACAACAGATGAGACAAATGAGTTTTTTGGCAACAACTGTCCCATCAACTTGACGCTCACAGACCCAATAAATGAAGTGCGCCAACAACAGTACAGAGTGAAACAGGAAGGGTTCAATGACAACTCAAGAATATCAAGGCAGATGGCTTCTAGATGGTCTCAGTCATTATTTAAATGTCACAAGATGTTAAGAAATTTGTTCTCATTGGCAAAGTTTGTTCTGTTACAACCCCTGGCAGAACCTTTATTCCTCACAAGATTGTGCACCAGGTATCGTGTGATTGGTTAGAACTTTGTTGATGTGGAGTTGCACTTTAAGTGGTCATTTTGCTTCAACTGCTCTACTTCCAGAACCCAGATGATGTCCTAGAAAGACTGATAGCGTTGAGGAGCTGCTGGCCGAGGGATTTAGGGAATGCTGTAGTCATCTTTACAAACGTTCCAGCAAAAGTTATAGCCAAATGGTGAAGAACTCATGGAAGGAGTTCACAATTGTGCATGGAGGAGTCCGTCTGTCTGAAACAGTTTCTTTGTTAAAGATCCGCAAAGGCCAAACAACAGATGTAGGGACTAAATACACACCCCTGGCAGCAGAACAGTAGAGAGGGGCAGGGAAGAGTTTGCACCGGTCCTTAGCAAATGTAAAAAATAAGAACTGCATACAGACGGATTGTTACAGATGTGTTTAACTGCGTTCAATGTATCGACGACACGTGTCCCATGATACATCATGCATCACTGGACACTTTTGAGTGAGTATACGGAAACTGCCAAGCTTTTCTAGTGGGTATATGCCATATTACCAGCGTATCACGTAGACTACAATTGGTTCCCAACCCTGGTCCTTGAGGAACACCATTCTGCATGTTTTAGTCGTTTCCCTGCTCCAACACACCTGATTCACTGAGTTAATTCCTAGTGTTCTGTAAAAGCCTGTTAATCACCGTTGATTAAAATCAGGTGTGTCGGAGCAGAGAAACTAAAACATGCAGGATGGTGTTCCTCAAGGACCAGGGTTGGGAATCCCTGGACTACACCAGTGCCTGGCAGGAAGAAACCCTTTCTACCACTGTTCAGCGGCTGGAAGTTCAAGCCCTGTGAGACAACCAATGGTGCCCATCAGAAAATGAGTTTGAGGAGTGGGGGAGGCTATCCAGTACTCAGACAGCTATATGAAGTCCAAGTTTCTGTGAACCGTTTAAACTTGGAACGATGTTTCTACTGAAAAGTTTGCATTAACTCCTGAGCTTTTTATGTCTTTAGCCAATTTTCCAGTGGTGTCCAGTGGGTTTTATTATGTTTTCTTCTGATTTTGTCTATATCTAGCAATGTTACGCCTTTAAAAGTTTCCATGTGCATGAGTGGTGGGGCTCATCAGGTGTTCTTTGCCCTGGTTTCTTTTCAAGCCTAAAATGTCCACGTGGAAAACTGAGCGAGACCAGACTTCCAAACGTCTCGGAGCCTCGCCTGTACCTCCTGTGATGAAGCAACATTCATCTTGAGTTCAGAAACACCAGCAGACGTGTTTTTTTTACTCCACTTATCTCAATTTTATTGAAGAGCTTTTTCCAAAGACAATCGCGTTCTAAAAGCGGTAAATACATAATGTACCTGAAAGTTAAGACTCTTAGCAAGAAACAAACAGCTGATCCACATGATATGATCAAATGTTATCTGAGACTGAACTGAGATCGTCTTGAAACGCTCCGTAATGGATCTTTTTTCTTTCCTTTTTTAAAATTTTTTTTACAAAACAAATCAAACTGGTGCAGAAAATTTCATGAAAATCTATCTGCAAAGCACTTTATGCAACAATTAGCATAGTCAAAAACAATGAGATGTTTTTATTAATATTGGAAAAAATACAACAATGCAACACATTATTCATCAAATGTTGCTACTAGTTTCTGCAGAAATGACTAGATATTTCAGAAAATTTGTAAATAGTACTGAAGTTTTTCTCAGAAGTGCAGCAAACAGGGTGACCGGGTGTCTTTCTATGTGACTGGAAAGACTTTCTTTTTGGTATGCCCCTTTGTTCAACATATTGAACATTTTTCCATTTTTTTCTAAGATTTGGTTTGAATGGCAGTAAAAAAAAAATGCAGGGAACGTTTCCTCACACGTATCTGCGTTAAACCAAACAACAACAACCGTCTTTTATTTGTGAATTTAACTCACAAAGTTGAGAAAACACAGAAACAACCGGGTCATTCCTCCAGAAACGCCCAAAAATAAGTGCCGGAACAGCAATCACTCCACCGTGCAGCAAACTGCATTAGAGATATGGTTGAGAAAGTTGAATTCAAACCAAAGACATTTGAAATAGGGCAAGTTGTTAGAAAGTTAAAAGCCTAATCTGTAAGGTGCATCGTTAATTGAGTGCCTTGAATTTAGACAAATCAATTTTCTTTATGACTTTCTCACACACACAAACTTTGTCCCACGAATAAGTGGTTGAGATCTGAAGAACGGCAACTTATTTTCATTCATCCGCCGATCAAAAAATAAAAAAAGGCACGAATAAGAAGGTGCTGTACACAAGTTTCCTGCAGAGGGCGCATGGCGTTTGGTTATAAAATAGAAAGTTTTTAGGTAACTCTCAGGGTAAACTAAGTGATTGATGATTTTAATAAGTGTGGGGAAAAAGACAAACACATATTGTGCTGCTGAATTAAAAACTAAAACCAAAGCTGTGCTGGCTGAGATAATTTAATTTTTTTGTTTTAATTGGGATCATTTCTCAAATGATTTCAACCTGAAGCAAATATAGTAGCTTATTTCAACCTGTTCCTGCTGAGAAGGATTACACACACATGCAGAACACTGTACCTTGAAGGGATTAACTGAAAATAAAAACAAAAAATGATGAAGATCTGAGGTTTCTTATTGTTTCTGAAACATTAATGTATTAATACGGTGAGAGCAAGAAAAACAAATCCCTTTCAGTAAAATATGACGACATTCAACGTCCTCAAGATCGCCCAGATTAACTGTAAATGATCAGAAATGAATATTTGTTTGGCAGCAAAACATAAGACAGCCTGGTACATACTGAGTACTGACCAAGTATTTAACATGCCACTTCATTTTACAGTTTGGTATCTACCCAGTACTTACTTAGTATGTACTGGGTACCAAGTATGTGCACCAAGTACCAGTAGCTGGTATGTACCGGCTACTTACCTTGGCATGTACCAGATTTGTACCCGTAATTTACCTGACCAAATACTTAACTGGTACATACATAGCATCTATTACGCATGCACCAGGTACTTACTATGCATTTACCTGACACGTACCTGGTAACTTAACGGGTACTTTTCTTATCATGTCACTTCATTTTACAGCAATTACTAGGTATCTACACAGTACTTGCCCGGTACATGCCCAGTAAGTGCCAGGTCTGTGCTGGGTAAGTACCAAGTATGTTCCCGGTAAGTACCAGGTACATTTCTGGTACATGCCTGGTATGTACCAGGCACTTGCCAGGTAAGTACCAGGTACATTCCTGTCAAGTAACAAGTACTTGACTGGTATGTACCAGATATTTGCTGGGTAAGTACCGGGTACAAGCCCAGTAAGTATAGGCTGTATCATGCATTGCTACCCTTTGTGTTTACTCTCTTCTAATCAAAGGTCGCCCTGTAAATCACACACGTTCACTATAGGTCACTTGAGCACTTAATGGCTGTTCGTAAAGAACCCCGTCGTTGTACTAGCTGGGATCTGGTGATTTGCCGAGTTCCACTTTGACTCCTTTCTCCCCTGCACCTGCACGCAAAGGAAACAGAAGCCATAAACAAATCAGACCTCAAACAATAGGCGTACGGCGGTGTTGTTTGTCCTTTCAACCCTTACCTGTTAAGTACTTTTCTTTAGCTCTGGCTCGCTCGTCTGCATCAAAATACCACACGGTGATGGCATACCTGCAGAGGCAGGAAACAAGAGCAATGAGACAAACCAGTAGTGTCGTCTGAGCATGTGCAGCGGACAGAGGAGCGCTGCTGACCTTGTAGCGAAGGCGGGCTGAACCTCGTGAGGGTTTCGTCTGTCTGACCAGAACAGCAGCAGACGGTCAAATTTTGGCTCTATGTCGGCAAACTGGGCTTTACCTTCTGGGAAGATTCGAAGGAGGCCACCGTGTTCCTAGAAGCAGAAACGTTCTCATTAAGGGATGGCAGTAAATGAGACGTGTGGCTGTTTTTGGAACGAGTTGGCATCCACAGCTAGAAGTACCAAAAAGCAAGTCATAAAAAGACTCAACCAACATGTGGGCCAACAATGTTTAGGTCAAAGAGCTGCCTGACCATGAACGCTAAGAGGAAAGCTCAGGATAGGAAGCAGCAGCAGCAGACGGCCTTCCTGTGGAGGGATAGGAAGAATAACCCACAGGAAAACTGCTCCGGCTGGATAAAGGACCTGGAGAGTGAAAAAGCAGATTGCTGTTGCTTAAAGTCTCACTTTGCTGATATGACATGTTCTTCTCTTCACACGCAACCTCGCTATTATAAAAGGTTCACACTCTTAGGTGGAGAACAAATGATATTTCCATATATACTGAGCTGAATGCAGGGGAAACCAGCCGCAGGGTTCAGGAAGACCAGCTTCATGCAATCATTTCAAACGCAGGTTTTGAATAATGGCTTGTGATTCCCTGAAGGAATGCTCGTCTCCCACCTACGTTTTAGACTAATTACGCCTTATGATGCAAAGTGATGGAGCTGGTTTGGTCAATCCTTGAAAAATAACGTTGAGTAGTCCCTTGGTACTTTGCAGTTAAAACTTTCACAGACTCACTGTTTTGCGAGTTTAAGATTGTACACGACACACGATTGGCTGATTGATGGAAGGCAACCAACCAGAGCATCGTGCTCTGTATCCCAGGCGCTGACTAGCTCAGTAACCACAGCATCAATCTGTCTGCTCTCTTTTGCTGTGCTCTTTTACAACATTGTTACGGACATTGCAAGGGTTTCTAAAGCAAATTTAAAATAAGTTCAAGACAAAAAGGTTTATAAAGCTTTAAGATATATAAATTAGGGATGCACAATATTATTGGCATGGTATCGGTTGATATTAGCGATAAAGTTAAATGTCGGACATCGGCCATTCCATCAAAATAACTCACTGATATAAAAGGTGATATAAAGGTTTTAAGTTCATTTTTAATACAGTATAAGAAACTGTCAAGTATATCTATTAAAGCACTACTACTTATGCAGTTTTTACTTGTCGCTTCTGAACAGGTAAGAGTTGTGAAAATTTACAAATTTGCACAGTTCCAGTGTTGTCAATGTGTTAGGACAAATGTTAATATTTTATTTGTAATAGAACATAGATGACAGATCAAAAGTTTAATCTGAGTAAATGTAACATTTTAAAGGAAAAA
>JAVCKU010000085.1:24103243-24114149 GCA_032273985.1 Hypsolebias coamazonicus
CCTTCCTTCCTTCCTTCCTTCCTTCCTTCCTTCCTTCCTTCCTTCCTTCCTTCCTTCCTTCCTTCCTTCCTTCCTTCATTCATTCATTCATTCATTTTTCTGTTGTCATTTTAAGCGACCTCCAGTAAAATGAGTCTTAATACGATTTAGGAACTTAATTTATTTTTGTTACACGGCTACAGACGACGATCGATGCGCCCACGACCGGAATTTGTTTATTTTTATTTCATTATTAATGCTGGTCTGAACACAGCTGCTCTCTTAAACCAGCTCAAACGTTAAAAGATTTAATCATTTATAAACATTTACAGCTTAGTCAGTTCTGCGTGACACACCATTCTCTGGTTAGTTCCAGCTCAAGTAGCAGCAGCAGCTAGTTGTAGCACTTTTGGTGTAGCCTGGAGCACTTCAATTAGGTTTTTTTTTTTCTGGAATAAAACTGTAAAATAAAAATTTTATATAGGAAGCTTTTACTGTAAACTTGACCGAGTTATAGTCGTTTTTGTAGTTGGGTGGCATCTGGGGTGGCCAGTCAGATTTAAGGGGTGGTAAGAGCCACCGCAGGCCCCCCGTTTAGCTCCACTCCTGGCTTCAAATTGGAAAAATCAGCTGGAATGTTCATTCAAAGTCCCAGCACCAAACTGTTTAGGCGTCATTGAAAGTCATACGTAGGTTCAGGAGATATTTTGCTAACAGACAGTGCCCTTCCACATCGTCCAGCTGGATTCCGATCATGTGACCACACAGGAAGTGCTGCTGTTTGCTTCATGAATCTTGAGCTTCGGTGCTGGAGCTCCAGATTAGAGCTTCCTGCCGAGGCAAACGTTGTTTTGAAATGTGGCGAACTTTCACTTCCTCATTCCTGCGGCCGCTGCTCGTCAGCCGAGCCCGTCAGGAGGTCCGTTTGTGTTCTGATCAAGGACGGACGCTTTTGTTCACACATCTGAGCAAAACCGTTCCCTCGAGGTTTGACCAAATCGTCTAGAAATGCTCTAAACATCAAACGACCTCAGTTTGACCTTCTGCGGGCGATATGCATTCCTACGTCTTTAACCTCCTCAGACATCGTTTGGGAGTCGTTCGACGGGAGCAACTTGTGGTGTTTGCTTTCGGCTGCTGCGCTGGATCGTTCAGTCTGCAGCGTCGAGCTCTTTTGTTTTCTGACAGAATTCCTGGAGAACCATTTTAGCTCAGAGCCTCACAGGAAGTTGCGAATGACGTCGAGATGTCGACGACCCAACGCACACACGAGAACGAGCCCCCAGGCATTTCCTTCCTCTTTACTGGGAAAGGCGGCCTTTCTAGCCGGAGTATGGCACCACTCGCCCGGCTCTTTGGCTCCCCGCAGAGCACTGTGGGTAAAAACCACACCAGATGGTGGACGGTGTGTTTGGCGCTGGCAGAGTCGGGGTGTTGGGTTTCTGTGGCCTCGTCTGCAGAGATCGACGGTGAGGCCGTGCAACCCGAGCCTCACAGTGGCGTCCCAGCGGACGGAACATGAAAGGAGCACAAAGAACGCTCCACAGTGTCCCTCAAACCCTGCTCTTCTAGCGTTTCCATTGTACCGTACGTGGAGGCCACGGTGTCGCCCACGGAGTCCTCACCGGAGCCCCCCAGGACAGAGACGTCAACCTACCGGTTGTACCGAGTGGCATCGCTCACTCGTTTCATTTCTCTGGATGTTTCTAACAATCGTGCTGTTTTAGCTGTTCGTAGATCACCACGTTCAGCTCAGTCAGGAGGCGGCTGCTGCAGCACTGGTTTTTAGCAACTTTGATATTTTTACAACTGTTTCACCGTATTTACAAATTACTTCCTCTGAAATAAACTGAGCTCTCCTGAGCTCCTTCAAAAACTTTGTTCTAGGAATCAGCGTCGACATACTTTAACTTTATTTTTGTTTTCTCGTGCTGCTTTTAGTTTCTAGCAGTTTTGTTACGTTTAGATTTTAGCTATCCTTTCACTACTTTTAGCTATCCTTTGCCACTTTTAGCTTTTACATGTTTTACAACTTAAGCTTTTACTTTAGCTAGCCTTTTTTCCTATGTTTAGTGTTCAGCTAATGTTCTTCTACTTTTAAATTTTAGAGGTCTTTCGGCTCTTGAACATTTTAGTTCCTTTGGCTACTTTTCCAAAGCTTTTGCTACATTTAGCTATCCTTTTGCTACATTTAGCAATTCTTTTGCTACATTTAGCTATTCTTTTGCTACATTTAGCTATATTTTTGCTACTTTTGGCCATCCTTTTGTTACTTGTAGCTACCCTTCTGCTTCTATATCCTTTTGCTACTTTTAGCTATTATTTGGCACTTTATCTTTTGCATATGTTTTACTACTTAAGCTTTTACTATAGCTAACCTTTTTTCCTATACATGTATTTAGTATTTAGCTAATGTTGTTCTACTTTTAACTTTTAGCAGGCCTGTTGCCTCTTGTAGATTTTAGTTCCTTTTGCTACTTTTAGATATTCTTTGGCTACTTTTAGCTATCCTAACTTTTAGCTATCTTTTTGCTACATTTAGCTATCTTTTTTTTTGCTACTTTTGTTTGGCTATTCTTTTGTTACTTGTAGCACCCTTCTGCTACTTTTAGCTAAACTTTTGCTACTTTTAGCTATCCTTCTGCTACTTTTAGATATCCTTTGCTACTTTTAGCAAATCTTTTGCTACATTTAGCTAGCCTTTTGCTACTTTTAGCTATTTTCTTACTTTTAGCTATCCTTTTGCTACTCATCTATCTTTTTGCTACTTGTAGATACCATTTCGCTACTTTTAGCTATCTTTTTGCTACTTTTGGCTATCCTTTGCTACTTGTAGCTACCTTTTTGCTACTTTTATCCTTTTATTACTTTTAGCTATTTAAGCTTTTGTTTTGCAAATTTTAGCTATCATTTAGCTACTTTTAGCTATTAAGTGCACCTTTACTTATTTTATGTTTTAGCATTTTATTATGTTTAATTTGTAGTTACTGTTATTTTATATTTAAATAGACTTTTTGCTGCTTTTAGCCCTCTTTTTATTTTTCAGCTATTGTTTTGCTACTTTTAGCTTTCAGCAAGCCTTTTAGTACTTTAGACGTCTAGCAAGCCGTTTGGGGGCACAATTTAAAGCAGGAAGACTAAAAGACAGTCTTTGCTGCCGTTCACTTTCAGCTAACCTTTTGCTACTTTAGCTACCATCCTTCTACATTTAGCTTTTTGCTAGCCTGTTTATACTTTCAGCTTGTGGGGATCCTTTTGCTACAGTTAGCTTTAACACTTTTATTTTGGCAGTGTTCACTTTTTTTTGGGACAAAAGTGATTTCTTTAGTTCTGTTTCAGTTTTCTAACAGCGACCGTGGCTGACTGCGAAGTGTCAGTGTGTGATTTCATGGGGGGGCGGGGGGGGGGGGGGGATAACCAAGAGCCAGAAGTGGAAAAAAGGCGAGGAGGGGTGCAGCTGTTCACAAAGAGTCTGTTATTTCCAACATTTCAGCCTCCTCCTCCTCTGAAGCAACACATTATGGGACGCTGCAGCAGGTGTCTCCACACAAGTACAAAGTGAGATGCAGTTCCACCTCAGGGACTGAATCCTGGTCCACGCAGGTCACTGGTACATGTGTCCCAGAAAACAGCCGAAGTCTTCCTGAAATCTCCGGGGAGCCCCTCGAGTCTCAGGTGAAAGAACTGGAGCAGGTGTTTGTTGCTGCTGTCTGGACAGATGCAGCTCACGTCAGCAGCTTGAGTTGTTTAATCCATCCTGTAGCTCAGAAACACAACAAGCCCAGGGTGGACTTTAACCCTCGAGTTCCTTGAAGGAATGCATATCGCCCGCCACTTTTCATGCCAGAGTTTTAATTTGAAGTCATCCAATCCTGAGGATATTGAAGCCATTTTGGTCAAACCACGTAAATCACGACGTCACATGTTCTGATGTCGCTCCTGCAAGATGTGCTAGCACTCAGAGCCTAAGTTAGGGATGACTCTCAGCTACTACCCCAGAGTTTTAGCTCAATGTCTGTAAAACTGACTGAGTTAAAGTCACGCACATCCAGTGCTCACGTTCTGAGTTTCACCAAAATCCGTCCAGTGATTCATGAAATGTTTTGCTAAAATATAGTTTTAGCTTCTACCTATCTTTCTGTAAATTTTCCCAACCTTTTACTGCTTTTAGCTACACTTTAGCTACTTTAAATTTTAGCAAGCCCTTTACTATGTTTAGTCTTTAGCTACTGTTCAGCTACTTTTAACCTGCGGCAAGCCTTTTGGTACTTTTAGCTTCTAACTGGCTACTTTTATCTAGCCTTTTGCTACTTTTAGCTTGCCTTTAGCTACTTTACCTAGCATTTTAACATGTTTAGCTTGTAGCTACATTGCACTTTTAATAAGACTTATGTTGAGCTTTTAGCTATACTTTTTGCTACTTTTAGCTACACGTTAGCTACTTTAACTTTTAGCAAGCCCTTTACTATGTTTAGTTTTAGCTACTGTTCAGCTACTTTTAACTTGTGGCAAGCCTTTTGGTACTTTTAGCTTCTAACTGGCTACTTTTATCTAACCCTTTGCTACTTTTAGCTTGCCTTTAGCTACTTTACCTAGCCTTTTAACATGTTTAGCTTGTAGCTACATTGCACTTTTAGTAAGACTTATGTTGAGCTTTTAGCTACTGTTTTGCTACTTGTAACTTGTAGCAAGCCTTTTGGTACTTTAGGTTTTAACAAGCCCTTTGCTATGTTTGCTCTTTAGCTACTGTTCACCTACTTTAACTTGTAGCAAGCCTTTTGGTACTTTTAGCTTCTAACTGGCTACTTTTATCCAGCCTTTTGCTACTTTTAGCTAACCTTTAGCTACTTTACCTAGACTTTTAAAACGTTTAGCTTTTATCTACTTTGAACTTTTAGTAAGACTTATGTTTAGCTTTTAGCTACTGTTTTGCTACTTGTAACTTGTAGCAAGCCTTTTGGTACTTTAGGTTCTAACAAGCCCTTTGCTATGTTTGCTCTTTAGCTACTGTTCATCTACTTTAACTTGTAGCAAGCCTTTTGGTACTTTTAGTGTTCTATCTGGCTACTTTTATCCAGCCCTTTGCTACTTTTAGCTATGTTTTAGTTACTTCATTTAGACTTTTAACATGTTTAACTTTTAGCTGCTTTGAAATTTTAGCAAGACTTATGTTTTTAGCTACTGTTCTGCTACTTGTAACTTGTAGCAAGCTATCTGGTACTTTTAGTTTCTAACTGGCTACAACCTTTGCTACTTTTAGCTATGCTTTAGCTACTTAGCCATTAACATGTTTATCTTTTTGCTACGTTGAACTTTTAGCAAGACAGCCTATGTAATGTTTAGTTTTTAGCTACTGTTTTACTACTTTTAACTTGTAGTAAGCCTTTTGGTACTTCAGGTTTTAGCAAGCCCTTTGCTATGTTTAGTCTTTAGCTACTGTTCAGCTACTTTTAACGGAGCAAGCCTTTTGGTACTTTTAGCTTCTAACTGGCTACTTTTATCCAACCCTTTGCTACTTTTAGCTATGCTTTAGCTACTTTAGTTAGCCTTTTAACATATTTAGCTTTTAGAAACTTTGAACATTTAGCAACCTTTATATTACGTTTAGTTTTTAGCTACTGTTCTGCTACTTTTATAGGCTTTTTGCTGCTTTTAGAATTTAAATAAAGAAATATTTTTGCTCAAACGCATAAAGAAAGAAGAAAAAACATTATCACCCGCCTTTCAGCTGAGGTTAGCCAAGTTCCATTTTCCCTCAAGGAACAAATGTGTCAACAACAAAAAAGTTAAAATTCCTGGAATAGCAACAAAGAAAATGTTTCCTATTATTATTATTATTATTATTATTATTATTATTATTATTATTATCTTTAGTTAGGATCAAAAATCTGTTAGTTTAACATGTTTTTGTATCAGTTTTGTTGTCTGGAGCAGAAGATAAAAATAAATAAAATCATTTTAGTTTCGGCCACTTTTCCACAGAGAAGCAGGCGTGCCTCAGCTGAAACATCACGCTGGTATTTCCCAGCAGCTGGAGCGGAGCTGTGGGAAACATCACATCTGCATCGCGTCTGTTTTTCATTTCGTTTGCGATGCTGGAGTTCAGGCTGGTGCCGAGCCAGAACCCTGTTCTGAACCCAGACGCCGTCTTCGTAAAACCGTGTCGTCCAGATTAACGCTTAATCTCTGCTTCAGCAGGTGGCAACGCGTCGGGGACAGCTGGCCGAAAGAGGCTCCATCGAAGACCAGGGTGCACGAGAGGAGAGCAAGCCAGGCTGCAGTGCTCAGCTGATGGTCAGGAGGAGGAGGAGGAGGAGGAGGAGGAGGACAGCACTGCTCACTTCAGGAAGGAAACATCTGGACGTCACACACCTCCTGTTGAAGAGTCCTCACTGAACCAGCAGCGCTGCAGTGAACCTCGGTGCAGCACCGTCAGCACCGTTCACTGTTCTGGAAGAGGTCCTTGTTCCACGCCGAACAGAACCTCGACCCAGTCCTCTGAGCTGGGGTTAAGTCCGAGCCCCGGGCCTCGGTCTTCGCCGGAGGACTCCTTTAACTCCAGCTTCAGTTTCATCCAGCAGTCTTTGAGCTGCAGCCAGAGGACAGACGTCACCACCACACCGCTGCCAGAACCAGAACCAGAGCCACCAACTCCTTTCAGTGTTCTAGAAACAAAACCAGACACTCTCTCCACGGAGCGCGCTGTTCCAAAACTGTCCACCCACGTCCAAACGCTGCCGTCCTCCGCCCGAGATAGCCAGGTCCAGAAGGAGGAAAGGTCACCGGGAAGGAGACTTTGGAGGGAGGAACCGTCCCACCTGCCCCTCTCCGAGTCCCAGTCTCCTGATCTAGAGGTGACGTCCTCCCTGTCGCTGGACTCGGACACCGCCTCTGCTTCCTCCGTCACCTCCGGCTACGAGAGCGCCACGCCGGCCTCGGAGCAGGGCTGGGACAACATGGTGAAGAAGTACGAGGGCCTGCTGCAGGACTGCCTCCAGAACAATCGCACCTACGCCAAGGTGGGTATGACCGTCCTCTGGTGCGGGAACAGCACGCACAGTCTCCATCACCTGTCACTGAACTTAAATACCAAACATCTTGATGCAGCAGGAACTGGTTTGAGAATCCTTCCAGTTAGTTTAAGCTGGTTTCTGTTGCAGCCAATGAGTTTTGGGTGTTTGCGACCAGTCAGCCGAGCAGCTACATTACGTTACGTATCATCAGCCAAATGTTAAAAATCACTCACAGAAACAGAATGTTCTGAACCACCAGGTGTGTTTCTGTGAGTAGCAAGGCGGCCATCAGTTCTAAAACATTTGACCGTCGTGCATGATGATTGGTTGTTTTGGACGGACACGCCCCTTTTTGCACGTGTAGAGTCAGTTTCTTTGGGTTCCACTGGGGTTTGGTTTGAACCACATCAATTATAAGACGGGTCTGGGTTGGCAGGCCTCAGACTGATGACGTCTTTTGGATGAAAGATGAAACGTTTCTCCCAAAAATAAACGCTCCAGACGACAGGATTTAACCTTTTTTGTAAATAATTATAATAATAGTGTGAATGTTTATGAAGCATTCACTCTATTGTGATCCATTGTTCTTCTGTACGTTTTTCAGCATCGTTCTCGTTCTACAGTTTTCAGCTGTTTCAACAAATCATGAATCAAAACCTTCAGCTCGTTCACCACAATCCTGCTATGACTTTTGATATCGGTGCAACTTTAGCTTTTTGAAATATTTAGCCTTTTCTGACATTTCTTTTCCTCATAGAAAATTACTTCAGCTCGTTTTGCATCCTACAAATCTTTAGATGTGTTTACAACCTTTTACTGCTCCTTTCACATTTTGTTCTGCTTCAGCTGCTTTCAGCTTCCTTTAGCAAATTTAAACTGTTTTTCAGCTAATTTCATTTGTTTTCAGATAATTGCCACTTTTTGTGTTCATTTCTGCTTCTTTCAGCCTAATTGGCAAACATGTTCTTTCTGCTTTTTTATGCTAATTTACGCTTTTTCTACATTTTCAGCTACTTTTTAAAAAAAAAAGCATTTTAGCTAATTTAAGCTGTTGTCAGATAAATTCAAAATTTTCATCTTAATTTCTGCTATGTTCGTCCTCATTAACTTCTTTCTGCTAATTTCAGCTTGTTATGCTCCTTTCAGATTTTTTCCTGTTAGTTTCAGTGTTTTCTGCACTTTCAGCTACTATTTAGCTCTTTTGATAGTAATTTTAGCCTTTTCAGCTAATTCCACATTTTTTGTGCTCATTACAAATCTTCCTGCTTCCTTCTCGTAGTTTAAGCTTCTTTATGCCTGTTCAGTTTATTTTTTATTTTTTATTTTTATTTTTTTTTATTAGTTTTTAGCTAATCTCAGCTTTTTTTTTGTTTTTTTTGTTTTGAGCTTATTTCCCATTTTTTGCTCTCATTACTGTTTATTTAAACTTAATTCAGCAAACATGTTCTTTCTGCTTTCCTCTCCTAATTTAGGCTCGTTCTTTCATTTCAGCTACAATTCAACATGCTTTTAGCTGTTGTTTTTTTTAGAAAGTTCTTCTGCAATAAGCATTCACACTGCATTTTTGCAGGAAATGTAATTTCTCTAGTTAATTATAGCCATAGGTTAGAATTACTGGTAGGTTAGATACTATGGTATCTACATTGCACATTTATTCTCATGTTTTTCTGTTAAACCTAAAATGTATATATGTAAAAATAAATAAATAAATAAAATAATAAAAAAAGTTTTACCATTAAATACGCAGTAGGTGTTCACCTGCATCAACCTCTGTGGGTCAAAATGACGCCATTCTTAAATTGCAGTTCCACAAAAACACTTCAAGGGCCGCAAACGGCCTGTGGGCCACATTTTGGACACCGTTTAGCCGAGGCTTTTTTTTTTTTTTTTGGTGCAAAGCTGAATTCTGTTATTTTGCAGTAGCTGCCTCACATTTAAGTTTAGGTGGTAAGTTTGCTAAAAAAGCAAATATTTAAAGCTTTTTCTCCAAAGTGTTAAAAAAGTGATTTTTATTTTTTCAACATTCGGGGCTTTAGGAATTAAAGTTACCCTGGAAAAAAAAACTGAGCTTTCCCACGTTATATTTATTTAAATGGACTTTTATAACCCGAAGCAGCTAAAAGTGCCTCATTTTTAAACCTCACACGGCGACACGAGGAAATGAGTCCAAACGATGACGCAATGGTTTGTTCCGGTGGTGAAACGGCGGTCGTTGCTCTCGGACTCACGGTTCTGTCTCTTCAAAGATCGAGTCCATGATGTTGAAGCTGCAGCGGCTCCAGCAGAAAGCCATCCTGGACGACGACTACGACGCCGGTAAACCCTGAACTTCCATTTTTCATTATAGACAGAATTTCATTGTAATTTTTGTAAAACTTGAGTTCTACTCATGTTTGTGTTTACTCTTACTGATCAGCTGTGGCAGCCATTTTGAACGTAACACCTCCAAAGGTTTGATAATCGTAAAAGTTTGTCCAGACATCATTTCTGCAGGTTTCGTTCAAATCCGTCCAGTGGTTCACGAGATATTTTGCTAACACTACAGACAAACCACTGTTTTTGTCAGAGGTAGAGGTGAATGAATTCCATCTGCTCCCTCAGAATAAATCAATCACTGAGTTGCTGATATGAAGTTATAGAAAAAAACATTTCCAAACAGTTCAACGAGCCCACGTCTCGACGTTCAACTCCGAGCCCTCAGATCTGAACCCGGGTCCGGACTGGACCCCTTTCCTTTCAGCCCGACCCGAGTGTTTTTCCTGGCCGACCCGAGGGAGAGTTTATTTTCTCAACGGGTCCCACGTTGTAACAGAAATAAGTCCGTCAGGTCCGTCTGCGCTGAGTCCAGAGGACCCGCTCGGCTTTATTTGGGTCAGTGCCGCCGTCTCTTCAAGTTTTCAAGTTAGTTAAATTGTTTTAACTTTTGATGTGAAGTTCTATTTTTCAGTAAACCACCTGAGGCTTCTAGCAGAACTTTGCCTGTTTTTTGCACAACTTGTGAGATGTTATAAACCAGGGGTGCCCACAGTTTTTCAGCATGTGAGCTCATTAAAAATGTCCAAGTCAAAGTGATCTACCTGCAGTGGTCAATGGACTGTACTTGTATAGCCCCTTTTTATTTTATCAAGACACTCAAAGCTCTTTACAACACAACCTGTGCCCTCATTCACCCATTCACACAGCACGCTACTAGATCTCTACAAAGACTAATCAGAGCTTTATCACATTCATACACCGATGGGACACACGTCGGAGGCAACGAGGGGTTCAGTGTCTTGTCCAGGGACACTTCAGCATGTGACTGCTGGTGGAATCGAACCCCCAACTCTTGCGTTGGAGGACGACTGCTCTAACCACCAAGCCACAGCTGCCCATACATACATACTTCCGGTATAAGCCCCCGCAACCACACAAGAACAACCTCTGGAAACGTTAGTGTTGTCATAAACAAAAAATGAAAATTGATGCAGCTTTCATTTCAGTCGGGTTGCCAGATAAGAAATTATGAACTATAGTACTGTGGATTTAAAATGATAGTGTTTTGACCTAAACTGTACGACGGAGCTTTAGGACCACGCTAAGAAAAAATAAAAGCCATAAAATTACAAGTATAAAATCCCAGTATTACTAGAATAAAGTCGAATAAAGTCTTAAAATTACGAGAATGAAAGTTGTACAAGATTTTTTTTTTTTTTTGCATCTCTCGTTTTTTTCTTCTCAAGTTGCATCCACGACGCGACCTGTCAATCAGTCCAGTAGGCATGTCAGCAAATGATCAATCCGAAGCTAAATGAGTGTTAAAATTATCCAAACTCTGACACAATAAATCAGATTTACCATTTTAACTGTGGTAAAATGAAGAATGTTGAGCATCTTGTTAAGTTATACTTTGGTATTGGTTTTACAAATAAGGA
>JAVCKU010000085.1:24119577-24133879 GCA_032273985.1 Hypsolebias coamazonicus
AGATTATTTTGTGGTATAGCAGTTTTCAAAATAAATGATGGCAAAAGGACACCCTATGCTTTTTTTTTCATTCCTATCGCAAGTTTTGTACCAAGATCGCGATATATATCGTTATCGCCACCCTTCACAATACATAACGTGATATGAATTTTATGCCATATCGCACATCCCTACTTCCTGGTAAAACGTGAGTTTTTCTGTCCTGCTGCACAACCAGTCAGAGGCTCTCTGGTTAATTCACTCCAAACTGAACAAGTTTAAAATGTTAACATGTTAATTTACGATCAGATTATAATCTGATGCATTAGATTAATGCCTGATGGCCTGCAGCTCCTCCAGCCTCCAGGTGGGGCTGAAAAACAAGTTTTAAATCCACAAAGTCCCCCCCCCCCCCACACACACACACAAAAACATTTGAATGAACTGATCAGGAAGATGAATCAGGAAGTCTTTTATCTTGATTTTTTTTTAAATTAATTAATTTTTATTTTTACAGTTTTTAGATTATTTTGGTTGTTTTGGCTCGTGTTATTTGATGTAAAACTGTTCTGAAAAATAATCCAACATATTTCATCCAGATTAAAAACCAGCCTGATCAAAGAACAGCTCTGCAAACATTCAGAGCATCACAGATTTTCTCAACCTTAGCTGAGAATTCAGCTGTACTTTAGCTGATTGATGGAGAACGGATAGTTTCTGATGACATCACAAAAGTCGAAGGCGGTTGATAATGTTGTTGCCCGTGTATGTTAGCAAAATATCTCATGAACCACTGAATTCAGCACTTCATTCACTTCAAATCAGATTGAGAGGAGCTTCTTCAGATGATCAGCGTCTCGTTACCAACGTTAGCTTGAATATCAGCCGAAGGTTGGACGGACTTGTTCTGTCCCGGCTCGTCTCAAGGTGACCGGGTCGCCCCTGATGGATTTCCTGCTCCGTTCTCCCATCTTCTAATTCATTTAAATCACTGCCACCACTTCACACGACCTCACCGCTTCATCCTGTCTGCACACTTGTCAACACGAAACGTCACCGATCGGACCTTTACCCTGAAAATATGAAGCGAGCGTCCGACAGTCGATCTTCTACCCTGAAGCTGAAACATCCTGTAATTCCACTTTAATTGGTGATATATGACTTGTCTGTGCTGCTGTATTCATTCATACCCATCTGCTCACTACAGACTCATGTTCAGGCTGCTGTTTAATATACCATATTGTTTTACATTATTAGTGTTTAGCGTATATCTTAGATCTTTTAGCTTGTTTGGCATTTGTTTACCGTATATCTTAGTTTATATTTTAGATCCTTATATACTGTTTCTATACTTTATATTTTGCTATTGTTGGGTGTAACTACCCTGAGTACATAATTTTGTTCCACCTCATGTACCACATGTGATGCGAGTGACAAAGAACCTTGAACCTTTAAAAAAAAAAAAAAAACTTTAATTTGGCGCTGCAGGTTCAAACTAATATTTTATGAACGTTGACGTGAAATCTTACAAATAACAATTTGTCAGGTCCAATGCAGTCAGACTACGTGTTGGCGATGATGCTCAGCTACCACCACATCAGACTTTAGCTCAATATTAGCTACAAACAGCCGAGTTTTCTGGAATAGATTAGCTGCAGCCATCTTGAAGCAGCTTGATCTGAAATGTTAATTAGTTCCAGATGTTCCTCTATTGAGTATAATTACAAGCAGTCCAGTGGTTCATGAGATATTTTGCTAACAAACAGGGTTGACTTTAATAGTTAAACATTTAAGCACTTTTGTGTGCATTCCTTAATGTGTGTTGTTGGAATGACTCCCAGCTACTACACCAATCTGCTAAACCGACTGTGCTGCTCCTGTCTAGTGTTGATTTGATCTGGCGGCCATCTTTGTCAGGGTGTAGATGCACATTAAACATTTACTTGTTACATTTCATTCAGTGGTTCTTGGGATATTTTTCCAACAGAGGTAAATGCACAGTGGAGCCTTTTGGTGTTGGGCGGTAATAGCTATAAGAACGTGCTTTTAATTTGGTGCAAAATCGTTGAAAACGTGAATTTTGGATTTTTTTATTTTTATTGTTTTCATTTTCAAGAGCTAAAACGAGAAAGCCCTCATTTCATACAACATGAAAGACGTTTTGGAAGCGTTCTGTTTTTGAATAGCCGATCACAGGTGAGCAAAACACACCTGTAAATTATTTAAAGAAGAAAAAAGTCCCTGCGTGGTAATAAAAGAACATTTTCCTCTAGTATTGCTTTTAACCTGACCTTACGTTTAATACGTCATCGTCAGATATTCAGTAAATTGATTGTTTGAGGTATAAAAGCAAACTTGGGCTTTTCATTACAATTTGAATTTATTGCTCATCAATTAAAACAGTTTGTTTCTGTTTTGCAGACTTCAGGAGCAGGAACAGGCCCTGAATCTGTCCATCAAGGAAGCTACAGCTAAAGTGAGTCACCTGCCGGGATCATTTAGATCATGGGGTTCAGCGGAAAGGTGAACATCTTACCTGTTGTAGATGGCTCTTTTATCTACAACAAGAGTGGTACATTTCTCTCAGTAGCTGTGCGCTGCCTCTCTTGTTACGACGTGAACCATGAGTGAAAGAGTTAGCTGTCATGAAGAGGTGTGGGCTTCACACTGTGTCTCGAGGACCCACCCCCAAGAGAGACGTGCATCGGGCAGCCATGTGAGCCCCGAGTGTGTCAAAGTTAAATGTTTTCTGGAGGTGGGAAGCTCGTCAGCCCGTCCCCCAAAAAAATAAATAACAAAAATGAGCTGGGGCATTGTATAAGCTGTGCAGATTAAAGTCTGTGAAATAAGTAGCGGCTTATACACCGGTAATTACGGTAAATGTGATAGAAGCCTGATAAAAGGCCGTCTGTTCCTTAAAGAAACACAAACCACCCGCCATCTGTCAGAGTTTTTGATCATGCTGTGGTGGAAAATGACAGTTTTAGAAGTTTGACTCAAGCTTTGAAAAATAATGACCACAATTCTGTCTTGATATTTTTATACTCTGGTACAAGGACGAGACGTATTAGAGCACGACATCATCCACCTGTGGACTGTTACTTGTCTGTGCTCTAAATTGATAAATCCAATCGCAGAAGTGTCAAACTGCACAGCTGGACACCTTATAAGTCAAGGATGACCCCTATTGATTTTGAGGCCAAGGGGTCAAAGGTCAAGGTCACACATGATCCCCTTTTTAAAACATCGTCTGTGGTCCATAGAAACAGACAAACTGCACAGATGGACACCTTGTGGACTAAAGAGCCATCCAGCCATCGTTTATCTTTACCTGCTCCTTCCTTTCCGGATTGCAGGTGTCACTGGTACCCATATCCAGCTATCACTAAATGAGAGGCGGGGACACCCTGGACAGGTCTCCAGTTCATAACAAACAAACAAAACAAACAAACTGTCAGGGTTTCAGGCGGAGCTGAACAGGAAATAACTCATATGCAGACAGAAACTCGAGGAGACCAAGGAGTTATATAAAACGTAAATATTTTAATGATGTAAATGAACAGCTGACGAGGCAGCAAAACACTTAGAGGACTGGAGACTGGTGAGACACAGGGGTATACCCGACGATGCACCGACAATGACAAAGACACAGACCAGGGCCTACCAGACTATCATCCAGTGACTTGTGACATATTTTGCTAACAGACAAACTAGATTCACCATAACAGGTACTCCTAAGTTTCTGAATGTGTTGCACTCAAACTACAAATTGAAGATACCGCTCAGCTACTACCACACCAAATCTGTGCTCAACATCTATTAAACTGAGAGCTACAGCCATTTTTTTTAAAATTGTGTTTGCATGTGGCAGCCATCTTGATTTGGGTTGACTCTAAAGGTTAATCCGTTGTATGCCAACCCAGTGATTTCTTCCTGAAGGTTTAATTAAAATCCATCCAGTTGTTCAGGAAATGTTTTGCTAACAGACAGTTGATTAATAGTTATTGCCAGAATGTAAAACACGGGTCTTGTGCGATCAGTTGGTGCTCAGAGTGTAAGCTGGGGATCAGTGTCGGCTACTACCACACCAACGTTTAGCTCATTTTCTGTCAGAGCTATAGCCGTTTGTGTGTTTGGCGAGACCGGTTAGCTTTGGTGGCCATGACGACCCACTGATTAATTCTGCAAAGTTTCATTAAAATCCATGCAGTGGTTCATTTTGCTAACAGTCATGGTCAGACATCAGCCTTTGCTTTGTTTAAAATGGTGAAAACAGGCGTTCAGTTCTTCTCTCCTTTACTTTCTAATTACAGATATCAGATGGAGATATCACATTGTTTTTAAAGGTTGTAGAGAAAAAACCTAATATTTGAGTCTCGGCTGCACATTCAGCTCAGAAGGCTGTAAATAAACCTGTAAGATGGAAGGAGGAGAATGAAGCACTTCCTGTGGGATCCATGCCTCTGCTCTTCTTCTTCTCCCCAGGTGGTGATGAGTCAGAGGCTGGGCAGCAGCCTGAGGAGGAAAGTCAGCGAGACCGAAACGCAGCTTTTGGCGCTCCATGAAGCCAAACTGGCGGCTATTTCCGGTAACTTTCCACTCATCTCCACAAACCTCCACCCCTGCTACATTACACTTTTATTATTTACCCCATTTACTCGCTTCACTCACCATTAGCCTCCTAATTTGGCCCATTAATGTTCAAGAAGCCTCACTAATGGGCGGCGGAAGCGTAATGTCCTCCCTGTGGTGCGCCGGCGCAGGTAATGACTTCGGCAGCGCCAAGGAGCTGAAAGCGGAGATGAAGGCGGTGTACCTGGAGCGGGACCGGCTGGAGGCGCTGGTCCAGAGGCTGCAGAGCCTCAGCTCGGGGAGCAGCCAGGAGCTGTGCCGGATGAAGGAGCAGCGGCGGCAGCTCAGGCAGGAGCTGGAGCAGAGGGAGGCCCTGCATGGTGAGTCCAGGTTCTGTCACGTGAACAGAATCATCTGTGGAGTAATACCAGAGTTCCCCCCCACCCCCACCACTATACAAGCACCATCAACAGAACCGAGCGCCCTGTTTACTGAACGCCCCCAGTCGTAGAGTTGCATTCGGGCCCAAAAAAAATCCGACCCGGCTCCAGACTGTAGCCATCATTTACGAACCCCACCCGACGAATCAACAGTAATTATTTTGCTAACACTACCCAAACAAGGCGAACCATGCTATCGCTCATTTTCCCGCCTCACAGCCACCGAGCTCAGGACGACGGCCTGTTCTTTTCCTGACGCTGAAAATGAGGATTTAGGTCCATCTCGAATGTAAATGAGGAGTTTCACACCTCTGGCTCAGCTCGTCTCCGGAGCATCAGCAGCTCGGCGCCGTCATTATCGCTGCATTAACCTCTGGCTGTTGTTCCACCGTGTTCCCATGAGCAAAAGGAGCTGCAGGTCCCACGACCGGCGTTCAGTCAAAGGGACGCCATTTTAAATATTTAGGAAATCTGGAGTAGATCCATCCAAGCCCCAAGACCTGTCAGGACAATCCTCCACAAAAAAAGAGACAAAAACTATTTCAGGTAAAGAAAAAGAGCCCGGTCACCTGTTTCACTCAACTCATTTTAAGATGGCCGCTACAGCCCGCATACTTTAGGAAACACAAAAATAGCTATGTGTATAAGTCGTCCACTTATAGAGAGATTGTGCTAAAATTTGCAGTGGAAGTAGCTGAGAGTCATTCATAGAACATCATCCAAGAGCTAACAAACCATGCGAGGTATCACACTACAGTAGTCCCTCGTTTATCACGGGGGATCCGTACCCTGGAGCCCCGTGATACAGTAGTCCCAAGTTCAAGTTCAGATGCAGTAAACTTTATATTAAGGCTTTCGAAACCCTTCCCACACTCTTGGAATGTTCTAAACTCTTAAACCTACATCATTTTAACAACATACGTTACTAAATTTTACTTACTAGCTCTGCAGAACAGCAACTGCTCTGGTTCTGGTCCAACTCTGTTTTTTTCCAACTCGGTTCGTTTCTGCAGACCTATCCAGCAGCAATGAAGCCCACAAATAACTCTTACACCTACTAATTTTAACAACATACAGTACTTATATGTAAATTAGCTATAACATTTTACTTACCAGGCTCTGCAGTACAGGAACGGTTCGGTTTCGGTCCGACCCGATAGATGAAAAAAGTCCCGGTAGAGCATGACTGAAGTCCACCGTTCCATCTAGCTTGATGTGCGCGTGCTGCTGCCCAGGATTTAATCCACCACCTCTGGCCTGGTCCGGACCAGCACCGCACGACCAGAACCTGACTGAACGCTGCAGCCGTTTGTCGTCTGCAGCTCCCAGGATTTGGGTCACACTGATTCAGGGTCATCTGCAGCGACTCAGCAGTGAAGATACAACTTGAAGGACGAGTTCAGCTTCAGGATTATTGGTGACTGTCCTGCCAGAACTTACAGAACTTCTGACTTTGCTGCAAAACTTTCGCTCCATTTGTAAAAAGCAGTGGTTGAAAAAGCAGCGCTGACTTGCGGGAAGTGAACTGATGGCTTCTGGGTAACGTAGTTCTTTAGACTGGCCAAACAGTGAAGGCTTAATAAAAGAAAACTACAAAATGGCTGTGCATATTATGTTCATGTACAGTACTTAAAAAAAACCCACGATAGAGCAAATCTGTGGTAAACGAACCGCAAAGTAGCGAGGGACTACTGTATCGTAATATGTGGCTCAACGAGGCTAGCCTGTATAAATAAAGGTTGAATGAATGAATGAAAAATATCCAGACTGTTGAGCGCACCTAAATATAATCCACGCCCACAAAAAAGTACATATATAGGCCGCACTTGTCTATAAGTCTGCATTGTAACATGAGATATTTACACACAAAGATTTTTTAACTTTTAATTTAATATGTACTAGTAAAATACAGTACACAAATACACAGTCATTTTTATTTTTTCTGAACAGTGCCTGTAACACAGCTGGTAAATTAATAAATACATATATTTGCCTACCAGGAAGTCATTGACCGCTCTTCATCTTCCTCCTACGCACTAAAACCACTAACATCGTCTTCCGGTTCAGAAATGAACGGCCTCAGAAAAACTTCACGTCCTCAGTCTCCCTTTCGTTGTCGCTCTCAACGTCACTTTCGTCTCAAGGCAAATTCGCGTTTTAATTTGATTTACGCATCACTCTTATTTTGAGCGGCTGCAAATACTTTGTTGTGTGCAACGGGGGGTGGGGGTGGGGGGCGGGGTTAGGAGAGAAGCAAAGGTTCCCCCCCTCCACAGTGGACCAATGAAACTGGTTTCATTGTTCTATTGACCTGTTTGGTAATTTCATTGGTCAATTTTTTTAATCTTTACTTATACAGGTAGGCTCATTGAGTCATGTGGACTCACCCCCCAAAAGAGGCGTGCATTAGGCTGCTATGTCAGCGCCCGGGTGTGACGAGGCTAAATGTTTTGGCGGCATGGAGTCCATAATCCATAAATTAGCCGCAGCATTGTATAAGCCGTGGAGTTCAAAACGTGTGAAAATAGTAGCGGCTTATAGTCCAGAAATTACGGTAATTTTTTAAAGGCTTAATGAAAGATAGTGGGAGCTAAATATTTCTTTAAGGAATGTTAAACCTTAGTTTAGTTTATGTTTCTTGGCTCCAGCTTGTGCTGATGACCTCTATATCTTGTTTGGGACAGGAAGCATGCAAAATGATTTTATTCGTTTTTCTTTAAAAAAAAAAACCAAAAAAAAACTGCACCTTAATTCTGATTTCCTTTTAAGGCAGAAACGTGAATAAATTCCCAGGAGCTAAAAGAAGTGCTGCAGCTTTTTTTCTTCTTCAGAGACAGAAAACAGTTTTTGTCTTTTCTTTAGAGGCACATTTAAAAGAAGTCCTTCCTAAATTCAAACTAAACTACTTCCTAAATTCAAGTCGTGGACACTCTAAGACAAGTCCTCCCTGGACGCACACTGCGAGGACATCACTGAGGTTTCACCCAAATGAAGTGGTCTGCTGTTGGCGGAGGGTCGGCTCTTTAAACGAGTTAGCAGCGGGACTGGCTCTTGTTAAGAAGAGGTGGAGAGGGGGTGCAGTGGAAACCAGTTTCAGGTGGTTTGGACGAGGCGACCCATAAATGCTACATCAATACGCACCGTTTCAGGGTCCAGGGTCCTGATTCGGCACAGATTTAAATGGGTTTTGATGGCGCTGCCTGCAGCTCTACTTCCTCTGGTCCGTCAGTCACAGGGAGGCTTTTAAAAAAAAGGAAAAGCCTAGTATTCCTTGAAGGGATGCTGTGGAATAGTTGTCGCCATTTTGGTCAAACCCTGAAAATGTCTTGCACAATTTAATGCAACATTTTGGTGATTGCTTGAAATGTGTTTTGCATTAATCTTAGCTACTAGCATTCCAAATTTCAGCTCAATATCTGTAAAATTCACTGAATTACAGCAATCTTTCTGTTTCATCTCAACTCCAGAAGTCATTGATGTGCATCCAAAGATGATTTTCTGAGCTATTCATTAAAATCCATCCAAAACAATAAAAAGATGCAGCTAGGAGAAAAACTGAAGAAAAATAATAAATTACATGTCTAGGACATATTATCTAATGTCTGCATGTTCCATTGTTTTACTGGGGTTGTACTATTTCCTGCCAGCAGGGGGCAGCCTTGTGTTGTTCTATTTTACTGGTTCATGCTGAGTTAGATCCAGTTTATAATGGAATACAAGGCTTCATTCAAAGCAAATCATTTTGAGTCAGTTCTTCTCACTTTAGTGCCCCAATTACATTCCCACTATGCCTGAAACTCCACAGCCAGACCCCCCACCCCCACCCCACAGCTTCTCAGCAGCAGGAGCTGATCTCTTCCACAGAACCTTACATATAATGTACGCCTAGAACAGAACGAGGAACAAAGAGGCTGGAGAACAGTGACTGCTAAAGCTTCTGTGAAACAAAGGAACAGCTGGAGGTTTCCCAACTTTCAGGAACTGGAATAAGGAACGCAGACTGGACTGGGCGGCACTGAGGAAGGGGAGGGGGGTCTTCTTCATTCAGAAAACGTGTAGCTTTGAGACGCCGTTTCTGCTGAGAGTGATGTCATCAACATACAACAACTGAACATTTACCAAAAGAAAAACATGAACAGGTCGATGTTAGAAGAGTTAAGAAACAAAGAATTTGTGTCAGTTTCTGCTACTTTTGGCTTCTAGCTACTGTTTTGCTCATTTTAGTGACCATTTTATCACTTTTAGCTCGTTTTGCACCTTTTAACATGAAGCTAGTGTAATGCTACTTTTAGTTTTCAGCTAGCCTTCTTCCAGCTTTAGTTAGTATTTTGCTACAGTAACCTCATAGCCAGCATTTTTCTACTTTTTCCTTTTCGTTAGCATTTAGCTTTTAGCTAGTTTTTTTTTTAATTTACCAAGCGTTTTGATACTTTTAGCTTTGAGTGAGTATTTTACTACTTTAAGCTGCTACTAACTGTTTTGCTTCGTTTAGCCTGCTTTTTTTTTTGCTACTTTAGCTTCTAGCTGCCATTTTGCTACTTTAGCTTTTGATTTGGTCTTTTTGTACATTTCTCTTTAATGTTTCACTACTTTTGGCTTGTACTTTACTTCTTTTGCTATGTCTAGCTTTTTCTACTTATTGCTTTCAGTTAACATTTAGCTTATTTTAGCTTTTAACATGATTTTTTCTTTGTTTATCTAGCCTTTTAATACTTTTATCTTTGAGTGAGTATTTTACTACTTTGAGCTGCTACTTAATGTTTTGCTCTATTTAGCCCTCTTTTTGCCCCTTTAGCTTCTAGCTACCATTTTGCTACATTCACTTTTAGGTTTTGATTTGGTCTTTTTGCCACATTTCTCTTTAACTAGTGTTTAGCTACTTTTCGCATTAGTAATTTGCGTCTTTTCATTTTTTTTTCTACCGTTTTACTAATTTTAGTTTTTAGAAACTTTTGCTACGTTTAGCTTTTAGGTAGTGTTTTGCTCATTTTAATTAGCCTTTTTCTTTTACCTTAGCTAAAAGAAAACTTTTAGCTAAGATTTAGGTAATTGTAGCCGTTACCTAGCTTTCTGTTACATTTAACTCTTATATAGTCTTCATATAGTTTTTAGCTATTTGATGCTAGATATAGCTATAAGCTATTTTTAGCTTTGAGCTAGCATTTTACTACGGTACTTTTTGCTTTTAGTTAGCGTTTAGCTTATTGTAGTTTTAGCCAGTTTTCTATCTGTATCTAGCCTTTTGATACTTTTAGCTTTCAGCCAGTATTTTACTACTTTAAGCTGCTACTTACCGTTTTGCTCCATTTGGTCCGCTTTTTGCTTCTTTAGCTTCTGGCTACCATTTTGCTACTTTTAATTTTTAGCTTTTGATTTGGTCTTTTTGCTACATTTCTTTTTAACTATCGTGTTGCTAGTTTGCTTTATTTAGTAATTTTCTTTCCTTTTTTTTTCCTACTGTTTTACTACTTTTGGCTTTTAGTAACTGTTTGCCGTTTTAACTAGTCTTGCTACTTTTAGCTACCGTTTTGCTACATTTAGCTTTTAGGTAGTGTTTTGCTTTACTTAAATTTTAGCTAGGGTTGATGTCATTTAAGGTGTTACCTGGCTCTCTGTTACATTTAACTTTTAGTCGTCATGTAGCTTTTAGCTACGTGAAGCTAGATATAGCTCAAAGCTATTTTTAGCTTTTAGCCAGTATTTTACTATTTTCAGATTGTGTTCCGCTTCTTTTAACAAACATCTCAGTTTTAGCTTCTTCTTCTGCATGTTTAAAAAAAAATTATTATTTTTTTTTAAGTTTGTTTCAAATCTGGCATCTCTCCAACTAAAGTGGTCCAGTTTAATAAACAAAAAGCATCTTCGGCCACAACCTTCTTAGTAACTTCAAGTAACTGTTTATTTTTGTGTCCATCGTCTTTCTGCACTGAAACAACAATTCTTTGGCTCTGGTTCCCCAGAATCCCAGTTTGACTCGTTTCATTTATCATCTACAAACAGATTTTTGCCGGCAGTAAAACCATAACAAAGGGACAGTTGGAGTTGGGGCGGGGACACGCGTCACAAAGAGGACGGCGAGTTAATAATCGGTTGTTCCATTTTGCTCTTAAGTGGGTGCAGTTTCACAAAGTGTTACTGACACCAAGAAGGGGAATCATTAAAGTGTCCCTCCGGTTGGTAATAACGGGTTTGCTGGTCGCCCACAAACTGCACTCTATCTGCTGCCAGATCACAAATTGCTGTCGACATCAAGGATCCGGCTTCGTTTCCGAGGCTGTTCCTGTAAACACTTAAGATCCGAATGTCTTCCGCTGACAGAAGGACAATGCATCTTGAAAAGCTGTTTTTGTCAGCGCGCGACGCGCCGTTCTTTCTAGTTTTTTTTTTTCCCCCATCGGTGGACAAAAGACCCCCATGTTGCGTTGAAGTAGATTGAACCAAAAGAATCAGGCAAACCATCGCCAACAACCAAATTATTGACATTTTCTTGTGCAGGAAGGTTTGTTATTTACTTGGAATGCATATCGCTCGCTGCTTTTCAGCCCCAAACCTTGAAATGTTGAGTTATCTCCTCTTTAATCTGTTAATGCTCTGAGTTTGTGTTCGGGATTACTCTCAGCTTCGACCATCCCAAGTTTGAGCTCAGTGTCTGCAGAACTGACTGAGCTATAGCCTTTTAAGTGTTTTCTAATATTCTTTTAGCTGTGGCCGCCATCTTGGATCAGACTGACTCTAAAAGTTAACCCGTTGGGTCGATGACTTCATCTAACCACAAACATCCTCCATCGCTGGTTGTATGTCCAGAGTGCTGTGGGAGTTGTTGCACTATCACATCTTCTAATTGCTGCCCGCGTGAGGCCTGATGGAAAACCAAAATGGAGGTTTGATCCCCTGCTGAGACCGGTGCTTGGTACCTGAGGGACAGCTCCAGTGATGCTGCATTTACCAATAAATAATTGACGAGCCGAACACGATGAGTTAATGACCCTGAGTGAGGTCATTCGAACATGGAGATGGTCTGAGAGCGTCGATGGAGCGCTGTGGCTGAAATTTGTACCACTCAGGTTTTTTCATGTTCTGCTTCATACGGTTCCATGTTTTTATATTTAGCTCACAAAGGCAATAATATATTTTCACCATCGTCTGTGTTTTAGCAAAATACCTCATGAACCAGTGAAAGGATTTTACTTGATCTATCAGAAAGTATTCATTAGACGTACCTTTTGCACGCCATACAATTGAGCATGGCTGCCAATCAATCAAGACTTTGTGGGTGGTTTTGACCCAAGGGCAGCAGGAGGGTTAAAGCTACCATAAACCGTAGCGGGTGATATGCATTCTTTCAAGGAATGTTAGGGCATCCATCCATACATTGAGCCTCTTGTTCTGGACTCAGGTCTCGGGGGCAGCATCTTGAGCGGTGGTCCAGACACTTCTTTCCACAGCCACCTCTTCCAGTACTTCTGGGAGGACTCCAAGCTGTCCCCAGACCAGCCAAGAGACGTAGTATTCCCAGCGTGTCTTGGGTCTTCGCCGGGGTCTCCTCCCAGTTGAACATGCCTGGAAAACCTCCCTAAGGAGGCTTCCAGGGTCCATCCTTTCCAGATGTCTGAACCACCTCAACTGGTGCCTCTGGATGAAGAGGAGCAACGGCTCTGTTCTGAGTCTCTCCTGATAACTGAGCTTCTCACTCGATCTCTAAAGGAGAGTCCAGCGACCCTGCAGAGGAACCTCATTTCGACCGCCTGCATCCGTGATCTTCTTCTGAGAAGCGTTTGTGACACATGTTGAATTTCTTTACAACTGAGTCTTCCCTAAAGTACCGTACGGGAGGAAATGAGTTGCGCTCTAACCTCGGAGACAAAAACCAGGGAACACTGTCCCTCCTCCCCCCTGTACCGCCACCTCTCAATCATTCAGGAGCTCTTCAGAAGGAGAGCTGTTGTGAGCTCCATCATGTACTCACCAGAAGCACCTTGTACGAGGACGAGTCATGAATTAATCATAAACATCTTAACCATCAGTTTTGGCACAACAGCCAGAGAAAACTGCGTTTGTTCAATAAGGCAGAGTGACAGTATTTTGATGCGTGCTGCAGATGCTGGACCGTCGTAGCTCTGTTTGACCCGAACTGGTCTGAAAGTCCTGCAAAGAGAGCAGAAACTCTACGCGACGGCAGACACACCAGACTTAAAGGCTCCGCATGTCATACTGGACTTAAAACCAAGACAGTCTCATGAATAGAAGCAATTACGATTTAAAATTAAATGTTTTGGTCAAACCTTGTAAATGGCAAGATCTAAAAGTATAAGGGCTCAGGGAATGCGTTGAGGATGACTCTCAGCTACTACCACACCAGGATTTAGCTCCAGATTAATAAAATGGACTGAGTTTTGTGTCGGCTCATACCAATACGTTTTGGTGATAATCTTGAAAAAGTTCATAATAATAATAATAATGTGTTTTGAAACTGGCTCTCTGCATTCAACCCATCCACCACCAGGTGGAGCAGTGGGCAGCTATTGAAAGTGCCCAGGGAGCATTTGGGGATAGGGTGTGCTGCTCAGAGACACCACGAGATGTGCAATGACCGGGGATCGAACCTGGAACTTTTGGATCTCCCTGAGGCGAAACGCTCAGGCAGCTCTTTGACGAATATTTATCTCTCACTGCCAAAAGATAGAGGTGGATCAGTAAGGTTATTCTACATCCCTGTCTGTCAGCAAAATATCTCATGAACCACTGGAACAATTTTAATGAAACTTTCAGGATATAATCATTCATACATCTATAAGCGATTAAGTTTTGGAATCAACTTGATTCAAGATGGCTGCCACAGCCGACTGACCCTAAAAAATACAAAAATGGCTCTAACTCAGTCAGTTTTACAGACGTTGTGCTAAGATTTGGCGTGGTAGTAGCTGAGACTGACCCGCAACACGTATTCTGAGCACTAACAGATTGCACCAACGTCTTAATTTAAATTTTGCCAATAACTTTTTTCGTTGTCAACTCTGTTCAAAATATCTATGAACAATTGAACATATTTTATTGAAAATGTCAGCAAATCTTTACTGGATGTTCGTCTACAACTGATTATTACAACCCTATTTGAAATGGGCATAGTTCAGTCAATTTTATAAATAATTTACCAAAACTTGGCATGAAAACAGTTGAGAGTCATCCACAACACAAAGTCTGACGCATTTAATGTTTTGGCTAAAACTTTGGCAGGGGTGGGCAACATTTAATGTTTATTTAAAGCAATCAATGGGCCACTTAGAGATAAGGGAAAAAAAAAAATTATATAT
>JAVCKU010000085.1:24148535-24161556 GCA_032273985.1 Hypsolebias coamazonicus
GGATGGAATAATCAGCCAGTTCCCTCCGGTGAGATCCGTAAACATTCTCGAGGAGTGTTGGGGAATGGCCAAGGACAGCGCCAGTGAGAATCCAAGAGTCCTGAAATGATGACACAATGTTTTTTCCAGCTGGTTGATCAGTGGACTTCCTCGGTGGGAGGTGGGGGAAGAGCATCAGATTACAGAGCCTCCAGGCGAATTGAGATAAGTATGTATTTGTCAATTTGTATGTGTAGCATATTCCTATGTGTGTATTTTTAAATGCGTACATTTGAAAAACTTTACGCATTTGAGAATGTTGTGGGATGAATTTGTGATTTGTATGAATTTATGGATCTTGTACACATACAACTATTTTAAGCTTTGACTACTTTTGACAAATTTAGCTTCATAAGCTTACAACAGTGTGATGTGAATGCCCCTCAGCTACTACTGAATCAAATATTATCTCAGTATTTGGGAGTTGCAGCCACGTTTGTGTTGCTTTGGTCTCGTAGCTGTGGTTGCCAGGTTGCATTGGAAAAGTTGGTCAGTTGTAGATGTACAAGGATTATTTATTATTATGGTTTATGAGATGCTTTGCTATCACTCTCAGCCCCAACACCAAATTTATGTCAAATTAAAAAAAAAAGATTAAGTTGTTGTTTGTATGTTTTTCAGGTCAGTTACAGCCAGCTTGTGTTGGTCTAAATCCAAAGCCACTTGTAAAAGTTCATCCAATCATTGCTTTCTACAAGTTTCATTAAAGTTTCCTTGTCAAGTGGTTCATGAGATGTGTTGGTAACGGAAACATGGGATTGCTATGCATTCACATTTAGGTGGCAGGGCAGTTTATAATTCTTATGACGCAGTCATTGAAATACCATAATGCACATGGGGTGCTAACACCATGCTAGCATAGCATTATCTTATAGCACAAGGATGGATACCATTTGTTTCTAAAGGGCCAAATCAAGATATTTAAAGCAATTGAAGGGCCACATAGAGAATTGGACAATAATTTTTCCCAGGCTTTTTCTAGTAGCCTAGTTAGCATGTTAGATAAAATATGTGTCCCCAATACTCTTTAGGAATATAAGATATCCCTTCTGTAAACAGGCCTTTAATAATTAGCCTTTATGGAGTCTTTAAGGTTCAGTCTAGTTTTGGAAATAGAATAACTTAAATAGAGCCTATTAGGCCTGTCGCGATAAACAAATTAATCACATGATAAATGACAATTGTCGACCTCATTTTCAGTTATTGGCTTTATTGTTTCTTTGTGTCTCTCTTTCTACTGAATACACTGGATGACAAAAGGCTCAACTCTGGTGCTCTTCACTGACCCCTCCCTTTCCATTTTCTCTTTAAAATCCATTTTAACGATCCAAAATCTCGTTTTTGGATCATTAAAAGCAGCTAAGCTGAGAAGCTAAGCTACGAGCTAAGTTAACAGGCCGACCTCGAGGAAATAACCTACGTCTTGTCAAAGCTCCAAAGTTCATGGATAAAACCCGTGCATTTGTTTAGAAAGTTGTTTTTCTCTGCAACAAGAAGCTGAGAACTTGTTTATTGATTTTTTTAATTAAAAGCTTTGTGTGAAAAATGCTAAAGAGCTCAAATACACTGAGTGTCTGCCATTTTGAGAACCGAAGAGAGACAGTCCATGCCACGTCAAGGGACCTCCCTCCCATTTTTCTTAGAGACACGCTGCTCGCTCCCTCACTATCCATCCTTCGGTTCAAACAGTCTTATACTGCCACAATAAACAGTATTGATCTTTAAGTGCCATGTGTAATGTTTTCTCAACAAAACAATCCACAATAATATTAAGAATGCTATTTAATTTTGTTTTTAAAACCATGTTATAAGTGATTTCGTCACTTCTTCTTTTGTCCTCCGCTTGTCCAGTTGTCTCATGTTTATGCACCATATGATGTCATGGTTAGTTACAAGAGCTGGATAGGAAATGAATGGAAAGGTAGTCAAAAAAAAAAAAAATACTTTATTGACCAAGACAACTTTAAATTATTACAATAAACTCTGGCTCCTTGTAAGCAAAATATAAAGATTCAACGTAGTGTTTTACATTTTTTGCACAGCACATGTATGTCTTTTTGATGTTTTCTTTCCTTGTTTCAAAATAAAAGCACAATGGTTAAACATATATTATATAAACTTGGCATAAATGTGATAAAAACAGGATGAACTCTTGGCTCTTGGATCAACCTATATGTTTGCTTGCATTCAGATCATCAGTGAAGCCGCTGGTGTTGTGCTGCGGTGTCGCTGCTGAAACGACCTTGTGCATCCTCCTTTCAGAGCACAAGCACACTTTCCCTCTGCCTCTCCCTCTGGCTAGCTCTTGTTCTGCTGCTCTCCGCCTCTCTCGGCCAGGAAAAGGACATCTGAGCTTGTTGACTCCAGCACTCGCGCTGCCATACTCTGCAGCTCCCTCGACGCCCTTGAGTGCATTAGCTCCCCGTTCTCTCACACAACCTGGTCCTGTGGTAAGCCGCGGTGTCTCCGGGGCTTTGTAGTTTTTAGTGAGTGATTTAAAAAGCGGCCCTCGCTGTTTAGTAGCCTCGACTCCTCGCCGCTCTTGGTACCGTTATAAAGGGAGCTGTTCATTTTGGCAACTACTTTAAGTGGAGATTAAAGTCCCCCTGAGAGGCCGGGCCTAATCACTATCTTGAAAAAGCACCATTTATGATTAGGCTTTGGCTAACGTTAGAGCTGAGTGTAGCAGAGGTAGCAGTAGGTGGTGCGGTGGAGTGGCTGACGTGTCGTACTGTACACCTTCAGGATGTGAGGCTTATGGCAGCACCTTGTTTTTCAGACGAGCAGTGAACTGTCCACGAATTGAACAGGCTTTACGTTTGACGGGGACGAAACAGTTCGGAGGCGAGCACATTTTAAACCTGAAAGTGTTTCTGTCACTCCGCCCTGACGAGCCCCCGTCAGGCTGGAGGACAGCTACACTCATGCATTCACACTTAAATCTGCTCCACTCTTATCTCACTATTACAGCAGATTAGAACCAGTGCTATTGTCTTTGATCCTGAGTGTGCGGGAGCTCTGGGGAAACGGTGACATTTCCGTCTGATGCTCGCCGTATGTTAGCGGGGGCTCTGCCAGGACCAATTAAGTTAATATTTAATGTGCGGCCCACTCTTGTTAGGCCCAGCCAAGCCTGGCACAGCAGCAGAGGAGACATAATCGTCGTTTGGTAGCGCCCTCGCTGTGCACTCGGGTGTTCCCAGCTAGACCAGTGGGAGAGCGCCACTGATGTTTCGCCATCTCACAATTGACAGAATCACCTGCAGCCAACCAAGCCTTCAGCTCACAACCAAGACGCCCGTCAGCAACATCTAATTAACCAGAAAGGTTCAAACAGAGGTGTCTCTTCAGGATGTGCTGCAACTGCATTTTAAATTTAGCTGAAACATTAAGAATGTGTCATCTTTTGGTACAGGGGATAAAATCATCTGGATGTTCGAGCGTCAGGAACGGATCTGTGGGTTTATTGATAACCAAGTGTTCCTCTCATGCACCCACGTGTCTGTGTTTGGAGGCCAGTGTTGTACCTTTAAAACAAAAATATCAAAAGATGTAGAATGATTTATAAACCGCCCACGTTCTGTCAGATTAGTTTCTTTTTTCTGAGGTTGAAGAACGAGTCCGTTTGTCTGCGTTGAGGAGGATTCTGGTCGGACCTTTGTGGGATCATCATAAGCTCCTAATACAACAGTTTGTGATCAATTTCTGCAGTGATTTTTATTTTTAAACCGTGTTACTGCAGTGAAGCAGGGAGGCGTTGGGCTGGTTGACGTACCTCTTTGAGGAAAAACATGTTTTTCCTCATCAAGTGAAGGCACAGTGCTGAATAAAAGGTTCAGACCACCTGCCATTTGTTTTTACATTTATATGTTGCTTCCAGACAAACTTCTGTAATGTTTTCAAGTGGATTTAATCCATAGTTCTTCAAACTTTCTATAAGGTTTTTTTTTAATAGTGTGAATGTTTATGAAGCATTCACACTTTTGTGATCCATTTTTCTTCCGTACATTTTTCAGCATCTTTCTTGTTCCACAATTTTTGTGCTATTTCAACAAATCATACATCAAAAACATTCAGCTCTTTCAGGACAATCCTGCTATGACTTTTGGTATTAGTGAAACGTTGTCTTTTTTTAAATATTTAGCCTTTTCTGCAGTTTTCTTTCTCATAGAAAATGAACTGAGCTCATTTTACATCCTTCACATCTTTAGATCTGTTTACAACCTTTTACTGCTCCTTTCACATTTTGTTCTGGTTCGGCTGCTTTCAGCTTCCTTGTGCAAATTTAAACTTTTTTCAGCTAATTTCAGCAGTTTTTTCAGCTGTTTTGTGCTCCTTTCAGATTCTTTCTGCTAACAACAACATTTTTGTGCTTCTTTTAACGTTTTTCTGCTAATTTCAGCTTGTTATGCTTCTTTCAGCTTATTTATGCAAGTTTCATATGTTCCTACTATTTCAGCTACTGTAGCTGTTTTTATGCTAATTTTAGCTTTTTTGGGGGCTAATTCCATATTTTTGTACTCGTTTCAACTTTTTCAGCCCAATTCAGCAAAACTGGACTCTGTCCACTTCCTTCTTATAATTTCAGCTTCTTTCTGCTGTTTTAGCTATTTTCAGCAGCTTTTGTGTATGTGTGTGTGTGTGTGTGTGTCTGCTAATTTGAGCTTTTTTCAGATAATTTCCACTTTTTGCACTCATTTCTGCTTCTTTCAGTCTAACTGGGCAAACATGCATGGATTTAGCTTTTTTCTGCTAATTTAAGCTGCCTTTTTAGCATTTTAGCTGATTTTAGCTGTTTTCAGATAAATTATTTAAAAACAAATGTGGTAATTTTTGCTCCTTACTGCTTAATTAACTTCTTTATGCTAATTTCATCTTGTTATGCTCCTTTCAGCCTTTTTCCTGCTAGTTTCAGCTTTTTGCTCTTTCAGCTACTATTTAGCTCTTTTAATGCTAATTTTATCTTTATCAGCTAATTTCCTTTTTTTTTTTTTTTTTTTTTAGCTCATTTCAGTTCTTTCGGCTTCCTTCTGGTTGTTTAAGCTTCTTTCTACCTTTTCAGCTACTTTCCAGCGTATTTTTTAATTTCAGCCTTTTTTTTGGGCCAACTTCCTAATTTTTGTACCAATTTCTGCTTATTTAAACTGAATTCAGCAAATATGTGTTCTTTCTGCTTCCTTTTGCTAATTTAACCTTGTTCTTCCATTTCAGCTACATTTCAGCATAGCTAATTTCAGCTGTTTTTCAGCAAGTTATTTTGCAATAAGCGTTCACACTACATTTTTCAGGAAATGCAGTTACTGTAGTATAATGCAACTTTATACACGCACATAAACATTAGACGAAACGTCGCATACAGTTTTCATCACCTCAGCTCCAACTTCAAGGTCACAAATCAAGGTCAAATGTTGTTCAAGGTCTTTGCTCGTCCGTACGTTGCTGTATATGGTTGTTGACAGGCGTATAATGTGCCGTAGTTGTTGTAATGTCAGAGGACTTGTGAGTGTTAAAATGTGAAGACTAAACGATGCGATTTAACGGTGCAAGGATCTTCCTTCTCCTGGTGGTGCACGTGGATTCTCTGACCTCGCTCTCCTTCCCGTAACGACTTGAACTAAATGATTTCCACTTCCCTGCCGCCACAATGGAGATTGATTAGCGTGCGTGTGTTTCAGAGCTCCTGTTTTCTTTTGATCTCCACTAATTGTTCTTTTATCCTCTGAAGCTCCTTGCATGCTCCTCTTCACATTGACCAACAACACCAAACAAGAGTGGAGAGATGATGAAGCTGAAGGCTTTCCAACCAGTTTTGTTTTATTATAAAACAATTCTTTGATTTTTAGGAGCATTTACTTCTGATTAAACTTTGTTCAGCTTTAGAGGCTCTTAGCACCCACTAATAATTTTATTTGAGCTTTGTTTTTTTTTTTTATCTCATCTGACGTATTTTCTTTTGTAAATAATAATTTCCTGTCAGACCCGTGTCCTTACTGTCGCAGTAACAGCTGCCCTAGTTTTCGATGCACCACTCACGACAAGTACCTGTGACATTGAACTCATCGCTTTTATGGGGAGGCATGTGATGATGGCTTTAGAGCATGGCTGCCTATTAAACATCATAAAGAGTAAAAAACAGAGCCTGTTATTTTCACCAACTCTGCAAACAACAGTGAGGACGCTGCTCAAGAGCCCAGAGCTGAACATGCATCCAGATTCCACTTCACACACATTTGTCTAAATTGCGTCTACTCCAAAATGTCATCTTGCAGAGTTTAAATGGGCTGATTTCTGAGAGCTCTTTGGAAGTCTGTTTATTATTAAAATGTAAAATGTAATGGTCGTGGAGAACAGCTGAACGAGTGGTGGGGGGTTAGAAAACAAGCACAGTTCAGTACATTTGACTTGTTTTTGTAAATTTATTTGATCAAAACTTTCCAAAGGCACAGATGGAGTAATGTCAAAAACACTCAGTTGCTAATACTTTTAATTTATATAGATTCAGGCTAACAATGACAGGCTAACAAAGCTTAGCGTTCCTTGGAGGAATGCATGTCGCCCGCTGCCACATGACACGACTGAGGCCTGACACCAGGAGCTCAAAGAAACTAGACAAATTGAGTTTCCTGCAAAAATGCAATGTGAAGTCTTGTTGCTGAAAAGCAGCTAAAATTAGCTAAAGAACATGCTGAGATTTAGCAGAAATGCTAGAACAATCAAATTAGCAGAAGAAGGCAGAAAGAACACATCTTTGCTGAATTAGGTTTAAATAAGCAGAAATGAGCAGAACAATTAGTAAATTAGCTAAAAAAGCTGACATCAGCCAAAATAGCTGAAAATTTGCTGAAAAGGCAAGAGGAAGCTTAAATTACTATAAAAAGGTAGAGAAAGTACAATGGTACTATCATTTCAGCTACTCTTTGGCGGTTTTTATGCTAATGTTAGTATTTTCAACAAATTTCACATTCTTTGCACTCATTTAAACTTTTTTCAGTGTAAATTAGCAATAATGTGTTCTCTCCACTGCCTTTTTGTAATTTAAGCTGCTTTCTGCTTTTTAAGCTGCTTTTCAGCATTTTCTTCTCATTTCTGCATTTTTAGATAATTTCCACTTTTTTGTTTTCATTTCTGCTTCTTTCAGCAAACGTTCTGCTTTTTTCTGCCAATTTAAGCTTTTTCTACGTTTTCAGCTACATTTTTTAGCTAATTTCAGCTGTTTTCTAATAAATTCAAGCTTTTGTGGTAATTTCTGCCACCTTCAGCCCAATTAACTTCTTTCTATTAATTTCAGCTCATTATGCTCATTTCAGCTTTTTCTGCTATTTCAGGTACTATTTACCCATTGTTATGCTAAATTTAGCCTTTTCAGATAATTCCACATTTTTGGAGTTCATTTCAGCTCCTTCCATTTCCTTCTGGTAGTTTAAGCTTCTTTCTGTCTTTTAAGCTTCTTTGAGCTTTTTTTTTTGTTGTTGTTAATTTAATTTATTTTGGCTAATTTGGCTATTTTTGTGCTAATTTCTGTTTATTTAAACCTAATTCAGCAGTTGTGCATTCTTTCTGCTTTCTTCTGCTATTTTAGGCTTGTTCGTCCATTTCAGCTATATTTCAGCATGTTTTTAGCTAATTTCAGCTGTTTCAGCAAGTTATTCTGCAACACGCATTCACACTGCATTTTGCAGGAAATGCAATGTCTCTAGTTTAACTCTTTCACATGTGATGCTGCGTGTTTTCATGCCCGCTGACGTTCATATCCACTCTTTGGATTTCTTGGAGAGAAAACGGAGGACGGCAGAACGAAACAACTTCCTAACAAGACGCTAACAGAAGAATGGAGATGCTACTTAATCATGAGCTGCTTAATTTCCTGTTTGACACAAGTGGAGCAACTTTGTTGTTTGTAAAAACCAATTAGAACCCCGGGTGTAATCTCGCTGCAGTATATTGTTTGAATTGTCCTCCTGGTGTAAAGTATCGTGGAGAACAGCACCCGTGGGAACCCTGTGAAATTACCTGCTGCCTCTTACTGCTTATTGCTTAAACAATCCTAGCAGGGCACACATGAGCGTGAATACTGAACTCCTAAATGACTCGCTCTGCTTTAAGCTCATTTAGTCCTCTTTGTTTACGCCGGTCTGGTAATATCAGCACCAACACTACCAGTAAGTGCACGCCTTTAATTCATTTATGCAAATTGGCGTGTCATTGAAATCTCGTTTCTTCGGTTTTCCTCTTCGTCACAGACGAAGGCAGGTGCCACCTGGAGAAAAGTTCAGGCTCTTCGAGTGTTTTACCAGTTTGTGTGCAGAGTACAAACCGTCAGGCTCACTTGTGTTGCATTGCGCAGAGAGCTCGTGTCTTCCGTCCTGCGTTTCAGTTTACAACATCTGGCAGGGGGGATGTACAGTAACAGATGAATCTGCAGCACAAACGCTACTTTTAAAGAGCTTCATAAAAATAAATCAATAAATTAAAAAAAAACTCTGCCACATCCGGTGTTAGCGGTTCCCATACGGCCCTTGGGAGGTCAGTAGAGGCCACAAGAAATTAAAAATACATCATTTTTGCTTGAAAATTAATAATCTAAAAATTTTAAAACTGTCGTTGCAGTGCTTTTATTTTGAAGGGGAGTGGATGTCTCTTTTCAGCAGCGTGCGTGTGAGCGCTAGCTTTATCAAAACATTCTGCTCATTTAGGAGACGGGCGTTGTGATTTTGATCTTTGGAAATGTTTTCAAAACATTGAACGCCCTGCGATGGACTTGTGACCTGTCCAGGGTTGACCCGCCTCTCGCCCACTGACCATAAGTGCACCAGACCCAAAATATTTAACTTTACAAAGATGTTTATTCTTAATGCATCAAGCTCTATTTGAATGCTTCAAAAACGTTGTTCTTTGAAATCTACTTCAGTTTTGCTAATGCTTATGTTGCTAAAGCTAATTCTACTTGTGGAAAAACTAGTAATGCTAGTTTTATCACCGCTAACGTAAATCTACTACTCAATACAAAACTTCTGCTGCAGCTAATTTAAATAATGCTAATTCCACTAGCCTGTTCTTAATGCTAACTCTGCTGGTGCTGATTCCAATTATTCTAATTTAGATTAAAAGCTAACAATTTGCTAAATTTTGCTAGCCTTTGGCTAGTTTAGCTCTTTGTCCTACCTTTTTATTACTTTCAACTTTGGCAAGCCATTACTTTTAGGTAGCATTTTGCTGTCTTTACTTAGCGGTCAGCTCCTTTTAGTTAGCTTTTTGCTACATTGAGGTTTTAGCATTTTGCTACTTTTAGTTAGTGGTTTGCTATTTTTGGATTTCAGTTAGCTTTTTGCTACACCGAGCTTTCAGCTTTGTTTTAGCTATTTCAACAAAGTCCTCTGAAATTCAGTGTTTGCACCAGGAAATGCAATTTCTCTGGTAATTTTTTTTCTCTCGTAACATTTTAGCCTGTTGATCCAGCTCATCCCAGCATCCAGCTCCTTATCAGCCCTTTGTAATAAAATAAAATAAATCTCCTCCTTGATCTACAAGCTGACTGATTCAATCTTTATATCACCGGTACATGAAAATGACTGTTTTCAGTTCTACGACTGTACCGAGGCCCAATCTGGTTGTGTTTAAGTCCGTGACCACATCAGGAATGATTTGTGCACATCGCCCTGCCGTGGGCCTGCTGATCTGATACCTTTCTTCTGGAGCATTACGTCATCCAGAGGAGTAGAAACCAGAGGCACGACTTTCTGCTGATTGTTCTGACACCTCTGAGCCGCAGGGAGTTGATATTTTTTTACCTGCAGGTATGAGTCAGATTAGGCTTTCTGTGTGTGTGTGCATGTGTGTGTGTGTGTGTGTGTGTGTGTGTTTGCTCCATATGTGTGAAGAAAGTAGGACACCATGTCTGCAAAGAGGCCGTTCTAATTATGGCCAGCTTTCCTCTCCGACTGCTCAACCCTGCTGCACCCTGCGCCTCCATCAACCTGCCATCTTTCCAAACACGTTCAGCTGTGCTGCATCCTCTGCTGCGACGTGCACAAAACGCGGCGCACGTCCACCCTGCTGAGTCGTAGACCCCATGACCTTGAAATGTCATGGAAGTATATGAAGTCGCCCAAACGTTCTCATTACTGAGACTCGTTTAACAAAACCAAACCAACAAAATGACTTGGCACCAGCTGGTTAGTCCTTATGGCTGTAAGGAAGTTAGAGTTTATTCTTTAAACATGTTGAAAGCTCTGTGACAACCAGGCAGACAGCTCGTCTGGCAGAAACGCATGAAAAGTTGCTTTGTGGAAGAAAACGTGATTTTGGAACTGTAGTTTCTTAAATAAGTCCTTTATTTAGACTTAAAGATTATTTTTCTTCTTTCTGCTACCTTTCATTTTTATATTTTGTATTCTTATCGTTTATGGAATTGCATTTTTAAAATGAACAAATTTTATAAATAAATAAAAAAGTCCCAATATGTTGTTTTAGACAAGGTGCACCTCTTCAAATGGTGGAGCACAGTCCAAGTGGTAGCTAAAATTAGCTCAGCCATAGCTAAAAGCTAAAATAAACCATAGCTAGAAGTTAGTCCAGTCCATCACAGGGACACAGAGACAAGCATTCACTCTGTCACTGACACTTAGAGACAATTTAGTTACTAACTAGAGAAATAAAATAAAAAAGTGTACAAAAGAGTGAACAAAAAAAGAACCATTGTGTCGAACCACTAGACCAGGGGTCTGCAATCTTTGCAATAAAAGGAGCCATTTTTTCCACTTTGCTCATTAATTACCACATGTCTGGAGCCACAACACTTGCTACAACTGAACTGTCAACTGGTGGTCCATGGACCACTATACGTTTGTTGGAGATGGCTTTTCCAGCCAGTGGGGGTGATATACGAAAAAATATCTAACTAAATTTATTGATATTTTTACATTTTAATACAAAATAAAAGACCAGTCTCATGAAGAAAGAAAAACAAAGTAACAATTTTATAAACATTAAAACACTGAACTCTGTAGGTGAGTTCTCTTAATTGTTGAATAATTAAATATCCTACTTAACGCATAAAGTTAAAGACAATGTAAAATTAGGCCAGTTTGTTGGGTATCCAGTTACATTTTTAAAGAAAAATAAATACAGGTACTTTTGTTTACTTTGACTTGGTTTTTTGTGTTTTATTCTTAGTATCTTCAAATATTCCTTCTCAGCGACGTGTCTTAAAGATATTCCAAAACATTCTGATGGTTTTGAGTGAAACATCGCGCTTTGAGACTGGAAGTCGACTTAAAGTGTCTAACAAACAGCTAGCATGATGTAGTCCAGATGTTTTATGTCTTGAGTTTGTACTATTTTTCATATATTTGAAAATGACAGGAAATCTGCTCAAACTAGCCATTTTCATTGTTGGTAAAATTTAAATAAAATTCAGTTTTATGCTAGTTTTGGTCAAAGCCTGAAAGAGTTGCTGCAGCGGGACCAAACAGCCACATGTGGCCCTGGAGCCACAGGTTGCAGACCCCTGGGTTAGTCCAAGGTAAGCCAAGATCAAAGTGGATTACTGTTGTCTTGTCTTATCTTGTTTGAAAATAATCCGCAGCAGTTCATTTTTATGTACTTTTTTAAAAATAAACTTCTACATTTCCACTAATTTCACATTACAGTTATTTATTTTTATTTTTTTTTTTTAGAAATTATTGGATATTTATAAGCACAAATATTTGCATTAGCAAGTTAGCTGTAGCACTTTTGGTGCAGCCTGGGACACTTGTAGCAGGAATATCATTTTCTCTTCTAGAAATAAACATGCATTGAAAGATACAGTAGATGGCAGTGTAAAGGTTAATTAAGTAGTGTTTGCATGAACTGCTGTGATCTCTTTAGACTGGATTTGTTTTAAGATGGCTGCAATCTACATTAGTCTTTGCTTGTTAGCTGTTAGCGCGTCAGTTGCCATTTCATTAAAACGAGGTCATTAAACAAGCTTTCTACAAAAGGTGAGATATTAATTTTCATAACCCTTTGACAAAACCCCACTTTAAAAGATCAGAAATAACCTTTTTTTTAAATCATGGATGACTGTTCTTTGAATTATGAAGACATTATGAAAAGGAACAAGAAGGTCAAAAAATAAAAAGTTGGATTTTATAGAATAAACTAATTTAGCTCAGTAGGATATGTGATGTACCGGTAGTTTAATAAAATCCTTATGTGGCTGTTTTTGTTTTGTTGTTTGTTTCCTGTTGTCTATTTAGGCGAGCTCCGCTGCACTACATGACAAATGATGTCATCAGAGGTTTTTATGCAGACCTCCTTATCCCGTTCATTTGTTGTAACCATACAGAAGATTTTCAGTCTGCAGAATACTTCTGTTAGTAGATGCCAGACTACTGCCAATTTCTGGAGCAAGCTCAGAAAACCACTGGGCACTGGAATACCTACACGTTACTGGTGCAGCCATGTTTCTGTTCACATCTACAACTGAGTATAATTGGGCCCTGAGGGTTAGAGCTGGTATAACTGGGTTGTGCACTTTTTCCCCCATCCGTAACTGGCACCTGCACCAAAGGAGTGCATCTTTTCTTACCAACTAACAAGGCAGGACACAATATTGTCAGTGATCATTTCTCAGTTTCATCACAAACTTGCATCAGCTAACCCGTTATATTTTAGTGTCAGCTCCAAGCTGACAAAAAGACACGTTGATATTCAGGGACATTGGTGGAGCGCTGCAGGGGAACATTTGGACATCTCCACTCTGCAGACATACCCTCAGGCCTCACTGCCTAAGTAGTCCAGGATGGACCTAAGGCAGAAATCACAAACTTGAAACACGGGGAAGACAGGCGAGTGATTTTAAGGCTAGAGCTGAGGTTTGTACTGTTATAAAACATGACCAGTTTTTACCCTGATGCATGCTCAGGCAGAAAAATCTAAAAAAGCTAAGTCTGGTCCTCTAGACTTTAAAAAAACAAAACAAAGAAAAAAAATTGTAGAA
>JAVCKU010000085.1:24184790-24196746 GCA_032273985.1 Hypsolebias coamazonicus
CACCGGGCGGAGACGGGGAGGTGGTGGGACGCGGCGTGGCTGGCAAACAGGAAGAGCCCGGGACAGAGGGCCCTATAGCCGGATCGGCTGGCTGATGACTGATGCGCTGCAGCTGGGTGAGTCTGCAATGTTGAATTTACGGCTAGCCTTCATTTCTTCAGTCCTATAAGACGTTTTGCACTTTCTGTTACTTTGTATTTGAAGCTATACATTTTAAAACTGATTTTTTTTGTTTACACTAAATTATTGTAAAAACAAAACAAACAAAAAAAAAAACTGACTTATTTTATTTTTGGGCACTTTATATTTTGAGAGGCATTCAATATACCGTAGTTCTTTTTTGTACTGATTGTTTTTTTTCCCTGATAATCACATTCTGACAGGGTTACTGCAATAAATTTGCTAAAAGAATTTATTTCAATGTCGTACAAGCTTTTTTTAAACTAATGTTTTTTATTCAGCTTGTAAAGGACAGTCCATTTTAATATCTGATGTATAAAAAATCTTCACAGTAAAGATTTTTCTTTCACATTCTCTCTGACATATGCCAATATTAATCTCAAACACAATATATTCCCTTCTGACCCATGTGACCTGGTATTAATGTTATTAAAAGATGGTCTTTTTCTTCAGAGATTACTGCGATGATCCCGTTTCCACGTCGGACTCGGCTTATGAAGCCATCCATTCCCGATGAAAGGGGTCACTGCATGAGTCAAGCTGATTTAATTTTAAAGTATTGAATGTATTGATATGGACAATAGTCCCCTTAGTGTGAAAGGAGGTTTTACTGTCGTTTTATTTTGCTACCTACGTTTTAGTTTTTTCAATAACTGCTGATCAACGAGAGCAATAGAAGTCGGTTGAGCTCACATTTATTTCTATCGTCATGTGGCCTCACTGTGTTGCCATGTAACCTTCCAAAGCTACTTTTCCCATAACCTTTTTTAAATAAATGTCTAACCCTGACCTTTACTCAGTCTGAAGCACATTCCTAATTCTGTCGCTAAACTAAAACCAACTGTTATCCTTCAAAATAAAGCGTAGGCCTCTGGGGTATTCACTTGGGTCGTCCCATGGCTCAAAGTTTAGCATCTGTGAACTTAAAAGTCTCTAGCAGGGGAAAAAAAAAAACATACTTCAAGAAGTCAGCAAACTGTTTGTAGTAATTTGGCCTAGAGATTCAGGAACTTTTAATAAACGTGTCAAGAGCCGCCATGTGGGTCCCTTAAACATTCTCGTTCTAACGCAACAAGACGATGGAGAGCAGCTCAAGGACATCAATGTCATTTGGAATTTAAAGTGGAAGCTGCATGAAAAAGAGGGGAAGAAATGAAGAATGACAGAAAACTGATCGCAGTGAGAAAGGCAGGACGTTAGCCTGTAGCTGCACAAGAGGTCGGCTGCGACAGACGTCTGAGAAAAGATTCTTCTTGGAAAACACTGAATCGACATGAAGCAGTTCAGAATGCTTTGCTGTTTTGAGTGAATTTTTCTGCTTGCATGTATTAAAAGTTACAAATAGCTAAATATCTTCAGCTACAGTGACATTTATCTGACATCCATTATCCAAATGGAATGGAAGGTGTAAGCCGCGATAAGCTGCTTCACAGCTACAGGACACGAGATAAAGTTAAATGGAAACATCAATATTCATGGCAAAGCCCGAGAGTTGATTAGACCTGGAAATTGTACCTAAACCTAAAGCGGTCCTGTCAGGTGAGACTGAGCCCTTTTGGTGTTCACATCCTCCCTGAGAATTTCAAAGTTCATGCTCAATAATCCAGGTTTAATCCAATAAAGTTAAGTCAGGTCCTCTGGATGGTTTCTTTTAGTTGAAACTGTCCTTCTTTCATCCATAGGACTTCATCAGTCCGAGGAGCCACATCAGCTCCATTCCAACAAAGAGAAACTGTCCAGGGGACCTGACGTAACTTTGTTGGGCTTCCTGAGAATGGTTTCTTCGTGTAGGGGGTTCAGTTTTATTCTGCAGCTTCCGGAGTTCCAAGATGGCGCCAACAAGTCACAGCTGTGCATCATTTTCCTTGACGAGCTCCAGGAGCGTAAAGGGCTGCAGAGGGGCTCTCTTCCCTGCTGGAGCAGTACATGCCTAATCCCGTGTGTTGTTCTAGAAGTAAGAAAGTTCTTGCCTTGTGTTCTCTTCGTGTTACAGCATGTTTCATGAGATTCTTCTGTTCCTGGACCCTCCTGTGAATCTTTGAGAGCTTTTTGGGACTTACCCCAGCTGTTCCACTTCCTTCCAACCACTTGCTACCAACTACCTCCATTTACCTTCCGTGCTCTCCAACCTTTGACTGGACTCATTGGAGCTCTTTGCTCTCCTCTGCGTGCTCCTACTCCGACCTGTAAGACAGAATCTACCTACCACTTACCGTTCTTTAACCTCAACCATCCTGATTCCTCGTTTCCCAGGTTCCCCTGTTTTATATAGATTAACATTAATTCACTTTAAATAAAGCACTTCAGTATAAGATAGAACTTTATTGATCCTACAGGAAATTATTGTGCCATTTTCATTACAAAGGAACATACACAAGAATCACAAGATAAATATAACAGAATATAAAAATGCCAATAGAAGACAGACAGGACAGATATTAAATTTATTAAATTAAATTGAAATTGAAATGTATTAAATTGACATGTCCTCTTAGTCCATTTTCTCTGGGTATTCCATTAAATGTTACAGTTCGACGTTAGGACACATCACTGACAGGTCCAGGTGGGAAACAGAAATCTCCACAATGACCATCTCCAGGAATCAAATCAAAAGTGCTAGAACTTCTGAGTTTTGTAGCTTCACAGTAGCTTCAAAAGAACTACATTGAGATCTCTTAAATTCATTGTATAACATTCTTAATTTTTGATTGGCTTCTTATGCCACATTTATGTTTTAGCCAGTCTTTTGCTACATTTAGCTACCAGCCAGCCTCTTGCTTTGTTTAGCTTCTTACTAGCCTTTTGTCTCATTTGGTTTTCACCCAGAATTGCTGCTTTTAGCTTTCACCTCACCTTTTGCCACTTTTAGCTTGCCTTTTGTTTATTGAAGGTTTTAGCTAGCCTATTAATTTATTTTGTTTAGCCAGCGTTCTGACTTTTTAGCTTTAATCTTGTGTTTTGCTTCAACAACTCAGTTTCAGCTTCTTTAGCTAATGTTAGCAGTCAGTCGTGTAGCATTCTCACATTTTTGCAGAAACTGAACTGAACTAAATTTACTTTAGAAAACAGATGACCGTGATCTGGTACCTCCACCATTGGTCAAAATAATGTGTTACACCACAATTTACTCTTTAGAGAAGTGTTCACGACTAAAAGTTTTGCTGGTTAATACTGTATCTTGGGGGGACTTTAAAACTGCATATTTAGAAGAACCACACCACAAACATGGAAAACTTTAAGTTGTCACAGAAGTACCGTAATATGTGGAGAAATGAGTATAAGAAATGCAGTAAATGTACAAAATTTACGTTTTTGTTGTGAATACGTACCGTTCTTTGAATTGCAGAGCAACAATGTGCTGTTGTGAGATGAGATTAAACATTCCCACTGACATAAACTTACATTAAACACTTTAAACAAGTTATATTGTTTGCATATTGACATTTAGCCTGAAGCCAAGCAGTGGCCTTTAATGATGGTTCACACCTGCACTCTACATGTTTGTATTTGTAATATTTCTATCCAACATGTGGTTTTTGTCCTTCCTGTAGAAAATTCACCTGGACCTGCCATTCTGTGTTTGTTTCTACTTCCTCTCCTCTCAATCCACAGCCAGTCGAAGAAGATGGCTTCTCCTCCTGAGGCTGGTTCTGCTGGAGGATTTCTTCCTGTTAAAAAGGGAGTTTTTCCTTTCCACTGTCTCCTTTGTGCTTGCTCAGGATGTGAGACTGCAACAAAGTGAAGATTCAACACAGTCTGCTGCTTCTCTTTAGACAACTTTACTAATTGGCTTTTTATGTGAATGTTCTTGTACAGTATTGAAACAACTTCTCGTGACTTGAAGCTATAGAAATAAACTGAATTTAATTGAAATTGAATGACCTTTTTAGGGTCAACCCAATTCAGCACAACTAACTGGACTCAGCAAATGTAAAATTGACTAGCTCAGCTAAAGCAGATAATTAAAATCCTGGTTATAAAACATTGGTGTTCAAAGTGGCAGGAGCTATACATTCCCTCAAGCATTGCTTATTTTAAATTAACAATGTTAACTGCTTTAACTGAAGAATCGGGACAAAGAAGAAAATCTCGTTTTCAAACCACTTCCACAGCTGCGCAGACGACGTGAAATCAGACATCAGCGTTTCAAGGGCAACAAAAAGGAAACGGCAAACACAAACTGGTAGCACCATCGAAGAGCTATATGGTTTATTAATATACAGCTGTCAGATTAATAACATGCATGTGAGAGACAGCAGAGGGAGCAGCCAGAACCTGCTCTGCAGCTGATCCACCGTGCAGCCAAGAGGTCACATTGTGGCGTCTCCCCAGGAGGTTTCCAAATGCAGCTCTTCCTCCTGCAGAGCAGGAAATGAACTTGAAGAGCCCTTTGAAAACTCCCATTGGACTCTTGTCTGTTTGTGACCCCGAGGTCACCGACTCAGTGGGAGTGGCTACGACTCAACGCTACGTGAACTCCCACTATATTCCTCATTTTTACTCCCACATTGTTTTTATATTTAGTTAGACATGTAGTTCACCAGGCTTTTGGTAAAAAATTAGCCAAAACTATGGGGGGCCGTTTGTAAAGTTACACAGTCAAAAAACTAACAGCAATATTTTGGTTTATTTAGCCTTTAATGAGGAAAAATATATATTTTTAATTCATATTTTCACCACATTCATACATATATAAATGTCAGTTTCCAACTAAATATTTAATTTACAAGCTAAATATTTAGTTTAAAAACTAAATACTTAACTAGCAAGTTAAATATTTAGTTAGTAAACTAAATATTTGGTGTAAATTAATAATTCCAAGCTAAACATTTTTCAAAACTAAATATTTCTTGTCCAAACTAAATATTTAAGTTCCAAACTAAACATTTAATTTCCAAGCTAAACATTTAATTCCTAAACTAAATATTTAATTTGGTAACAAAATAATTACCTCAGACCTTAATATTTATTTTCCAAGCTAAACATTTACTTTCCAAAATAAATACAGTATTTAAAATAAATATTTATTTTGCTAACTAAATATTTAACTTGGACCTACATATTTAACTTACCAGCTAAATATTTAGCTGGCAAGTTAAATATTTAGGTCTGAGTTAAATATTTAGTTAGCAAATTAAATATTTAGTTTAGAAATTAAACGTTTAGCTTGGAAATTAAGTATTTAGTTTGGACAATAAATATTTAGTTTGGAAATTAAATGTTTTGTTTTAAAATTAAATATTTAATTTACACCTAAATATTAGTTTACCAACTAAATATTTAACTTGCAAGTATTTAGTTTTGTAAACTAAATATTCAGTTTGTAAATTAAATATTTAGTTGGTAACTATGACATTTATAAATGTATGATAACATGGTGATAATATGACTTTGAAAAAAAAAAAAAAAAATTTATTCTTACGAAAGGCTAAAATAAACCAAAATATTGCTGTTAATTTTTGAGCAATGCCAATGAAGTTGAAAAAAGTGACATCTCTATTTTGTTTTGCTAATTAGTTTGTGGTCTAAAATTGTGTGAAATTTAACCAAAACCATCGGCATTAATGAGCCATGAGCCCCAGTAAGCATCTTGCTACTGGTGATAAGGGAAATCCAAGAAAAAAAGAGCATGAGCCGTCGCCTCGGGAGTCTTAGCTACACTGCCCTCCCTTTGTTTTTGTTGCCATGGCGCTGGCTCATCCATTCCCCACATTTCTCCCGGGTGTTTCACAGTCCGTACTATTACTCTCCTCTACGCATCCCTGTGCAGCCTCCAGCACACCGGGCTGCCCCATCAGCACCACCGAGCCATCTGTAGGCGCAAACCCACTGGGTTTATCTGTCACAGAGCAGGCTGAAGGACAGGTAAGGTGAAAAATCACCTTCTGCCTGGTGACTCTGATGAGACGGAATAAGAGGAAACCCCTTTAAGTCAAGGAAACAACAAAAAAATGGAAAAAGAATGGCTCATTGTTCTCAATCTTTTTGATGGGTGCTCCTTTTTTTTTTTTTTTAGCAGATATTTGTGACAAAACAGTCAGGGGAGCCATAAAAGATTGTTGCACTGAAGCTGCACAACTAGGTCAACGACACCTCTGAAGCTGTGCATGCTAAATAACGACACTAACGGTGCAGTTGAACACTTTCCTTTTACATCGTAATGAAAAAGATCAGAGGTTTGATACGAGCTGTAAGGACACCATTTAATAAAATATACATAAAATGGAAATGCTTCCCGTTGCTGGTTTTTGAAAAGTAGTTTGTCCATCCGTCAGCGATCTGGCTGACTGCGTCCGTACAAGCAATTACCACTTCAGTTGGGTTTAATGACACTGGGGGGAGGGTGGGGGCAGATCTGCAGCTCTGGGAGCTGCTGGGTGCTATTTATAACTCTCTTGAACCGTCACCTGACTCTGCTCCATCAAGGAGCTCCAGTTAAAACCATGTTTGCCACTGACCCACTCAGGACTTGTCTCAGTGTACCATAGCCTAAAAAAAAATGTGCAAAAGTCTTGAATCATCCCCAAAGATGGCTTAATACTGTCTCCGCCTCTCATTGGGAGTTGAACCCGTCGGTTTAAAGAAGCTTACATGTTGTATTTTATGGGATCAGAGTCTGCGTTCAAGGGGTGTGGGGGATTCAAGTCCAGCCTATGTTCCTACATACAATCATGGCAATACATGACCTTTCTTGTAAGCGTTAAATAACTAATTACAGCTAAACACATTACAATAATTTTGTTGTGCTTCTGTGCAATGACGAACGCATTCCGACTTCTGAAAAACGAAGCATTTAAATTTGATTCCATCTCTGCTCTTTGCAGATGATGTGGTCCTGTTGCCGCCGTCGTGACGTGATCTCCACCTCCCACTGGAGCAGTTCGCAGCCGAGTGTGACGCGGCTGGGATGAGAATCAGCACCTCCAGATCTGAGGCCGTGGATCTCAGTCGGAAAAGGGATGGATTGTTCTCTTCAGGTCGAGGTTGAGGTTCCGTCTCTAGTGGAGGAGTTCAAGTATCTCAGGGTTTTGTTCATGAGTGAGGGAAGAATGGAGCGTGAGACTGACAGATGAACTGGTGCAGCGTCTGCAGTATTGTGGACTCTGTACCGGTCCCGTGTGGTGAAGAGGGAGCTGAACTGTAAGGCAAAGTTTTCTATTTACCGTTTGGTCCATGTTCCTACCTTCAACCTATGTCATGAGCTCTGGGTAGAGACTGAAAGAATGAGATCGTGGATACAGGCGGTTGAAATGAGTTTCCTCTGCAGGGTAGCTGGACTCTCCCTTAGAGATAAGATGAGAAGTTCAGTTATCATGGAGAGACTTGGAGTAGAATTGCTGCTCCTCCACATCAAACAGAGCCAGTTGAGGTGGTTTGGGCATGTTTGACTGGGCGGAAACCCCGGGGAAGACCCAGGGCACGTTGGAGAGACTATGTGTCTTGGTTAGCCTTAACACCTTGGGGTTCTCCCAGAAGAGCTGGAAGAGGTGGCTGTGGAAAGAGAAAGAAAAGACCAAAGAGGCCTCTTTGCTCAAGCTGCTGCCTCCGCGGCTCGACTTTGGAATAAGTGCAAGATGATGGATGGATGGATGGATGGATGGATGGATGGATGGATGGATGGATGGATGGATGGATGGATGCATGGATGCATGGATGCATGGATGCATGGATTTTCTCAGAAAACCCCTGCATAAGATCTGAATTTTAATCCATAGTTAAAATTTGCCATATTAACAGTTTCAAAGTGTTCATCTGTTTGTCTGTGCACTGACTCTTTATAATCAATGCACAGCAGATTTGAGCTCACTGCAAATTGCTCAATAATAAACTGTTACAAAATAAACTTGTTTTAAACCCCTTTTTCCAGTTTGGTGATCACACCGAGGCCGTTGTTACTAAACACAGGCCAAGCAAGGCGAGGTTTTCTTCCCTGCAGTCATCAGTATGCACAATGCAGCAGTCAGGATTTTAGTCTTACATTGGTTCTGCCACAAAGACGGGGCATATAGCAAGTCACTTGTCTTCATATGTATGCTGCTCTGTCAACTCAAAATTCAGAGTTTTTTTTTTTGTTTTTTTTTACTTTGAAGCCCCTTTGATATGGTGCTTTTGAAACGTTGAAGGACGCCTTGAAAAGGGGAAAAATGTTTAATTAGTAGCCTTGTGTTGCAAGGGTACCATAGGATGGTTTTCACATTGAAAAACACAGAAAATAATTTCTCTTTTTTTTTTCTTCATTTTGTTTCTCTGATTAAATGTGCCATTGAACTGATTTATAAATGGAAAGTAACGTCTCTTGAAATGTTCTCACCAGTCTTTATAGGTTTCTTTAGATCAACGAGCTGTATTGTAAAAATATAGATAACTTTAACTTTTGAGCTTTGTGTAGGGCTGATTTCTACTTTAAAAATTTGATTCAGGTTGTGGAAGTTAGAAAATGTGTACATCACAGTCTTACCGTCCACACAGACTCGATTCATCTGTTGCTCTTTTTATCTTTAGCATTTCAGAGGCCGTCTCATTTGATCAAACTGTCTTGATGGCTCATGGCAGAAGCTTTCAATCCACCTTTTTGATCATTTTTTATGCCCACCTGTAATTTAGCCCTCCAACATGCAGATTATTTTGAATGCTACACACAGTGTGCACACGCTCTACATTTCATAAGCACCCTTTGGAATAATAACAAGCCCATAAGCTTTGAGGCATATTGAATAATGTCTTCTATCGTTTTATGCAGAGGTTCAAATGTTTAAATCAAATATTGTGCTCTGGAATACATTTTTCTTCGCACACGGCCCTCATTTCTATGATTCAATAAAAATACAATTTATAATGCCAAGGCTCTTGTGATAAATGCAACGAGGAACTCATTTGATCAGTGCAAATTTGTCAAAGTAATGATTGCAATCAAAGTTCAAAGCTTTAAAGGAAATAAATGTTCAGTATTGCTGCTTATATACAGGCTTACAAAGGTCATTTTTTATAAATTGATTTTAATTTAATATCAGTTTAGCTGCATTATTCGCACTAGTATAGTTTCAGTCTCTGCTTTGTTTTAACACTGGCTAAGATTTGACTAAAAATGCAGCTTTTGACATTCTATTTCTAGAAATTTTGCGAAAGATCAAACCCTGGAAGGCTTTTGACTGAAACATCACTGAGAGTAGAGGAGGAGACATTTCCTTTGTCTCGAACAAAAGCCCTCATCACTGAGTAAATAACAGCCTCAGTCTCTATTTTAAAATGTTCTTTATTCATGACAAACAGTCTGAACCTAGTTTTTCAGTCTAAATCTCTCTTGCAGATCAGCACGCTTTGCAGTTGAAGTTTCACGAACTGTACCAATATAATCTTTAGGACATATAATTCAAAGAGCAGAAAACTTTTTGACAGGATGCAGGACTGCAGCAGCATTACTTATAGAGGGGAGCAGCAGGAGTGTGTTTCATACTGAGTTTACCTGACTTCAGCTGCTCTTTTAGAATTCAGTCAGTCTTGTGAGGATGAGGTGACGCTCACAGCGTGTCCAGATTGATTACTTACTTCTGTCTTTGTTGCTAAGTGGTCTTTCTTGTAAAACTTTTTATGAAACAGATGTAAACACATGTGATTTCATGAACTTACACTTCAGATTAGGCTATTTCATTTTCCTTTAAGTTATTGCCACAAGTTTGTTGAAAATCAGAGATGTGCACAATAAAACACATTCACTGAATTAGTTTCTAATACACTGGCTGTACAGAAGTCCCTCATTTACTGTGGGGGTTATGTTCCGGACCCCCTCTCCCCGCAATAGGTGAAAATTTGTAAAGTAAGGAAGTTATATTTATTTTAGTATTTATTTTAAGATAAACCATTCCCACACACTTGTAATGTTCTAAATGCTTAAACCTACGTCATTTTAACAACATACGTATATGTACTGTGCAGTACTGCAAAATTTTATTCAGCAGCTCTGCAGAAACAGCAGCTTGGTTCTGGTCGATTGGGTCAGGTTTGGTTCCGGTTCTGCAGACCTACCCAGCAGCGACGAAGCCCATAGTGTTCTAAACTTTTAAGCCTACGTAATTTTAACAACTTACGTATGTGTAGCTACTAAATTTTACTCACCAGTTCTGCAGAAACAGCGGCTCGGTTCCGGTCCGGCAGCCCTACCTCAGCTCTCTGCAGCCCTTGAGCGCAAAACACTTTTGGAGGGAGCCGGACCTTCGGGTGGCCGGTGTGATCCCAATCGAGTCCAAATCCAGATGAAAAAAAAAAGCCCGGTGGGCTCTGGAGAGAATGCTGGACCTCCGGGCGGTAAAGACCTCGTGGGCCGGCGGGCGGCACTCAGATTCACTGATGAGTCTGGAGGTCCGGTTCTTTTCCGGTTCCCGGTCGGTTCTGTGCGGCTCCTTGCATCCGCTGGGCGCTGAAGTCACTATGGATAACGGCCGAACTTTTGTGGATCAGATAAAAACTTCACCCCCGTTTCAGCAGAAAGCATTGAGGCTTCTGGGCAGGGCAATGTTGACTTCTGGGAAATGTAGTTATTTGGGGTGGCGATACAGTGTAGGCTTATTGTGAGAAAACTACAAAACGGCGGCACCTGCACAATTTTTTATTTTTATTTTTTACTAACACAAAAGGTTAAATCATGATTGAACCTTTTTTGTTGCCATCTACCTGGATGATTGAGCTTACAAACCTTTAACGTTTTACTGACTCCCCCAGTCACATGAGTAATATTAAAGTTGACAACCATGTGTCGTGTGCAGTTATTTTTTCTCGTATACAGTCTTACTTTGAAAAAAAAAAACAAAAAAAAACAGCGAATCTACAAAAGTCGGACCGCAAAGTAGCGAGGGACTACTGTATTTATTATTTAAACACGTTTCACTTCAATGTTGATTCTATGAAGGTTTCTGAGAGACCTAGCACATCTAAGAGCGAATAAATTGTATTAAAATCTTCTTAATGCACAGTATCTGCTCACCACGTGTTTTGCTTTCAGAGTGAATGGTGGTTGATCAGGCATATATGTGGTCATGGACCAGTGACTCAAGAGGGCTTCACCTCTGTACCTGTTTGTACTGACTCCACTGGCCTGCCCTGTCCACAGGCTGCAACACGTACGCTCTCCTTCTGCCCATTCCCCGCTGTCACTGTTGGGCTGACGGCATGTAGCGGCCTGTCTTCCTGCCCCCTGCAGCACAACATCCACTGCATGTGCAGATGGGATCAGCCCTGTGGAACTGAGTGTGATGACGGCAATCTCAGAGCACCCTGATTTTCATTATATTCAAAAAGAGACAATTATATCCAGCTAGAATCTACAATTTCCTGCTTCAGTCCGTTCCCTTGTGGGATTGAGGGCTTGGGACGCTGTGTCTCTGGTGTTTAATAGTGTGATCTTATTTTATTTTAAATTGTTTTAGCCTTGTATGTCCATCGTTCTGAATAAACGAAAAATCGTTCTGAAAAAAACCCCAACAATTTTACTAAATAACCTACAGCTTTTTACTTTACAACGCAACAAGAAACGTCTAAACCAGAGGTGGGCAACATTTTGTTTCCAATGGGCCTCATGGAGACATTGGAAAACTTTCTTTATGCCAGATAATCTAGAATACCCATTTCAGGCTTCTTCTTGTTGTATCATTGTAAGCATGCTATATAAAAACACATCTTTCCACTATCCTTTAGACATATAGACATACAGGTGGTCCTCGGTTTACGTTCGAGTTCCGTTATAACGACCCGGTCGTATACCGATTTGAACTTAAACCGAAAC
>JAVCKU010000085.1:24261552-24271558 GCA_032273985.1 Hypsolebias coamazonicus
GTCTGTGAAGAGGCTGTTTAGTTTCTCCAATGTAGAGGTCTGGACAGTCCTCGCTGCACTGGACCACATACACTACATCACTCTGCGGTGGACCAGTAGGTCTCCACGGGTCGTCTCGTGACCTGTCAACATCCTGTTAGACACATCCCTCTGCTTTTAGATCTGTGCTTAGACACATCCCTCTGCTTTTAGATCTGTGCAGGAGGGAACAATGAAACAGGTTTGAAAAAGGCGGGTCCTGCAGAGTCAGAAAGGAGGAGGAGCTTCGTTTATTTGACCAGTTCTGATTTGATCAGAAAATAAATTAGCGGACTGATGAATAATTTTCGAATAATGTAAATAAATTAGCAGATAGAGTTGTGTGCGTTTTGACTCCGTCTTTGTTGGCCTCTAATGGCTGTTTACACGGACGTGACGGATGTTTATCATTTCGACCTTCAAAATAAAATACCGTCGTCAACGTTATGCCGCGTTAATCACGCGAACGCACATCAAGAGAAACTCATTGTGAAAATAACGTGGAAAACTATTTTAACGCAACACTGAAGCGTTACTGAAGCAAACTGAGCTCTTCAGTAAACGCGTATATCCTTTTATTTTTTCAGCGGTAACCGGAACTAGCTTCCATGCTAACATTAGCTGTGGCGCTGGTCCAACAACAAGCAGCTCCGCTAACCGTTCAGCAGCTTCAGCTGGAAAAAAGCGATAAAAACCTCGAAACACGGACTCGTGTTCGGTCTGAACCCCGTGCCCGGTGCGGTGTTCCGTCCGCACCAGCCGCCTCGAGCCGGGGCTCCTTCTTTCTCCCGGCTCGCGCTGTTTGCGGGACTGAACCGCGTTTGTTTTGTTTGCGGAGTCGCCTGGAAATGGAGGCGGCTAACAGGATGTGTAGCCCGACAGCCGCGGCTGGAAGCGGCTGAACTAACGGCTGCACAGCAGAGTTCTACTCCCGGATCGTTCATCTGTGTCCTCGGACGGCAGCATGGTGGAGTAGGAGGCAGCGCGGAAGCCCCCGCCGTCCTCCGAGCTGTGAGTCCGGGGAGCGGCGCGGCCTCGCGGCCATGGCCCCGGGCTCGCTGGTGGCGGCCTGCCGCAGCCTGGCCCTCTCCACCTGGCTCGTGTCCTTCTGCTTCGTGCACCTGCTGTGCCTGGACTTCACCGTGGCCGAGCGCGAGGAGTGGTACACCGCCTTCGTGAACGTCACCTTCGTGGACCCGGTCACGTCGGAGCTGCGCACCGAGAAGACGGAGTGCGGCCGCTACGGGGAGCACTCCCCCAAGCGGGACGCCAGGGGGGTGGTGGTCCTGCCCGCGTCGCCACTGGACCGCCAGGCCTGCGACCCGCACACCCGCTTTGCGGTGCCCCCGCAGGCCGCGGCCTGGATCGCCCTGATCGCCCCCGGGAACTGCACGTACCGGGACAAGATCCGGCACGCGGCGGCCCACAACGCGTCGGCGGTGGTGATCTTCAACGTGGGCTCTGCCAACGCCAACGAGACCATCACCATGCCCCACCAAGGTACGTGCAGCCCCCAGAACCTCCTCCCTGCGCCTCTTTCAGGAACCATGATGAAGCCTGCCGGAGCTGGCCCGTGCCAAGATGGCCGCCACAGCCAATCAGTCTGATCGATCACACGACAGGTTGCAGCTCAGTCAGGTTCTGTGATGTTCCGCTCACAGCTGGTGTGGTAGTAGCTGAGACTGAGCCACAGCTTGTGCTCTGAGCCCTAAAGCCCTGCCTGTCTGTTAGCAAAATATCTCATGATCAGTTGTGGATTTCAATGAAATTGAACATTAGTCCAATTAAAGATGGCCGCCACCTTCATCAGAGGTGAAGAAGACCCAGATCAGCTGTAATGTGGTCAGTGTTACACGATGAGCTAAAGTTCGGTGTGGTAGTAGCTGAGAGTCGTCCACAAGACTTTCTGTGAACTTGATGTTTTGTGATGCGTTTTAACAAAATCTACAACTTGGTCAGAAGAAAACTTTTATTTTGACACAGTCTACTTCCTCTTTTCTTCAAACTCTCCGCCCAAGCAGCCAGATTAAATTTTAATAAACGGGATTAATCAACGGATCTTTGTGAAGGTCGTCAGCGGTCACTCTTTGGACTTCGGCTGATTTAGTTTTGACCTCTGACCTTTGAGTCCAGAAATTACCCAAGTTTCTGTCGATGGAACAGAAAGTGAGCGAAGAATAGTTTTTAAATTGAATCGTTTGCTGTTTTTGTCATTTAAAATTAATCTGAAGGACAGAAAATCTGCTTTCATCTCTAATGTTTTTAAAGTGCGGTCGCAGAAACTCTGCGGTTGTTTGTCGTTTTGTTTCTGGAGGTGGAGCCGCCGGTTGTTTCTGTCGACAGGGAGCCACTTGGTGTGAGAAAATATTTAAAAAGACGGCCATGACGGTGACTCTTCAACATCCAACGCTGCTCGTCTGCGCTCATCAGTCCACTCAAATAATTAAACTGAAGATCATTCTTCTTACATTTATTGAAAAGATTAAATGAAAATATGATTTTAATAAGAACAGCTGGTATTTGACCTTTTTAGTTACTCAAATTATAATCAGATTAATTTGCGTCATCTGTATACAAAACATTTATTGAATGATTTGTTATCAGTTGAAACAGACTTTGACGAGAGAGGTCGACGTCCTGGAACACAGCAGCGTTCATCCTGTAAGAACCGGGTCGAACAGGAACGAGCCGAACTTCTCCTTCGTGAAGCCGAAACAGTCCGGCCTCGGCCGATCGAGGCCACGACGTGAGTCGGAGGAAACGAGGACGTCCGACAGACACGGACGGACGAGTCGCTCCGTTTCCGTGACCGAGTCAGTCGTTCTGTAGAACAAACCCAGATCAGATCAGAGGACTCGGGTTTCAGGGGGAAGTTGGAAATGTTTTAATTTCTGCCAAAATCACAACAACAACAAATGTTTTGTTTGGAAAGAGGAAGTGACAAAAATAACGTAGGACGTATTTTAAACAGAGGTGGACACGGCTAACCACAATGTTAGCTTTGCTAATGCTAAACCTCCATCATCTTTCCCACGTCTTCATTTTAGGGTCGTGGGGGGTCACTGGTGCCCACATCCACCAGTCGCTGTGTGAGAGGCGGGGGACACCTTGGACATGTCTCCACTCCAGTCCATCACAGGGACACACAGAGACAAACAACCATTCAGTCTCTCTCACCTAGAGACAATTTAGAGTCACCATCAGACTAACATGCATGTTTTTGGTCTGTGGCAGAAAACCCACGCAGCACGGAGAGAACATGCTAACTCCACCCAGGAAGACCCCTGTACCGTGCAGGATTTGAACCGGCAACCTTCTCACTGAGAGGCGGCAGCTCTACCAACTGATCCACCGTGCTGCCACCACTAGATTTTGCTTTCTAGTTTTTTCGTTGCTTAAAAAATAAAGTTTCATCAAATAATTGGGGTGGTCCACGTTTAATCTTTAGTGGTCAAGGCCACCATTGGCCACCCCCTGGCTCCACCCTTGCACCTGGTGCTGGATCAGATGTCTCCCTGCGTCTCCTCAGACAGGAATAAAAACAAACCTCCCCCTGCTCTCCTCCACAGCAACTCCTCCCCACTGGAATATGTTGAAGTAAAAACATTTAGGTTGATTCTCTGTTCAGTCCAGAACAACACTCATCGGGGGGGGGGGGGGGGGGGGAAACACGGATTTTTATGGTCTGGACTCCAGCTCTGATGTGGTTTCAGACCTGATGCAACGTTTATCCGTCCTGCCGAGCTCTTCCACTGTTCACCCATGTGCTCATGACACGGCCTGTAACTGATAATCAATCAATCAATATCGTTTCTGTTCTTATGGTCCAGTTGAACAGCACCCCCCCCCCCTACTCCTCTGACCACATCAGATAAAGTCAGCGTGACGTTTGCTGTCGGTCACGATGCAGAGCTGAGTTGCGTAACAGGGAGGGGACATGAGCTCACAGCTGTCTGACAGCTGGAACCTCCTCCCTGCTGCCCCCCCCCCACACACACACACACACACCACACACACACCCACTGTGAATGGCAGGAATTCAGGAAATGGCTCTAAACGGTCAGCGAGTGTTGACTTTACATCCAGTTTCTCATGATGCGTTCAGTGACGCGTTCTGGGAGTCGGTGTTTGGAAACCTGAATTTGTTTCCCAGGAGAAACGTGAACTTCTGGTTTATCTTCTGCTTCCCCGAGCGCCGTTTGGATGTTTTAACTGTTTTTAATTAGAAACTCATTCAGGCCCTCGGATCCTCTGTTGTTGATCATTCAATCAGTTTTATTGATCCACAGCAACGAGCTTTGATCTAAAGTTCTCATGGATTAGTTTTCAGAAGTAAAGGTGAGCTCACCTGAAGTAAAGGTGGCTGGGTGGTTAGAACAGTCGTCGTCTAATGGGAGAGTTGGGGGTTCGATTCCACCAGCAGTCACGTGCTGAAGTGCCCCTGGGCAAGACACTGAACCCCTCATTGCCTCTGATATAGATCTATAGAGCGCTGTATGAGTGAGTGGATGAGGCACAGATTGTTGTAAATTGAGTGTTTTGATGAGATAGAAATGTACTGGGTCCAGTTGACCAGTAAAACCACTTCCTGACTGGAAAAGCTGTTCTGAGCTGTGACTGTTATAAAAAAAAAAAAGAAGGCTCAGTTTATTTTGGAAAGTTGTCGTAGAGTTCGTATGTTTTCGTGCCGTGAGGTTGCGTTTTGAGCCGACGGTTTTGGAAATCCCGTCTTGGCCGTGCACGTTATTTTGTTGACCGCCTCCTCCAGGTTCGTGATTTTTATCTGCGGGAGTTCACGGATTAGACCCGTTTTTATTTTAATGCTTATTGTTTATGATCAACACGGCTCTCAGGGCTGGTGTGTTTTCTGACAGAGGCGACGACGAAGGCCTGTCACGATAAATTCTGTTGGGCGATTAATTGTCTCAGAAATTATTGCGATAAACGATAATATTGTTTGAAATTTGACAATAATTAGTAATTATTAATACATGAGCTCTTTAGCATAGCATTTTGCACACAAAGTTGTTAATAAATAAACCAGTAAACAAGTTCTCAGCTTCTTTTTGCAGAGAAATATAATTTTTTAGACGAAAGCACGAGTTTCAACCGTGAATTTTGGAGCTTCGACAAGACGGAGGTTTTTTCCCCCGAGGTCGGCCTGTTAGCTTAGCTGCTTTTAAAGTTCCAAAAACTCGATCTCGGATGGTTAAAACAGATTTCAAAAGCGAAAGGGAGGGGTCAGTGAAGAGCACTGGAGTTGAACCTTTTGTAGAAAGAGACACGAATAAACGATAAAGCCGATAAATGAAAAATAAGGTCGATAATTTTAATTTATCATGCGATTAATTGATTTATTGTTTATCACGACAGGCCTAGTTGTTATAACGTTCAATTTTGCACGAATGACTGAATCGTTGAAATTTTATAAGGAAAAAGCAGAATTTTCACATTTGAAAGGGTAACCATATTTAAAAATGGCCACCATATTTGATTTTTGGGTGAGCACCCTGATTTTATGGAAAATGTAAACAAGCTTTGTGCCAGATTTGGTGCTTGTATACCAAGCGAAAGCTTTTTACGGACAATTGACTAAACGGGCTGTGATAAAGTAAAACGTGAACGTCCACCAACATCTGATTCACGTTCAGGCTCCACCTCGTTCAAAATGACCTCCACAGACAAATGATCCTAAAACTGGCTGTATCTCTGACAGTCTGACAGATACTGACCTAAAGTGTGGTTGTAGCCGAGAATCATTCGCTTCACATATTCTCAAAATCTCACAAAATGCTATTTTCAGGGTTTGACCAAAATGGCTACAACACAAGACAGCCTTCTTTAAAACTCGGGCATGAAAGGCGGCGGGTGATATGCATCCCCTCCAGGAATGTAAACCTGTTATTCTGCAGAGAGTTCTTGTAAACAGCTTCACGATAACCAAATGTAGCAATTAGGCTTTTTTTTTTTATTCAATTCGTCTAAAGAGTCAAACAAAATCAAGATAATTTATGCTGAATTTATGTTTGTAGAACATCACCCGCTCCTCCTCTCTCCCTCTCGACTCCTTCACTCCCCTCTTCATCCAACACTCCCTCTGGGGTGCTACAAATCGTGGTCTGGGAAAGAGGACCGTCTTTGCTCCTGCAGTAATTGGATGTGAGGGACCGAGTCGTGTCAGTGTCCCCATCACCTCCTCCTCAGCAAGGTGCAGGAAGAATGGGGAGGGAACCAGAGAGGAGGAAAATGAGCAAAGGAGAATGGAGTCCTTCCACTTCCAGCCTCTGATTAGGCAGAGAGGGCGGCCATTATCTGAGTATAGTGAGAGCAGGCAACACCAGGGGGGGTCGGCGCGACACACTGGAAAGGTTATCGAGACCGCCGGGGTTTCATTAGGACGAACAAATCACTGCTTTACACGCCTCAATGGAGATGTCCAAAAGAGACAGGGACTGGGACAGGAACAAAGTCCAAGTCTGGCCTCATCATCTGAAGAGAGATGAAAGCAGGGCCATGAATTCATTTGAATAAAATGCACCGTTTGTACGTATGCAAATATCTGAACACAATAACAGCTCCTCAAAGTGTCCCTGTGGCTCGCTGCTACACAGGAAAACCTGAGAGTTCAAAGATTTCATCAGTTCTGCTCAGTGTTTTGTTCTTGGACCACAAGCAACAGAAAAAAAACAACCTTTTACCCATGAAGCTCTCCCACCAGAAATGTCCTAACAGCTTTTTAACTAGTTTAGATTTTAAATTTAATGTATCGATATGTTTTGTCCGATTTTATCTCATGTGACACGACCGGTTTACTTTCATACGTCCAAAGATTTTGAAGAAGCTGGATGAACACAAGAAGTAAAAGTAGAAGTAGAAGAAATAGAAGTAATTGACGAAGTAGTAGAAGAACAAGAGGAAAGACAAGAAGAACAAGAACAAGACAAGAACGAGCAAGAACAAGCACATGCTTAGCACGTGTTAAAAGCTTCTGAGAGTCCAACAGGAGGTTGGCTTGAAACAGCAATGAAGGCTACTTATGGGACAGATCTGGTTGGCGGGCCACGGACTGATGAAGTCTTCAGGATGGAAGATGAAACGTTTCTCCCTTAAAGAAACTGGTCCAGATTAAATGATTTAACCTTCGTTTGTTATCTATTGGATGATTGAGCTTACAAACCTTTAAGAAGAACAACAAGAACATGAAAAAGAACAACAAGAACAAGAATGAAAACATGAAAAAGAACAAGAACAAAAACGAGAAAAAGAACAACAACAAGAAAAAGAAGGACAAGAAGAAGAATGCATATTGCCCACCATCTTTTTTTTTTTACCCACAGTTTTCGTCTAAGATCACCTTATATTGAGAAATGACGGAGCTGGAGCTGATGTGAGGTCTGATACAATATCATGGCATGTCAGAATATGTGTTGGGAATAACTCTCAGTTACTACCAAACCAAATCTTAGATCTATATATGTAAACTTGATGAAGTGAGAAACATTTTTTTTTGTTGGCTAATGCCAGTGAGTAGCTGTAGCCATCTTGAATTGGGTTGACTTCAACAGTTAAAGCAAAAGTTTTAGGCAAAGATGTTATGACACGAGTAGCATTTGGAGTACGTGTTGGGAATGACTCTCAGCTACTACCACACCAAAGTTTCACAATAATACCCCTGAAATCGATAAAATCATTGGGATTTTTGTTTTTTAAGGTCAGCTGACTGGGTTGGGTTGACTCCAGAAGTGTTGTCAAATAGTTTCCTGTAAGTTTCAATACATTATGCCCAGTGGTGACTGAGATATTTTACTGAATTACAGACACAAAAGCAGAAACGGGCAAAAATAAAACAAAACAAAACAAACAAAAAAAATCACCTGCCTTGTGACTGTGGGTTCAGGTGCAGGAGACGACTTTAATACTTTACCATCAGTTAAGCAGGAAAAAGATTTGAGATAATTCTAATCTGTATTTGCATCAGGAAGACGCTTCATGGTTGAAGTGAGGCTCTCAGAGCAAACAGAACAGACTCATCTCAGGCTACAAAAACAAAAGAAGTCCCACAGCGATTACAAGAATACAGTGGCTAATCCAACAGACTGGATTCAAAGGTCCACAGAAAGACGACTGGAGAACATTTTCCACGGGAATAAAAACATTCACTCCAATCAGAAAACGACAACTTCAGGAGGCAAATAGAGATTTCCAACAAAGTACAAAGTATTCATCAGTCAGATCAGCTCTGAATTAACAGTCTCCTGTCAGATTAAACTATGAGTCGCATAAACCAGAACAACATCGAGAAGGATAAAAGATGGAGAGGGTTTGAAACAGCTCATAATGCACAAATCATGCTCATCTGTAAAACACGTGGAGGCAGAGTGAAGACGCAGGCGTGCATGAATTCCTTTGGCAACAAGATCCAAGTGTTTACTGACAACGGGATGAAAGACGGAAGCAGCCGCACGGAAATTCAAGCGTAAGAAGATTTTTCCGACACACCAGATTTGAAAAGATCACGTTTAAAAGAACAAGTTGGTCATCGGCTGTGTGGTTAATATTTGTTTTGTATTCAACACAATCACTTAAAAAATATAAGGATAGAAGGGCAGCAGAGAAACTAAAGAAGAATTAGAGAAGTTACATTTTCTGTGAGAACGCTGAGCGCTGGATGACTGCTGAAGTCGGCTGAAGAAGCCGAAACAGCGTTGTTAAAGCTAAAACAAGGAGAACTTCAGGCTAAAAGGAGCAAATTACTAAAAGCAGTAGCTTAAAATAGCAAAAGGCTAGCTAAAACCTAAAAGTAACAAAAAGGCTAAATGTAGCAAAACGCTAAAAGCTTCCTTCCTCCTGCAGAGATCATCACAGTGAGTAAACTCCTTTGGTAAATGTAAATGTTTTACGCTGGATGCCTTTACTGATGAAAACTGGGCTTAAAACGGTAGCTAGAAGCTAAATGCTGCAAAAAGATGGCTAAAAGTTAAAAGCGGTGCCAAAGGTGGGTAAATGAAGCCCATGCATCTGAAAACAGTCTGCCTTCACCGGCTTTTAATGCAGCATAAGAGCTGACCTTGTTTGCATCATTTTAATGCTTTCATTTTATTTTTGTTTGTATTATCTTTTTTACTACCATATTTTCCAGCATATAAGTCACAGTTTTTTTTTTTTTGTATAGATTTGTCAGTCCTGCGACTTATACGCCGAAGTGGAGTTGCATTTGCGCCCAAAAAAAATCAGATCCGACCTGGCCCTAGCCCGCAGTCATCATTTCTGAACCCCACCCGACCCAACAAATTAACAGTAATTACAGGACCGAACCCGGAAAAAACCCAATATTTTTAATTAGTTATTAAAGGTCGGGGACGAACGGCTGAATCAAGTGGAAGAAGATCGGAGCTGAGGGGGTGTTTGTCCTTTCATGGCCGTAAAAGAGCATTAAAACCCCGTTTCTGCCTGCATTTTGATTTATTCATGGACCCTGCTCTGACACTGCTTTGGGATCTCACCTGTTTGGGTCGTTGGCCGTGCGAATGAACGTCCATTTGGGCGATGGATCGCCTCCTGGCTGTACAGTCCCATCTGAAGTTTAACTGATCTTTTTACGTCTTTCAAGGCCGTTAGCTCGCAGTGAAATGGCCACGTGCAGCTGGTGATAGTATGGCAGGCCATGTTATCATATAATTGGATTGTGGCTGATCCTGACCCAATTAAAAGCCTGACATCGACCCAGCCAGCTCATCCAGCACATTATCATGGCACAGCCCGCCCCAAGTTTGGGTCGAGCGGGGCCGGGCTTAGGGCTCGGGTTAAAAATGACAGCTATATGCCGAAGCGGCTTATGTAAGATTTTTTGTTATACAGGTGACCCCCGGTTTCCGGCGTTCCCGGTAACCGGCATTTCGTGTATCCGGCCTGCCTCCCCAGTGACGTCATCGGCCGAAACGGCAGTATTTTTCAGAAATTTTCATTATTTTCTGAGTTTTTTTGTGTT
>JAVCKU010000085.1:24368583-24380170 GCA_032273985.1 Hypsolebias coamazonicus
GATGACGTCATTGGGTGCCGTTCGTAAGTCCGGAGCGCCGTAACTAGAGACCGCCGTAACTCGAGGACTACCTGTATTTTTAATTATCAATTATTAGCAGCGGTATTATTGTCATCATGCTGCTAACAGGACCATACTGCTAACAGGACCACAGTGCAAACAAGACCACCCTGCTAACAGAACCAGCGGCTAACAGTACCATGCTGCGAACAAAACCACCCTACTAACAGGACCACGCTGTTAGCAGGACCACGCTGCTAACAGGACCACAGTGCAAACAAGACCACCCTGCTAGCAGAACCACGGTGCTAAAAGGACCACGCTGCTAACAGGACCAAACTGCTAACAGGACCACACTGCTAGCAGGACCATGCTGCTAACAGAACTATGCTGCTAACAGGACCACACTGCTAACAGGACCATACTGCTAACAGAACTATGCTGCTAACAGGACCATGCTGCTAACAGGACCACGCTGCTAACAGGACCACGCTACTAATAGGACCACACTGCTGACAGGACCACACTGCGAACAGAACCATGCAGCTAACAGGACCACGCTACTAACAGGACCACACTGTTAGCAGAACAATGCTGCTAACAGTGCTACGCTGCTAGCAGGACCACACTGAACAGAACCATGCTGCTAGCAGGACCATGCTACTATTAGGACCACGCTGCTAACAGGACCACACTGTTAGCAGAACCACGCTGCTAACAGGACCATGCTGCTAACAGAACCACGTTGCTAACAGGACCATGCTGCTAACAGGACCATGCTGCTAACAGGACCACGCTGCTAACAAAACCACACTGCTAATGAGACCACACTGCTAATGAGACCACACTGCTAACAGGACCACGCTGCTAACAGGACCATGCTGCTAACAGGACCACGCTGCTAACAGGACCGTGTTGCTAAGAGAACCTCACTGCCAACAGAACCACTCTGCTAGGACCATGCTGCTGTAGATGTATTTATCACTTTCAAGCCTTGTTTTTGTATTTTTGTGGCGTGCGTTGGTTTTTCTTTTTTTTTTTTTTTTGGCGAGTCGAGACGGTTCTTCTCATTCTGAGCATTTAATTGCATTGTTGACCTCGTGTTAACAAATAAACCTAAACCTAATCCAACCTCGGAGGTGGACAAAAAATAATGTGCGCTGCCAAGAATGCAATTTTGCCAGCAGCGCGCATGAACTGACCACACAAAATGCAGCTGCACGGCTTGCTGCTCACAGACATTCAGGATTCAGTGAGACTACAACAGAAAATTCACCCATTTTACTAAAAATACACGTCTCAGCAGTCGCAGCCCAGTGAGATACTACCGGTACCTTAGAAACCAAAATACTACACAACGCCTCGAGTTAGAGTATGATCCAAAATTCCCCTTTGAGCTTCTACATGTGTGGATTCTGGAGATATCAAAGGCGGAATGAAGATGATTATAGTCAGACAGAGCTTCAAAACTATGAAATGGGAATGAAAGGCAGCACAGTAAAGCTGCAGAGACTGTGGCGGACCGCAATATCTGATACATATGACAACAATTTATTTAGAGAGAAATAGAGTGAAATTGTTTTGACATAACCACTGGATCCATCTCTTCACAGCTGGAATAATGGTACTGATAAAATTGATCGGGCGCCTTTCAGAGCCTCCATGTGAAACACTTTGGTCTGTAAACACATGGTAAAGAAAGAAAATGTGACTCCGACCGCAGCTCACTGAGCAAAAATGATGTGTTTACATTATTCCTTTGGTTGACCCGCCGTGTGAATTAGTAATCGGGAGTGACGACGCTTGGCCAACATTTAAATTCTAGAGGAAGCGTTTGATTTTTGTCAAAAGACGTGACAGAATAATTCATTCAGTTATATTTTTAGAGATTCCCAAGACAACTGAACTCATTATCATATGATTTATGAACCAGTGGGAACACAAACAAGAACATGCCTCCTACTCAACACATCCTAACAGCGCTTTTTAAAAATTACTACAGACCATGACTAGACCTTCTCATTTGTCTCATGTCAGTGAACTGACAACACGAAAGGAAAATGACATTTTCTCACAATTGATAAATGTTCGTTTAGGAGAAAGTTCCTTCCTGTGGGGAAAAAAAAAGGCTGATAAATAAGAAATCCTGCAAAATCTACTGTGGGAACCAAGAGAAACAGGACAACTCACCGAAGTGAAACAAAACAACAACAAAAAGACAGAAATGTTCAGACTGACCACAGACATGCATTTTTTAAGTTTGCACCAAAAGCAAAATGGTGATAATGCGTTTGTCCATGTTTGTCACTGGGAAGGTTTGATTGAAAGTCTCAGTACGTATTTATCAAATGTTCATTAACTTCTGCAGGTAACTTCATACAAGATGGCCACCAAAGCAAAGCAATATTAACAAAAACAAATATGGCTGTAATTCAATCAACTTTTCTGGTATGAAACATGTTGCACGGTGGTTCAGTTGGTAGAGCGGTCACCTCTCAGAGAGAAAGTTGCCAGTTTGAATCCTGGCCTGGGTAAGAGCTGCATTCGGGCCCAAAAAGTTGTTTCGGCCTGGGCCCAGCCCGTAGCCATCACTTTCAAACCCGACCTGACCCGACAAATTAACAGTGATTACAGGTCCGAACAAGACCCTCTCCCAAAATGTTTAATTCAGCTGTGACTGCTTATGTAGTTATTAACGGTTGGAGGACGCGCACGGCTGAATGAAGGGGGCAGGAGCTGAGGGGGTGTTCGTCCTTTCATGGCTGTCAAAGCGCATTAAATCCCTGCTTCTGCCTGTAATCTGCATTATTCAGACATGGACCCTGCTCTGGAATGTCCGATATTTTTGGATCTCACCTGTTTGGGTCAACGGCCGCGCGCGTCCACTGAGTGCAGTGGATGAATGAACGTCCATTTGAGCTTGATGGATCGCTGCCTGGCAGTGGTCCCATCTGAAGATAATAGAATTTTGTTTTTTATCTCTTTCAAGGCCAGTCAGCGCGCAGTGAAATGGCCGCGTGGGGCAGATGTAGTATGGCAAGCCATACTGCCATATAATCGGACCGTTAGCAACACATGTCCGCTGACGCAATCAAAAGCCCGACAGCAGCCTGGCCCACACATTATTGTGGCCTGGCCCTAATCTGGGTCGGGCTGGGCTCCGGGTTGGCCCGGGACCTTTCTGGGTGGAGTCTGAATGTTCTCCCCGTGCATGTTTGGGTTTTTCCAGGTACTCCAGTTTCCTCCCACTTGAGAGTGAGTGGTTGTTTGTCTCATTTTGGACGACCGGAAAGATTTATTAAATTTCCATCGAGTGTTTGATAAAATATTTTGCTAATAGAGACGGTTGATTCAGCATTTAATTGCATTTTTTTTTACTAATCATACATTCTGTTAGATTTCAAAGTGTTCAGCCACAACCAAACTTTAGCTTCATCCATCCAGAGTAAATTTTTAGAAAATAAATATTTGGCGAGCAAGCATCTACAACTGATGATCGTTTGCACTTAAGCTCATTCCAAACGGCCACCTCAGCAAACTGACCTTATCAGACACAAAAATGACTTTAACTTAGTCACTTCTGTAGCTATAGAACTAAATTTGGTGGGGTGGTAGCTGAGCATCATCCACAACACATTCTCAGAGCGCCGACGCACAAAATATTCCCAAGAATTAAGAAAACCAAAATAATTACAAATAAATTTCATTTCCTGTTAAACCGCAGTGTGAATGCTTATTGCTGAAGAACTTACAGTAAAACAACTAAACAAGCTAAAAAAAATGCTGGAATGTAGCTGAAATAGAACAAGCCTAAACTGGCAGAAAATCCCACGGAAAGAACACATATTGGCTGAATTAGGTTTGAATAAGCAGAAATGAGCACAAAAATTATAAAATTAGCTTAAACAAAAAGCTGAAATTAGTGAAAGGTAGCTGAAAAGGCTGAAATAAGCTAAATGCTGATTTAAGGGTGTACCCCTTGAAGAAAGAGCTGAAATGAGCAAAAAAAAAAATAATAATAATAAAAAAGTGGAATTAGTTGAAAAATCTAAAATTAGCATAAAACAGCTAAATAGTAGCTACAATTGCAGAAAAAGCTGAAACTAGCAGAAAAAGCTGAAAGGCGCACAATAAGATGACATTAGCATAAAGATTAGGCTGAAAGTAGCAAAAATTACAGTGAAAACTGGAATTTATCTGAAAACAGATAAAATTAGTTTAAAAAAAAGCTTTAAAAAAAGTTAGCTGAAAATGCAGAACAAGCTTAAATAAATTAGTGGAAGGAAGTAGAGAGAGCACGTTTGCCCAATTATGCTGAAAGAAGCAAATATAAGTACAAAGAGTGTAATTTATCTGAAAAATGCTGAAATTAGCAAAAAGCAAAACAGCTGAAAAGTAGCTAAAAACGCAGAAAGAAGCTGAAATTACCAGAAGGAAGTTGAAAGGGCACATTTTTTGCTGACTGGGTTGATGAAAGTTGAAGCGAGTGCAAAAAATATGGAATTACTTGGAAAAGCTAAAATTTGTATAAAAACAGCTACATAGATGAAATAGCAGAAAAAGCTGAAACTGGCAGAAATAAGCTGAAAGGAGTATAACAAGCTGAAATTAGCAGAAAGAAGTTAGAAGAAGCAAAAAAATGTTGAAGTTAGCTAAAAGAATCTGAAAGGATCACAAAACAGCTGGAAAAAAAACAGCTGGAATTCGATGAAAGAAGCTGATAAAAAGTTTAGATTTGCACAAGGAAGCTGAAAGAAGCTGAACCGGGACAAAAGGTGAAAGGAGCAGTAAAAGGTTGTGAACAGATCTAAAGGTTTGAAGGATGTAAAATGAGCTCAATTCATTTTCTATGAGATAAAAATGGCAGAAAAGCCTAAATATTTAAAGAAAGCTAAAGCTGCACCAATACCAAAAGTCATAGCACCCTTTTCCTGAACGTTTTGATTTATGATTTGTTGAAATAGCACAAAAAAGCGGAACGAGAAAGTTACCGAAAAACGTATGAAAGAAAAAGGGTCACAATAGAACGAATGCTTCATAAGTGCTCACACAGCTATCACTTCTCAGCATCGGATCAATTTTTGTTTAAAAACTGTCCGTCCCATAAAAAAGCAGCATGCAATACACATTTCTTCAAGAAATATTAGACTTTAATTAGAACGTCTTACTGCTAAACTCTACAACGTGACATCCACTAAAGCGAATCTGCAACCATTTCATTTTATCCATATATAGCATCAACTGTGATAGTCAGGATCCTTTAGAACGTAGGTTCCGACTAGCATTGCTTAAAGAAACCTTCATATTTAACTTATTAAATTAACTTATAGAACATATTTAACAGTTGTTTTTCCTCTTGAACTTCTTGATTTCATATTTAACCTTCTAACGTAGATGAAATTATGTTCTGGCAGAGCCTCCTGCTCAGCCACACCGTCGAAGCACTGGAGTGTGTTGGTGAGGTCAAGTGAAGGGTACCGGCTGCAACGCCCCAGTGATTTACACTCTCGGGCACACGCACAAACCACACTTAAGATGTGCATCTGTCACGGCTTTGCTCCATTTGAGTTGTTAATTGCAATTATCCCCTATCAGAAACAAGTCGACGTACTTTTACGCTTTCGGACAACTCGTCCGATGGATATTTGCTACTTGGCTTCGTCTCTGTCCTTCTCAGTCAAGGGTGCTTGAGTTTTATTGCCTCCACATTATTTGAGACTAATAGGTTGGATTAACATATACAGTAGTGGTTTTGTTGTGCCTTCAAGGCAAAATAAGCCCCTTGAATAATGCAAAAACAAAAAAAACAACATAATGTAAAATATTTCCATTCAGCCATTGTTGCAAACATAAAATACAAATCATCATTTTATTATTTTGTCACTTTTAGCAAGTTTATCAGACCATGTGTGACTCATGCACTCAACCATGAGGTTATGAATGCTGCCAGGTATACCGGTAGTTAAGAATGATGCTGGGAACTCCCTTGTTTTGACATTCTTACATTCTTACTTTGACGCTTACTCCCTATGTAAACATTTCTGCAGAAATGGGACACCCCTTGCATGGCAAAAGCACTCGTACTGTAAAAACCCTCCCCCAACACACACATATTTCTAACCTTACTGGGAGATTGTATTGTCTTCCAGTCATTTCTGCAGCCTAACACTGATCCTCACCCTGAATCTAACCCTACTTTAGCTTTAAGACAAACTCCTAACAAAAAAATGACATTCAACCATAAACTACTGGTCCTGGTAAGGTAGGTGGTTGTGCAGCAAAAGGTCCTAAAAAGGAACAAAAACCAAGCAGACACTCAGTTTTTGATGGGTTTTAGAAGGGCTCTAAATGTGAGATTATACCAAAGTGCAAATTGTAAAGTCAAGAGAGTGGAGTTGCTGTTAATCCTGGTGCTTCAGACGTGCAGCACTCGTTGCAGTTCTCTTAAACAGTGGGTGCCACTACTGTACTGAAAAAATAAAAACAAAACAAAAAAAACTGACATGAAGCAGCAACGGCACAAGAAAATAACTGTTAGCAAGAAGTATATACTTCATACAATAATCTAATGAAAAGTTCCGCCCTATCCAAGCAGTTTATGAAGCGTATTAAACATTTGCAATGATTAGACTTTTGTTAATTTGTATGTCTTCTTGTAAAAACAGACTGGTTGGCAACATCTACCGTGCTGTCCTTCCTGTTTATCGCTACCCACTCGCATAAGGCGTGACAAGTTGCAAGAACTGGGATGAGCACAACAAGACGAAACAACATAACCCCATCCCCAACGCAATGAGGGCACTGTGACGTCGGTTTTGTCATCAGCCGGAGAACAGCGAGTACAAACCAGGTGCAACTTAACTGATGTTAATCCTGAATTACAGTTTAGGAAAATAAATAAATCAGGACCTATGTAATGGCTTGTCAGTGTGCATTGAACCCAGGTTGCACCATCGGTCTCGTCTATTTATTCAAACACCCTTTCTTTTTCGCTACAGTAGAAAGGAGGTATGCACAGCAGCACTAAAGTAAATCCCTACTTATCTCCTATTGGAGGCTGGCCACGACCAGAGGTCAGTTGTCCCCATTGTCTGGGCCTGCTGGGGGGAACACAGACGGAGTTAACCCCACAGGTCACTGCTGGTCCTTGGACTCGGTGCTTGTAGGGTTAATGACTGGCCCACTCTCAAGCTCCTCATTGTGGGCAAGTGACAGACATGTAGACAAAACATGTGGGGAGGGTCAGCAACTTTTGGTGGCCTTTCCCCCAACATTCCTGATATGGACACTAATGAGTTCCTCAGGGAACAGTGGGCGCAGACATAATTCATCTTTGCAAGAGGCGTATTCCAACATGCTTGACTACCACCAATTCATAATGAATGATTGATTAATTTTGATTACGTATTTGGATCAATAGAGATTTAAAAAACAAACAGAACGATCCTTTCAAGATCCTACCTCTTGCAAGTGGCATTGCTTCGCACTGGAAAGTGTCGTGAATGGGTACAAATATCTTTATTCCTAAATTATGCAGTACATTTAATGAAGTAACATCATTTAAGCAAATAAGAAATTTACAGTTGTCTTTTGTAACTGCAGTAATTAAGTTTTTTTTAACTATTTCAGTTAAAAACATGGTCTTATAGTTAAACATCTGTATCGTCTGTCTGGACTGCAGCTGGAAGTCTATGCCTTACAGATCACATGTGGCTCCGTCTGTGTGAAAGATGGTGCTCAGTCTGTGTCGGGTCAGTGGATCATAATCAACAGAAAGGTTTATTTAAACTGGTTTAAGCTGGATGTCATGTCGTTTTTAAGACAACATAAAAACGGTGACTCGCAGAATTCACTGCTCCACTGAAATACACATCAACACTATGCTCTGGACATGCAGGAGCAAAAACCTTCTAGAAAGCCTTTGAGATTCTTAGCAGTGTGTCACCAGCAACATAATTATTCGACTTCCATCGCCATCTTTTTTTTTATCTAGTAGATTTCCCTAAAAACCACCAGGCTGCCTTTTAACTACAATGTCTAATAAGTCCTTCAATGAGCGGCTCGACAAAAGCAGAGCAGACAAGATGCTCACCAGGATCAAGAAGCATCTGCTCTGGCAAATCTTCTACAACAACACCAGCAAAGAGATGGTGGAAAGATGACTCGCACTCATCACATAACCGTATTTCATCACAACACAAATGAATAAACGAGCAATGAAGCAAGAGATTGCGAGAAACACGACAAGCTGCAAAATCTTATTTTCAGAATACGATGTAAAAACTGGAAACGTGACTCAAGGAAAGGTTGTTGGGCTCTTGTGAATCACGAAAACGATAATGAGCAAGTTGTTCAACAGGGAAACTTACCGTATTTTATGGCATACAAGTCAGTTTTTTTTGCATAGATTTGTTAGTCCTGTGACTTCTGCGCCGAAACGACTTATATAGTTTTGTTTTCCATATTCATAACGCAATTTTTGACTGACACTTTAAATTTCTAAGAACTGCAACAGCAAGTCCTCCTGTGCACGCTCGCTTCACTCGGCCAGTGCAGGTGGAGGAACGCTGGAGAGCTAGCAGCTCTGACCGCAGTGGATGGATGGCGCCACTCCGCCCAGGCAAAATGAAGCTGTTTTGACTATTAAAGTGCATTTATTGAGGAAAAGTCAAAACTGAGACACACCTTTGCTATAATACTGAGCAAATAAATGTTTTTAAGTGTTAATCTTGTTAAATTTCAAAGAACTGGAACAGCGAGTCCTCCCGTGCATGCTTGCTTCACTCAGCCAATGCATGCGGAAGAACACTGGAGAGCCGCCCAGGCAAATTGAAGTGGTTTTGACTATTAAATAAATGCAGAATAAACGTGATGGGTGATAAATGCAACTTATACGTCGAAGGAGCTTTTTTTTTTCCTCTTCATGATGCCTTTTTCTGACTGATGCGACTTATACGCCAGAGCGCCTTATACACCAGAAAATACGGTAATAACATTGCCTTTATTAATTGTGCAACACGGACCAAAACAAGTGGAGCGTGAATTTTCAGTAAAAAGAAGCATCAGTGATAACGCTTGTTAAAAACACTAAATCTGAATTGTTAGTTAAAACTATAGAAAATAACAAAAGAGTAGCTACAAGCTAAAATTATCCAAACGGTTACAAACTCCAAAAGTCATAGCTGTAACGTCTTGAATGAGCTGAACTTTGTGATAATCAAATGACTGAGATAACTGAAAGTATGATACAGCTAAAAATAAAAATAAAAAAGTGCATCAGCTTTCAAGCAATAACAACCCTAAGATACCCAACATTGACTGATTTGTAACACAGTCCTTCACAGAATCGCGTGGTGGGCTTATTGGTTCTTTTTAATTGCAATAAGAAGTTTTGTTGGCACTGGGGAATGAAATAAATCGGATCCTGTTACACAACTATCCTGCTCACAAATTGGAACGGTCAAATCGGTCAACGTGGGCTTGGTTAGAAATTAGCATGCTTCTTTGCTTTATTAAAGAGAAAAGAGTTACCACAAAAAAAAAAAAAAGTGGTTTAAGCTTAAGACCATTAACAGGCATTCCTTCTTCTTTTGTTCTTCTAAATCATTAGTCAGCACCACAGCAGAAAAGTATCGTGAGAATGTATGGACGGGAAAAACACAAGGGAAGTTCACATGACTGACCAGCGCCGGCTGCGCTGGTAAAAAGTTGCAACAAAAAGACTCAAATCAGTCACTAGTTTGAGTAATTTGTTTGTAGCCACAACATATTTAACAACCATTTCTTCAACACAAACGGTAGATAAGAACTGTGAGTCCATTGTGGGCGTTTCCAAACCCGCAGACTAGAAGAGAACCCACAACAGCTCGGCGAGGATAACATGTGGATGTGGCCCGTGGGCATGTCCCGGGAAGCCGTTAGTCGTCCGGACCTGACAGGTGTCTTATTGTTCAGCTGAGCACGCAGTGTGCACAGGAACGGTGTTTCGAAAGTCGTTTCTGCCGGACTCCATTACTCATTGTTTGCTCAGTAATGCAGCTGGAAGTCCTAGAAGAAAACTTGTTTCTTCTGCAGCACCTGATGGCAACACAACGAATACCACACCGCATTAAAAGCCCAGCTTTTAAATTAAGATCACCTTGTGATGAGAGGGGAAGAAATGGACTGTGCAAGTTTCTTTCTATCTTATTAAGACACTCAAAGCTCTTTACGACACAATCTGTGCCTCATTCACCCATTCACACAGCACTCTACTAGATCCATACAAAGACTAATCAGAGCTTTATCACATTCATCCACCGATGGGACACACATCGGAGGCGATAAGGGGTTCTGTGTCTTGCCGAAGGACACTTCAGCATGTGACTGCTGGTGGAATCAAACCCCCCAACTCTCCCATTGGAGGACAACTGCTCTAACCACTCAGACACAGCCGCCCCCAAAGATGAAGACATAATGACCACTTTGGTCAAACCTCGTACCTCGTTGAGGTACCAACCTCGTTGGGCAACTCCTTTTACGTGTAGCTCTCAGATTATGTGTTCAGGAAGAGCCTCAGCTACTACCTACAGCAAAACTTAGCCCAGTATCTTTACTGAGTTACAGCTATTGTGCGTTTGACAAGGTTGATTAGCTGGGGGCGGCCATCTTGAATTGGTTTGACCCAATCGGTTGTAGATGTAGCGCACTCATCTCTTCCGTGATTTTTATCAACGGGGATGGGGGGGGACACGTTTGTGTTGCACGCTGTTTGTGCCAACAGAGCGTGAGAGAGGCAGAGTGCTACCTATGTAGCTTTTTAGCTAACTCATCTTAACCGCACGCCGCTAGCTTAGCAAAACGTCAGTGCCGGGAGTTGGTATGGAGACGTCTGTGATGCATGCTGTTTAGGCAGAGTGCTACATCTGTAGCTTTTTAGCCAACACATCTAGAAACCTGCTTTATGAGTTTCATTACAATCCTTCCACTGGAAATAGTTTGCTAACAGACAGACGTGGTTAACTCTAGTACTTAATGGTAAAATTTGTGGTAAAAACGTTGGTTACGTATTGTAACCCCAGATTCTGAGTGTAAGCGTAGCCCTTTAAGCCACACCTATTTGGTTTATCCCTGCGCTTGACGCGAAGTGCTGGGATAAACCCAATTGGTGTGGCTTAAAGGGCGGAGCTTACATGAAATAGAACACATTTTGTGCGATCAGTTGGCGCTTGCAGCAGAAGTTGTGGAAGACTCTCAGCTACTACCACAGCAAATTTTACCTCAGTGTTGGTAAAACTGACAGAGTTTGACTAAATATATTTAGTTTATTTTAAGATCAGCTGGCTGCGGAAGCCATCTTCGTATATTTTGAATAAATACTATATATTGTGATGAAAGCAAAAGCCTTCTAAGCCAAGAATCAAGTTCAACACTTTAAAGATCGTGCAAGTTAAATATTTGGTGCAAAACACAACGGTTCAGCAATACAACTGTAGTTGATGACAGGAAATGAGCAGATTACAGTATTTTCTGCTGTATAAGTCGCACCTCTGTATAAGTTGCATTGTCCAATTTTGTCCAATAATTGGGAAAAATCCATAGACAAGTC
>JAVCKU010000085.1:24486472-24496948 GCA_032273985.1 Hypsolebias coamazonicus
ATTGTTGTTTTTTTTTGTATTTTAATTATAAAATGAATAAATAAAAAAAATAAAAAAAATCAGGTTCGTGCACAGCAGAGGAAGTGTTTACAGGAACCACACTTTTTTTTTTTTTAAACAAACACAACTACAGAGTTAACTTGTTTTCCCACTACTAACATTAGGTTTTATTTTAAAGAAATGCTATTGCTTTTTTTGAAAACTATGGTATACTTTATAAACCATACAAGCACCAATTGATTTTTCATTCATTTACGTCTACATTGGTTTTATTTCCAAACTAATTTGCCATGCTTTTAAATATTTTAACCTGCTGCTAAGCAATTTGTAATTTGGTCCAAACTACTCAAAATTAAGAGCCGATATTTTTTCACTGGCTGGAACAGTCCCACTCTTTTGTCCAGTAAAGTGTGCCATTTTTGGTTTTACGTCTATTTACATGATTCACTCACAGCTTCTCTCACTGAGCTGACGTCCGGAGGTTGAATCCACTGTCTACATTTTTTTCTATTTGGCAATCTGCAGTCTTTTAGTAATTTGGAAAATGATGGATAGGATGCTGACACAACTTCTAACATTAGATACTTCAGTTAATTATTATGTCGTCTTTTCTTGTTAAGTCTTTACTCAGACTTCGTTTTGGGTGAAATTTTTTTTTTTTTTTGTTTGTTTTTGGCAGATTTAGTTTGTTAGCAAACTTCTGTATTTGGGTGGGGGTTTCTACATATTTCAGTGGTGCTGTTGCTATTGAGAGTCTCTGGGAGACCACATGGCAGGTAAATCTCACTTGTAGCCAAAACATCTCAGCCCGGTTTAATCCACAAAGATCTCACCATGATATTTAATCTGTGTGGAATTTAACTGGCGGTTTGTAAACCAAAACTTTGTTGAGCCAAGAAAGTCTTCCTGCAGGGTTCAGTGATTTTTGTTCACAAAGGTCAGAAACCTGGTGCCTTCATATCTCCTGTTAGGACGTTTTGCACCTTATCAATGGCTGACGGGGCAGCTGTGTTAGGATAGTCCATCTGGATGAGCTGCTGCTTGTTATCACCGTAAAGCAAGACAGAAAAACGTTACAGTAAACAGAAAATGGGTAGAAGTAGGGCGTTGTACCTCTCGTACAATGAAGTGAAAACCCAAAGCATCGCCTTGTTTAAGGACAATCATCTTGCACGATTTGTAAGCTCTTAGGTTAAATGTTAATAAGTAATTAGAACCTTTAGCTCAATATCTTTTACAGCGACAGAATTGAAACCATTTTTGTGTTTGCTTAACCTTCATTAGCTGTGGCAGCCATCTTGGATCAGGTTGACTCTAAAAGTTAATCAGTAGTAGACGTACAGCCATTGGTTACGTTCTATGACTACACTCACTCTGCAGGTTCTAATGCTTAATTTAGATTTTTTTTTTGTTTGTTTTGATCCAATTTTTTTTGCTCCCATTATTATTTAAATGTAACCATCATCAGACTCCACAGCAAACAGTTTACAACCCTAAAGTGACCCACATGCGCAGAAGAAGGGAAGTCTGAGATTGTCATCAGTGTATGTTTCCATACGACGATGAAACTAGTTCTCTGCATTTAAACCATCACACTTGGGATACACCCAGGTGGAGCAGTGGGCAGTTATGTAAGCACCCTGAGAGCATTTAGGGATTGGGTGTCTTGCTCAGAGACACAATGACATGTGAGAATGTCCGAGGGTCGAACCGGTGACTTTCTGGTCCCAGGTTGGCAGCCATACCTCTACCCCATCTCGGACCTCTTGGTTAGCATGCATGTATCGAATCTGAAGTTGAAGAACCGAATCAGTTATTGCCTGACATGATTGTTTTGTTTAGTGTCTACATTTGGTCTGGCCTCTTGCCACCCACTCTGGTGCAGAACTGTACTTTTGGAATGGGAGCAACGTGCTAAAAGTGAAACAAACTCCCGTATTGATCCCATCACGTTAGAGTCAATTCATTGTGACACCAGTTCTGGTATTGTATGCTGGTTTAGGTTCTCAGTCATCCAAGTCATAGCAATTAAATAAAAGAAAGTTGAGGCAACTGGACCTCTGTTCTGTAGCTGAAGATGTGTGGAGTTCCAAGATTTAAACTGTATCTCGTTGTTTTTAATACTTGGATCGCTAACGCGTACCTCGCTGACGTTAAAGTCTGATGAAATGAGACTTGAACGTTCAGGCAGCAGTCGCTTTGAAAAACGTTGGACATGTATCCAATTCAGTGCCGCCGATGAGAAAGACCTGGATCAGATTTGAAAATCAGATTTCTCTTATACGGTTTCATAAAAATCTCATTTGTGTTACACAGGGGCCAAAAAAAAAAGAAAAAAGATTTTGGCCGAATTTCCCTTCATTGTGAACGTCTGAGTTTCAATAAAATATGTTCAGTGTTTCATGAGATATTTTGCTAACAGACAAATGGACACTGGCAGTTACATGGTCGCCCACCTTTAAAGGAACAAGCTTCAAACAATTTAATCTAGATTTTTCATTTCACCTCCTAAAAGTCACTGTGACTGTGTTTTCTTTGTGAAGAACCTTGCTCTCCACTTCATCACCACTCACAGAGTCTGATACCACACATGTTGTAGTTTTGCCTCTCGTGTCAAAGGCTAGGCTGCAGAAGTTTCCTTTATTAATTGTCTTTGTGCGTGTGTTTGTGTGTGTGCTAGTGCGTCCGAGATAAAACCTGTCAAACAGTGAAGGCGACCCCAACAGGATATGGGGCATCCCGCACGTGGCGGGACAAGACCTCGGGGCAGCGCAGCATCACTGTGATTTACTCTTCAAAGACAAGCTCACGATAGTATTTCATCTGCGTCTTAACCCTCCTTAACCCTCCAGCAGGCTGTATACGTTGTGGTGTCATGAGGCGCAGTGTTAGACAGCGGCTCAAATAAACAGCCTGCATAAGTGACTCTTTGTGATGCGGTTGTCAGTGTGGACGAGCATGTCTACGAAGAACAAGTTTCATTTTGTGATTAACTTCTGTCGATGCAACCAAAACGCTTCCCCTCTGGAAAACAAAGCCAGATTCTGTAGACAGTTAGGAATTACAATCTTAACTTTTCCAGTAAAGAAGTAGCTACTTCTCTGCTGCACTCCTCTTTTAAAAAGTGGAGTACATGTTCTGATTGACAGTGAAATGGATGTTTAAGAAAAAGAACAATCTCATTTAGCTAAAAGACACCGCTCTAACAGGACAGGATGTATTAGCATTCAGTGCACGGTTTCTCTTGCTTTGTTTTCATGCTTTATTGTTCCTGAAATAATTGCCTTAAATAGCATAAAATGACATAATAAATTAAGTACATTATTTAAAATGATGAACTTGTATTTACTTGAGGAAACCAAGCCTTTATAATGTGTTAAAAAGTAGCTGATGAAAATACCACTTAGCGTATTGAAGTCAACTCAGTAGTAAAAGTAACATTTACCCATTTCTCTGTGTGTGTGTGTTGTTGGATAAAATAAATATCCTTTCTTCATTTACCGTATTTTCTCTCCTAAATGTCGCACCACCCTATAAGTCGCATCATATTTGTCTAATAAAGTGGAAAAATCCATAAATACGTTGCTTTGCCGTATACATTGCATCTATTATGCGTAACCGCTGGCGCGTCATGTTTATTACGCGTCACCTCGAATAGACCAGAAATGTGGGCCGGTGTTGTGCCAAAAAATCTTTAGGCTGCCAAATGGCAGCTGCAGAGGCATGCATGGGAGGACTTTAACAAGAATTTAACAAGGATAACAATTAAAAACAGTTGTTTGTTTACTTGAAATTAAAGTAAAGGTGTGTCTCAGACTAACTTTTCCTTAATAAATGCACACTGACGGTCAAATCTGCTGCATTTCAAAAGAAATGCAGCTGAAAAACATGCACGGGAGAACTTGCTGTGCATTTCTTTGAAATTTAACAAGATAGTCACCTAAAAACAATTATTTGTTTGCTCAACTTTATAGCAAAGGTGTGTCTCAGTTGAACTTTTACTTAATAAATGCACTTCAATGGTCAAATTAGCTGCATTTCACCGGGGCGGCGCAGCGAAATGAAGCTTATTTGATAATTGCTTCAGGCATGATCCCGGAGCTGGAAGAAGGTGGCAGGCTATGGCAAGTCAATTGTGTCATTAATAGCCACTTTTACTTATTATATGACACAACAACGTGCCATACGCTCGAGCACCATCTAGAGGCTGAAAATGGTAGTGTTCAATGTTTTCCATGTCAGAATGAATGAAAACGGTCAAATCTCAGCCAAAAATTGGTTTATGAATGTCGCAGGACATGCAAATTAGGCAAAAATGTGTGGCTTATAGGCTGAAAAATACAGTACTGTATGTCATCTTTATCTTTTTCTTGACAGCAGCATTTCTAACATCCTTCTACCAATATACCCACTATCCCTCCTCTGGACATGTCCAAACCATCTCAGTCTGACCTCTCTAACTTTATCTCCCAGTTCTTTAACATGTGCTGTACCTCTGATGATCTCATTCCTAATTTTATACATCTTCGTCACTCCTAAGGAGAACCTCAACATCTTCATTTCTGCTACTTTCAGTCCTGTCTTATTGTCAGTGTCACTGTCTCCAGACCATACAACATAGCTGGTCTCATATAAATGTTTCCTTTGACCTTCGGTGCCACCTTTTTGTCAACAATTTCTCCATTCTGCCTGGACTCTTTTCTTCACCTCTTTACCACACTCCCCGAGTAACAAATGACAACCAAGTTAAGACATTTATTTGTCGTCCAGTGTCACTCTCTTTTCTTCCAAATTTAAAAGTATTTTGGCATGAGAGTCATCCGGGTCACTGTGTCTGGATCTGAAGGCCAAGACTGCTTCATCTCACTCTTTCTCTCAACCTCAAATTATACATACACTGGACGTCACAAATACTCGCTGATGGACGTGGCTCAGCTCTGCCGCTGAATCCTGAGAGTATTAAAGCGGGTCAAATCGTCCTGATCCAGCCAGAGTAAATACAAGGCTGGGTATGAGGTCAGAGAGTGAAGCTGGCTGAGCGGCAGAGCTAAGATGATTTACTTTCACTTTGTTTAATGTCTCGCTAAGTTATTTGGGAGGGAAACAAGTGCTTGTATAGTATTGGCTTTGGCAGGTTTTTGGGTACTGTGAGCACCAGCAGGATTGATCCTTAAACTCTAAAGAGACATCAAAAGAGAATCTGAGCATAGCTTTAGCCAAGCACACCTTCAGGGGGACATACGCTGTGTTTATACTAATGCACTGATTTAAAGTCTAGAATAAACTAGATATTTTTGTTGTGTTTCAACACAAAATGAAGCCGAATACAGCTCTGTGGATGGATGAACAGATTGAAGTACTGGCAGATAGATAGATGCAAGGTTAGACAGATGGATGGAAAAATGGATGAATTATTTGACAGATGGTTGGATGGATGGTTGAATGGTTGGATGGATGAATGATTGGATGGAAGGACAGATGGATGGATGGACGATAGGATGGAAGGACAGATGGATAGATGGATGGATGAGTGGATGGAAGGACAGATGGATGAACAGATGGATGGTTGGATGAAAAATTGATGGATGATTGGATGAAAGAACAGATGGATGGATAAATGGAAGGACAGATGGATGAATGATTGGATGGATGATAGCTTGATGGACAGATGGATAAAATGAAGGATGGGTAGATGACTGGAAGGATGGATGGAAAGGTGAATGACTGGATGGAAGGACAGATGGATGGATGAACAGATGGATGGTTGGATGAAAATGGATGGATGGATGGATGGATGAAAGAATGGATGGCATGACAGATGAATGAAAGGTTGGAAGGACAGATGGATAGATGGATGGAAGGATGGATGGAAGGGTGGATGACTGGATGGAAGGACAGATGGATGGATGATAAACAGATGGATGGTTGGATGAAAATGGATGGATGGATGGATGAAAGAATGGATGTAATGACAGATGAATGAATGGTTGGAAGGACAGATGGATAGATGGATGGATGATTGGATGGAAGGATGTATGGATGGGTGTATGAACAGATGGATGGTTGGATAAAAAACAGATGGATGGATGATGAAAGAATAGATGGTTGAAAGGATAGCTAGATGGATGAATGGTTGAAAGAACAGATGGATGGACGGACAGATGGGATGGACGAATAAACTGATGGATAATTCCTCAATAATTTTAATATTTTATAAATTTCTTCTTCAGTTTTTCAGCGAATGATGGTCTGTTCCAGAAGAATTTTCTTTTATTCATTTTTTGTTTAATTTGTTATTTTTAATTAATCTGTTATTTTTAATTAATCTGTTATCTTTAATTAATCTGTTATTTTTAATTAATCTGTTGATTTTAATTAACATGTTGTTTCAGATCAAACGCAGGTTTTCTGATGTTTGTAACAGATCTCCAACACATTAAGCAGGTTGTCTACTTTTACTTCCCAAACGTCGTCTAAAACAAGTTAATAATCTGAAAGTACTCGTTTGTGTTACAGTGAACTCTGTGGATAAATCAAACCAAAGCGTGCACGGTCTGAGCACCAAGTGGAGTTTGCACAACACACTCCGAGCGTTAATAAACGCACCACTGACTCTATGTTGCAATCTGGTTTCAAGTATCACGTTTCTCCACACGTCTTCTATCGGGAAACATCCCGACCCCGTCCAAGACGTCACGATCTATAAAACTAATAAGACTCACCCCAACGCCCGGTTCTGGATTATTTGGTTTTCATTGTGCACAGACGTAATGTTGCCGTGTTATTTGTAAAATGCACTTTTAGTTTAATCATTTTCCATAGTTAAATAGGTTTGGAGGTGGGAGGGACTTTACATACACAAATTGACAGAACACTCGTACGTTAACAAAAAAAAAAAAAAAGGAAGAAGGTCCACATGTTCAGTAAATACCGTACGGTTTCATATACACGCTAACATATTTTTAAACTCGGGCCTTCGGGTTCTTGGATCTGGTTACGTTTAAAAGCGCAAAACTAATGAACAAATGCAGAATTTTCTGGCAGCAGACCGACATGCTCTGAGACAGCAAAGACAACATGAGTAAGGAGGTAAATTTGATCTAAAAAAAAACAAAACTGTTTGAACTTCTCTGAAGGGGACGTTTTATTTTGGAAAGGCTGAGATGCTGAATTTAAGCTAAAGGTAAAATACAGGACTGAAGAAGGGATTTAGTCTTGTTGAAATGATGCCTTCACAACATTTCTGAACAATTTAGGTAAAAAGAGTCTTGATGAGGGCAGCACGGTGGCGCAGATGGCAGCGCTGTTACCTTTCAGCGCAAAGGTTGCCGGTTCAAATCCCAGCTTAGGTCTTTTCTGTGTGGAGTTTGCATGACCGTTTGCATGACCCCCATGACCAGAAAAGGAAGAAGTGTGTAAAGATAAAGGATGGATAGATGGAGTCTTGCGCGCAGGCAGCAGAGCAACTAAAAAGAAAATGCTGACTTTTGCCGTAATTGCGATGTGCACACAATGAGTCCATAAAGACACAATTTAGTAATCCCAGTAACTAAAACCGCATGTACCATATTTTCCAGATTATAAGTCGCTCGTTTTCAGTTTGGCCAGTCCTGCGATGTATAGTCCAAAGCAACTTATATATGTTTTTTTTTTCTTCCCTATTCATGACACAATATTTGACTGACTCTTTAAATGTTCGTTCATACTGACATGAACCAAAGAGTAAACATTACCATTTGCAGCCACGAGAAGGCCCTCTAGGCTTTTGATAACTATATGTTTCTCTACCGCTGACCCCCACAAGCATTCACTTAGAGACAACTGAGAAAAAAGTAACACAAGTAAAACACCCCCCAAAAGAAAATGCTATTCTGTACATTACAAACTGCAGGTAATAAAATATGCAAAGGGGTGGGGTCTGCGCAGTCTGTCCGGGTGATTCAACCCAGCAGAAGGGACGGCCACTCAGAGGTGGAGGGTTCCCCCTTATGAGGAACCTTCCCCATTGTCTGGCTGGCTCCCGCTGGGCGCATTTCCTCCGTGGCGGTGCGCCGCGACCGGCTCTGGATCGGACTGGAAGGGTCCGGGGACGAAGGTGATTCGCGGCTCTGGCCACGAGCTCCACAACATCCCGCACCTCGCCACTTCCCAGGGCCGCGGACCACGTGCCTCACTGCGCCCTTCCTCCCCTCTCCGGAGGGACGGGACTCCCTCACCTCCAGCACAGCTGCCGACTGGTGCAAACAAATGACTGTTTTTAGATGTTTAATCTGGTTACGTTTCAAATAACTGCAACAGCGAGTCCCCCCGTGCGTGCTCCCATGGCTGCCAATCGATTTTTGGCATTGGCCCACGTTTCCCGGGCTCAAGGGGTCAGGGGTGACGCACAACAATTTTATTATTATTATACCTTTATTTCACCAGGAAGAAATCCATTGAGATCATTAATCTCTTTTACAAGGATGTCCTGGGCTATATACACATATAGCAACAGTCTTAAAAACAGTATCAAACAAATGCAACTTATACTCAGAAGGGACATAGATGTTTTTTTCCTCTCTACTCCGGAGCGACATATAGCCTGGAAAATACGGCACTCTTCCTAGTTTACCTTTAAATCAATATTTCTAACAAGTATCTCTAGAAATAATGCTGTGGCTTATTACTGTTAGTTTCCTGTAAAACAAACATTTTTCTTAGCTGGAAATCCCTACATATCATACTTGTAAAGCTCCCCTTTCAAACAGGCACATAGATAAAAAAAAACTTACTGCCAGGTGATAAATCGTCAAATTTCAACAATCTGTGAATCAGTTAGATGATTTAAGGATGGAGAATTTTAAGTTATTGTGACCTGGTTTTGCTTTTGTTTATTTTTTTTGTGTTTATACTCAGAATCGCATCCTAACACATGAGCCCTGTTGAAATCGAGCTGTGCAAAAATATCACCATTATTATGAAATAACAGCAATGTAATCCCAGCCTTCATAAACGTTAATAAGCACAACAGTTTTTCTTTTTTGTTACTGCTGCGCCGATAAAAGTTGTGCAAACCTTCGGCGACTGACGATCCGAGGCCATAAAGTCCAGAAACCGAAGCCCTGAAGGCTTTCAGCTGCAGCGTTTTAGTCTCACTTCGACTTTTATCCTGAGCATTTGTCTCGGTTTACAGCACACATGGGTTCTGAGGGCTCCAACTACCTAATCAGTGCAACCGCAAAGCCGCGACTCCATCTTTGGCTTTATTCGAAAATAGTTTTGAAGCAACTTGTCGTCACATCGCAACAGGGATTTTATGGTTTCCAGGAGTAAAACAGATTAAAATTTATTTAATACGCATCTGAAGTTGGAAGAGGTTTGGGAGATAAATATAAAAGGGGGGGGGGGGTCATTTAGTTTAACCTATTTTTATCTTTAGCAGAAGCTCTGAAAAGAAAAAAGAAATCCGATTCAGCTCAATTGGATCGGGTCGGCAGCAGCAAATAACTTCTAACCCTGCCAGAAGCCACAAGGGGTGAACAGTAAAACTATGGTTTTTATTTTTATTTTTTGTGTGTTTTGAATAGAGTTAAGCTTTAAAATGGCCTCTGGGAACATAATTAAGTATCATTAAAGTGTTCTGCTTCCCTTAAGAGAAACCTGACGCTACAATAAAAGGCCATGATGAAATGTTTTCCTGAAATTTCTTAATAATTTCAAATGTTAACTCAAACTGCTGCTGCCCACGAGTGAAGCAGCAGGATTCTCTTTCAGATGGACTTGGTGCTGACGCAGAAGATCTGACCCGCTCGGTTTGGACACTCACCCGTCTCTCACGCTGCCGAGGCTCGTGGATGAAGACACCGGACTGTTGGCGCCGAAGTTTCCCTCCAGGCCCGGATAGCAGGAGGGAGCGTCAGCAGACGGAGGAAGAAACTCTGGACTCACTCTGCTGTGGGTCGTGTTGCTGTTAGAATACACACCTGAAACACAGAGTACACACATACACACTGAGTACACACATACACACTGAGTACACGCATACACACTGAGTACACACTGAGTACACAGAGAGTACACACATGCACACTTGAGTACATACTGAGTACACACATACACACTGAGAACACAGAGAGTACACACATGCACACTGAGTACATACTGAGTACACAGAGAGTACATGTATACACACTGAGTACACACTGAGTACACAGGTAATACAGTATACACACTGAGTACACACCTGAAACACAGAGAGTACACACATACACACTAAGTACACACTGAGTACACTTATGCACACTGAGTACACACTGAGTACACAGAGAGTGCACACATGCACAATGAGTACATACTGAGTACACAGAGAGTACATGTATACACACTGAGTACACACTGAGTACACAGGTAATACACATATACACACTGAGTACACACCTGAAACACAGAGAGTACACATCTACACACTGAGTACAGAGAGTACACATATACACACTG
>JAVCKU010000085.1:24521960-24539430 GCA_032273985.1 Hypsolebias coamazonicus
TAATTACTACTTGTAATTATTGTGAAATTTCAAACAATATTATCGTTTATCGCAATAACTTCAGAGACAATTAATCGTCCAGCTAAATTTATCGTGACAGGCCTAACTATCACATTCACTAACTTAGATATTAGTATTTTTCTGTTTATTAATAATAATCTGGACTGTCTGTTCCCTTCATTTCATAGCTTTTCTCCTGGTTGTGCAGCTTCCAGTAGCATATTTTTATCGTGCTTTGATCCACTCATTTCATCATATCCATCTTTTTGATAATTGCTCATTCTTCTGTGAAACTGTGTTGTTGCTTCTCAGTGTGAACGTGCAGTACCGTCTATGGTAAATCACTTGAAGATGAAACGATGAATTATTAAAACGCAGCTGCTTCCTCACTGCTCTAACACCGACAAAGCAAGTGGTTGGTCAGATTCAATAATAAGCAGGTGTTGAGAAAAGAGCCGATAAATCAGAACCTCGTTCCTTCTGTTTTTACTGCCACTCTTTTCCAGAAGAAATGGGTCTTTTCCAACATTCCAGCACTCCCAGAGCGAGGATTGCACAGCACCAGCAGGCACATCCAAGTGTGAAATCATCCAAACCGAACCAAAGCTTCCAAATCTCACGGCTCTCCAGGTCAGAGTGAGTAGGTTTGTGAAAGCAGGTCAGAGCAGGACCAGAACAACATAAAGGGTTTTTATCTCAAAGCTCTGATAATTCCTCCAGCAGGGGGACTTAATCTCTGGAGTGGCGGGGTTTTAACACGCCACGTTAGAAATTGTGGTTTAATATGAAAGATCTCAGGAGCCAACCCAATCAGGTGTTTTAACTGCTGTGCCACCATCAGGTCTCAATCTAACTGGTCCTGAGCTTGAACCTATGAGCAAATGCTAAAGTGAAGTCAGCATGGAAGATCAAAGGAAAATCTATCATTCTTTATTTCCACATCTGCTAGTTTATTGGGTTTTATGAACTAATTGTGCAACTACATCACCTAAAATCTATGCTGTCATCGTACTGACCTCGACATTCATAATCAAACAAATGAAAACATTCCCAGAAGGAATGCACATCGCCCGCTGCCTTGCCTGCCAAAGCTTTAAACAAAGATCTCTTGTGATCTGCTAATGCTAGGAGTGCGTGTTGTGGATGACTCTCAGCTACTACCACGCCATATTTCAATGTGGCATCTGTAAGAATGTCGTAGTTGTAGCTATTTTGTGTTTGCTAATGTCGATCGTCCCTCTTGAATCAGGTTGACTCGAAGTATATCAGCTGTAGATGCACATCCATTGATTACTTGTTGAGTTTTATTAAAATTCATGTTGTTTCATGAGGTATTTTGCTAACAGACGGAATAAAATAAAAAATACACTATTGCCTTCCTTTTATGAAAGTGGATGATTAAAAAAATAGCCGCAATCTCTCAAAATGCTCAGATAATTGTAGGACATGGTTTAAACTTGTACACTCCAGCGTGTTTCAAAGTAGGGAGGGGCTTTTCAAGCCAAGATATTCTTTAAATTTTGTCTAAATGTTACATTTGACTTTGATGGAAGAAAAGTGCTGGTGTGTTTAGTATTTGGAGGGGTTGGTGTCGTGTTGTACTTTATGAAATGACAATTAGTAAAAATTATTTAAGGAAGTGCCGATTGTGTCAAACCTTCACTTTGTTGCATTGATTCTTTAAACTCACCCATTTTAATTAGACGTAGGCCTGTCACGATAACAAATTTTGCTGGGCGATTGTTTAAGAAATTATTGGGATAAACAATATTCTTTGAAATTTGACAATAATTAGTAATTATTGTGAAATTTAAGAAAAACGTTTAATTTGTTTAGCATGTAACTTTTTCCGACCACTGGATGGCAGCATTAGACAGTTTGAACTGAAGGATGGATAGTGAGGGAGCGAGCAGCGTGTCTCTTTAAGAAAAATTGGAGGGAGGCCCCTTGACGTGACATGGGCTGTCTCTCTTTGGTTCTCAAAATGGCGGATGCTCTGTGTGGTTTGATCTCTTTAGCATTTTGCACACAACACTTTTAATTAAAAAAAAAAATCAGTAAACAAGTTCTCAGCTTCTTTTTGCAGAGGAAAACAACTTTTTACACGAAGGCACGGGTTTCAACCGTGAATTTTGGAGCTTCGAGAAGACAGAGGGTTTTTTCCCCGAGGTCAGCCTGTTAGCTTAGCTCATAGCTGCTTTTAATGATCCAAAAACACAATTTTGGACATTTAAAAACAGATTTTAATGAAAAAAGAGAAAGGGAGGGGTCAGTGAAGAACATCGGAGGCTTTTGTCGTCCAGTGTCTTCAGTAGAAAGAGACACGAAGAAACGATAAAGCCGATAAATGAAAACGAGGTCAACAATTTTAATTTGTCATGCGATTAATTGATTTATTGTTTATCACGACAAGCCTAGTCCGCAGACAGAAGCAGAACCAACTCGTGAGATTTACCAACACTTGGATGCTTTTATTTTCAGCGTTTTGTTCCTTTTGGGATATTCGGCGGATGAAATGTCGGGCCAATCCTGGTACAGCCTGGTTCATCCTGAAGACTTGTCACTGGCTGCTGAATCTCACAGGAGTCTAAGTGAGTGCACAAACCACAGCACACCTTTCACCACGATCGATTCAATCCACAACGAGCGCGTGAACTTTTAGATGCTGAGTCCTGCACACATTACTTTGCATGAACAAAATGAAAGAGCTAGCATCACTTGAATGCATATCACCCTCTAACTTTCATGAGAACAGCTTGAAGTGAGAAATCTGTAGCTGTTTTTTTAAACCTTGAAAACAACATTATGTAAATCTTATGTGTTGTTGTTATGAATGACTCTCAGCTACTAGGATGTCAAATTTTAGCTCAATATCTGTAAAATCGATGGAGTTGTGATCATTTTTGTGTTGGCTAAGGTCAATTAGCAGAAGTGGATTGACTTCAGTAGATAAAAATTTGTAGAAATACATTCAGTAAACATTTCCTGAAAGTTTCATTTAAATCCCTCCAGGAGTTTGCGAGATATTTTGCTAAGAGACAAACAAGGCTAACTTTAACGGTTAGCGCTGAAGTTGTAAGCAAAGATCTTTTGCAATGATTTATAGTTTGAGTTTGTGTTAAGGATGACTCTCGGCTATTAACACAAAAAACTTTAGCTCAATATCTGTAAAATTGACTGAACTATATCTAATTTTGTGTCTTGTGAAGTCAGTTGGATGTGGCGGCCATCTTGAATTGGATTGACTCTAAAATGTAAACAGTGAAGAGGTACACCCAGTGATTTACTGCTAAAGGTTTCATTAATATTCATCCAGTGTTTCATGAGATTTTTTTGCTAACAGGCAGATGAACGCATGCACACAAAGGCAAAAACATGATCGCTCCGCTTTTTGCTTTGTGCGATGACTGCAGCACTGCAAACTTTCTATATCTAGTACATGTGAATTTTTTTTTCTCCAGTAAAGGCAGACGAAGGCTTCCGGGTAGAGATGGTTTTGAGGCTACAAGGCCCAGACCAGTCCTGGACCTGGAGCTACATTCAAGCTAACAAAGACCACGACAGCCAGAGCATCAGCTGCACCAACGTCATCATCAGGTACGATGAACGCTTTCACCTGAACTCTCGTCTTCAGCGCTCTCGTAACACATTTTCCGACCCTTCAGTGAAACCGAGGCCAGATTTCTGCAGAAGACGACCAGCAGCGACGCCTTCAAGCCGCCGTCCGGGTCAAATCAGCCGAATTTCGCCCAGCCGGCGTCTCGCGGCCAGATCTTCGGCGCTAAAGCTTGTAAACAGCCGAGGATGTCTGACGGCCGTCGTGAAGAGCCAGGCGCCGGAGCAAGAAGGGAGTCTGAGCAGAATCTTTACTGTGCGCTGTGCACCCCCTCCCAAGGCAACAGGTCTCCTGATTTGGGCAGTAGCCCTGATCTCTTCACCCCTCCCTACAGCCCCACCTCCTCCAGCTCCTCTCTGCAGCAGGAGGAGCTCCTGGTGGATGTGCATGACCACAGGTCCTCGCCTGGCACCTCTCCCTCTTGTTACTCCTATCCAGCAGCGGGGTTCACCTGCCACCAGCCCCTTGTCCAGTACCCCCCCAGAACCACCGACCACACCTTTGAAGACCTGCTCCCGTCCAGCTCTCCGCTCCCCCCGTCGCCTCGGGGCTACGACTTCCCAGCGTGTGCTTCCGATGCTCGAGTGGTTCCGGACTGTCTTTCCATGTCAGAAACGTGTGAGATTCCAGTGGAGTCTCTGCACCCAGATGACTTTGATCTTCTCGAGCATCCACGCGGGGGCGGTCTCCTCCATTTGCAGCACGTTCCCCACCAAGAGTTTCCCGTGCACTCCGGTCTGCTCACGCCGCTCCAGTCCCCCGTGTCGACAAACCATTATAGCGAGAGGGAGCGGGAGGAGATCAGTATACTGGCCCAGCAGATCTCCTCCCTGGCCAGCAGCTTTGACCTGCACCACAGCCTGAATGTGCTCGGGGGGGCCCAGCCGGCTGCCTGCGACTGGCCCCACGGCCCTGAGCCGGTCGGGGAACACACCTCCACGTTCGAGAGCATCCTCAAAGATCTAAGCGTGGACGTGGAAAAACCCAGTCCGACCTGCCCTGGCGTCGTTCCCTACCAGCCTGGTTTCATGAGCGGATCCCATCAGGAGCAGGAAGCCCCGGACCTGTTTGAAGAAGACCTCCTGCCCGAGGAGCAGCTCTGCCCGGGTGGCATCGTCGTGGATCCCTTCAGTTTGCAGCTGGGACACCAGAACCTGAACACTGGGTTGCATCAACTCAACATCTGCATGCAGAGTCGCCTCCAGCCAGGTGAGCTCTCCATCGACCGTGCACACGCCTAACAAACCCTTTGTTTGAACGTTCCCTCGTGTCTCCTTTTAGACGGACGTGCTGGACCAACCTTGTACTGAAATAAGTCTGTGACTTACTGCTCAGCCACTCGTATGACATATTGTCAGGACCATCCAGCGACGCGTGTGCGGAAAGGTCGTCTTTAAGGTAGTAACTGAACTTTAAGGGCCTTCAGAATGTTTGTGGATGTTTTTTTATTTTTTTATCCAGATGCAGACGTTTGCCGACTTGTCTACTGAATTTTGAACGTTCCAAAAAAAAAAAAAAAAAAAGTGGGTTATGAATTTTCTCTCAAAACAGTCCCAGAGTTGATGCAGGTGTCTGTATGTTGTTCCTGTACTATACATGTGAAGAAAAACAGAATGAAATTAGTTGAAAATCTCATAAAACTATATTTTGTTCACAATATCAAATGTTGAAACAGAAACTTTCACATTTTCAAGTGTAAAAATACTGTTTGTGTGAATGTTTATGAAGCTTCACACTATTGAGATCCTACTTCAACTTCTAAATTCTTCCATGTCTTTGTCAGTGTCTTTCTCGTCTCGCAGTTTTCAGCTATTTCTCAAATCAAAAACATTCGGCTCTTTCAGGACAAACCTGCCATGACTTTTGGTATTGGCAACTTTAGCTTTTTTTGAATATTTAGCCTTTACTGAATTTATTATTCCTCATAGAAAATGAACTGAGTTCATTTTCCATCCTTCACATCTTTAGATCTGTTTACAACCTTTTACTGCTCCTTTCACATTTTGTTCTGCTTCAGCTTCTTTCAGCTTTGTGCAAACTGAAGCTTTTTTTTTCAGCTAATTTCAGCTGGGTTTTTTTGTTTTGTTTTGTTTTTTTGCCATTTTGTGTTCCTTTCGTGTTATTTCTGCTCACTACAACATGTTTGTGTTTCTTCTAACTTATTTCTGCTAATTTTAGCTTGTTAAGCTTCTTTCAGCTTCTTTCTGCAAATTTGACTTTTCTGCTATTTCGGCTACTATTTAGCTGTTTCTATACTAATTTTAGCTTTTTCAGCCACTTTCACATTTTTGGCACTCATTTAAACTTTTTTCACCCTAATTCAGCAAAAATGTGCTCTCTCCACTTTATTCTGGTAATTTTAGCTTCATTGTGCTTTTAGCTACTTCTCAGCTGTTGTTTTTTTTAACTCATTTCTGCTTTTTCAGCTGTTTATTTGCTTATTTCTGCTTTTTCAGGCTATTTGGGCAAACATGTTCTTTATGTTTTCTTCAGTTAATTTAAGTTTGTTCTCCTTTTTAGCATGTTTGTATCTGATTTCAGTTGTTTTCATATACATTCAAGTTTTTGTTGCTAAATTTAGCTACTTTCAGCCTAATTAACTTCTTCATGCTAATTTCAGCTGGTTATCCTCCTTTCACTTTTTTTCTGCTAGGTTGAACTTTTTCTGCTATTCCATCTACTATTTAGCTCTACTTATGCTAATTTGAGCTTTTTCAGCTAATTCAATTTTTAGCTCATTTCACCTTTTTCCACTTCCTACTAGATTCTTTCTGCATTTTTAGCTACTTTTCAGCTGTGTGTGCTAATTTCAGCTTTTTGTCAAGTTTCTAAATTTCATGCTCATTTCTGCTCATTTAAACCTAATTCAGCAAAAATATGTTGTTTCTGTTTTATTCTGCTAATTTAGGCTTGTCCTTCCATTTCAGCTACATTTCAGCATGATTTTAGCTAATTTCATCTGTTTTTCAGCAAGTTCTTCAGCAATAAGCATTCACACTGCATTTTCTCAGGAAATGCAATTTTTCTGGCTTTGAATGTTTTCATCTTTAAAAAGTTGTTCCAGGTTTGATGTTTTCCTCTGCGAGGCATCCCCTCTTCTTTGAACGACAGCCTCTAAACCTCTGCCCGTCTTTACTTCTCTGTGATTTAGCCTCTATAATAAAAACAGTCCTCTTAATGGCCTGTTGCTAATCATCCTAATTAGTTACAAGACGCTCCACCAGCTGTTTCATATTTAAAATCATTTCCTTTTGCAACCTTTCCTTTGCCCTGTCTCAACTTTTTCACATGTATTGCTCCCAAAAGATTTAAAATGACAATTTATTTTCCAAAAAGACGTTGCAGTTTCATAGTTTAAACATTTGATATGATTGTGAATTAAATATTTATGTTTATGAGATTTTCATTATGTTTTTTTAACCGGTAGTTATGTTTACAAAATGTCCAAACTTTGTTGAAATGGTTGTAATAAATATAAACAGGTCCAAATGTGCACGTGTTTATTTAAAACATGTATTTCAGTGATTTCCAAAATAACTGGCTGCACAAAATGCAGCCGTACGGCTCGATGGTCACTTGGCTGCAAAAAGAATTATGTCAAAATGCAACAATTTGCAACAGATGAAGCCCAGAGAGGGCGGCACGGTGGTTCAGATGGTAGAGCTGCACCAACGAGACAAACAACCGTTCAGTCTCTCTCACACCTGTAGGGACAATTTAGAGTCACCAAACAGCCCAACATGCATGTTTTTAGTCTGAAACCGGAACAACCGGAGAAAACATACACAGCACGGAGAAGACATGCAAACTACACCCAGAAAGGTCTCGGGTCGGGATTTGAACTAGCGACCTTCTCGCTGAGAGGTAACAGCTCCACCAACTGTGCCACCGTGCTGCTGTTCATCATTTCCCCAAATAATAATAATAATAATAATAATAATAAAACACAAAATCCTGTTGGACTGTCATCGTTTTATAACTCGTTGCTGTTTCCGGTTCTGCTCAAGTTTGAAGAATCTAAGAACAAGGTACTTTGTAAAAAATATGTTTTTCATCAAATCAAGATATATTTCTTTAAGTGACCGTAGTTTATTATTGAGCACTTTATTGATGTCACTGTCATCAAGTTTTATAAAAACAGGACACCTCTGCCTTTGACTTCATATTCAAGTTTTATCGTGAGAAAACGTTTATTTGTTGCCTTATGATTTGTAAAGAAAAATATTTTGTTTTTGTCTTTTCTCTGTGAATTCTTAATGATGCTTTCAAACTGGACAAACGGGTAAAAAACAAAAAAAAAACAAATATAACTTTATGAAACCAGCAGCAAGACAAGAAATGATTGTAAATGCAACGTCTACCTCAGTGGTGCAGCTGAAAGTTGGATTTTTATTCTTTTATTTATTTTGACTCCACTTTAAATGGGATGATTTCAGCCACAGTCTGAGTCCTAAATTTATTTTTATTTGTTTTGCGTTCCTTTTTTTTTTTTTTTTTAAACCTGCGATGGTACTTTATGTTTGTTTGATTAAATGTTTAAAATTTACTTCAAGTGTTTTAAATATAAATAAATCAAATGATTAAAAAAAAAAGTCTTGGGATTTCTTTCTCACTAACTAATATCTTACGTGTCGTAGAACAACCTCAGTTTGGAGAAAAAGCATCAAAATCTGTGTTTATTTATTTATTTATTGGTTATATTTTTTGTTTAAATATATATATATTTGGTAATTTAGTTAATTTTCTGACTCCTTTGTATTTTTCTTTGAACGGTCGGTTTCTGCTCCTCAGCTCTTGCCCCGCCCACTCTCACCTGTTCTCAGTTGTCATCAAGCCCAGGTGTGTCCTCCCTGCTCGTTAGCCCTGCTCCATATAAACCCTCAGTCCTCGCTCTTCTCCTGTTTGGTGTTTGTGCTCCTCCTTGATTTCTTGCTCTTATGTTTCTTTAATTGTTACAGTTGCATGTGTTCATTTTTTTTATTTTATTCATTCATTAAAAAATTGCATTAAAAAAAACAATTGAATGAAGAAGGTGCAGGAAGAATAAGAAAAAATATTTATCTGCCCCTTATAAAAAAAATAAAAATAAATAAACTAACAGTTTGGCACAAGAAAAACAAGTTTTTACTCAATCTCACCACAAACCCTGACAAAAAGTGTTTATCTGATCTACGAGCTAATGGCATGTCTGAATGCATTGGAGTCAGAAGCATTTGTAATGTGTGTGTGTGTGTGTGTGTGTGTGTGTGTGTGTGTGTGTGTCCTCTCCCAGACAATTTGGATGAAGTACATTACATGTCATTTCCTGCATTTTTGTGTATTAAACAAGTTCTTACACATCAAGTTTACTACATAAGTAAACACTTGATTCAATAACTGCTTTAGAGACGCCTCCTTAAACTAGTCCATGTATTAATCATCTGTTTTTTAAACTCCTCCTGTGGCTAAGATATAATAATGTGACACAATTTTATCACATTGACTTTAGGAGTACACTTTTATTTTTATTTAGTTTTAATTTGTAACACAACTTGCAAACAGTGACCTGCATGATTAAAAATAAGAATATTAACTTTACCCAGTGAACATTTTAATAACCACCAGGCGTGAATTTAGGGGGGCTTTTTTACGTTTTTCTGATTTAGTGATATACTCGTAACAAAAATGATGTGGCATCATGCAGCCTTCACAACACTAGAGACACCAAAGACTTGTCAGTTTTGTCATGCATTTAATTATTTAAACAAAATAATTTACTAGGGATGCACAATATCAGATTTTTGGCCGATATCCGATATGCCGATTATTATGTGTGCTACAAAAACTGCAACAGCTGTAAGAGCTGGTGACATATATTCAGCAACAGCCATATGATGTGCATAGCACTTTAACTTATATTAGATGAAAAGCGTTAAATGTTATTAGCATTAGTCGCCTGTGATGCTGTCTCACTTGTAGAGGCTTGTTCCAGCTGCAGTGTGGGATCCTCTGCACATCTGTGCATGAAGGACAAACTTTTTAAATTCAAAAGTTTTAGTCTATTGTGCCATAAGACTAAATAATGCTAATGGAGCTAACATGACGTCCAAACATCTGTGTGGTAAAACTCACCCAAGTGATATCGGCTTTTAGCTTCTCACTGATGTCTGAAATGGCGGCTTGTAATTCGGGTAAGGCTACATCAGAAAATATCTGACTGGGGACGATGTAGCGAGGCTCAACACAGTCCAAAAATATTTGGAATCCAACACTTGACAAAAAAAAAAAAAAAACCGTCCACACCGCCGACATTTGAATTTTCCTCGCCGCCGTGACATAATCACATCCTTGTCACTGGGTTGTCGTACAAAAACTGGGCCTTTTGTATCATGAGTTGTTTTGATGGAATGTCCAGTATTGACCCTAATATCTGCAGATACCATGCCAATAATATTGTGCATCCCTATAATTTCCAGCAGTGGTCCTCAACCCCTGGGCCGCCAACCGGTACTGGTCCATGGGTCAATGGGTCCCGGGCTGCACAGAAGGGGGAAATTTATTTACTTTTTTGGAAACATCACCGGATTCTCTCTACCACGTGTCGATGACTCAGTCTTGACGCAGGTCAACATACACAAGAGGTTGGTTTCAGTTTCTGCTAGGTGCATGCACAGATCAGTTCTACACTGCTGGTGAAGAACAAAGCAACTCAGCCACGTGGTCTGGAGCAGACAGGTGGAGGTGCGCAGCCGTATCTGTGCATTTTGAAGGATTACACAGCATATTTTTCAACCCGCCTGACAAAGATTGACTATAAAACTATAACTAAATAAAATTATAATTTTAACAAGCTTCCTAATATCACATCAGAGCTGTCGCTTGACATTTTTGCTTCTGCTCAAAAAAATCCTCTGCCCCTAAAAGTTCAAAGCCATGGGTAATTTTATTATAAAACACAAAAATATAATTAAACGTTTTACACTAGGCATAAGTTCCTGTGCTTTTCTGAACAATCTGAATCACTGCAGGAGTTATCTGGACTTTCACCGAACACCTAAAACAGACGATGATCTCAGCTCATGAAGCTGTTTGTCTTGCAGTCGAGTATTTGAAGCAAAAAATGTTTTAAATGTTTTTAAAATACACCAGAATGCAGGAAATGGCATCTACTTTATTCAAAATTCTGGAGGACACCCAGACCACACTCCGGTCCGTGAAAATATTGTCTGACATCAAACCGGTCCGTAGCACAAAGGTCGGGGACCACTGATTTTAAAAGTTCCTTCCTACCTTGGTGCCATCAAATTTCTACACTTCATAGATAATTTAATTGTTCTCCTTTCCACGTTTCTTTCTTCAGACACTGATTTTTCTCAGTTTTACTTTCCAGAAAACGTGTTGGGTTCTTTCTCCCTAACATGATATTTCTCCTTCAAGGTTTTCTCTGTAACACCCTCAGCTGGACTTTTCAAATCTTAAGGCCAAGACAAACACGTTTTACCTGCTCAGATTAGGAAAAAAACTTCCACAAATGTGCCGTCTTCTGTCATTTACAGACACGAAGCTAGTGGTGCGCAATACAGACGTGCTAGCTAAGATGCTATGTAGCACTTTGCTTCTTTCATGCATCCTAACACCCCGTCCCAGATCGACAACTGCCAGCACATTAGCGCTAAGCCAGTGCACAACACAGAGGTGTCTCCCCCTGAAGTGGATTCTTAAATGAGCCCCAGTTTCAAAACAGTTTTTCATGCAAATGCTACATTAAAAACCTTTACATCACTGCCAACGTTGCATTGACGTTTACATGAAACTCAGTTATTTGCAAATGCTAATGGAGGTTGTCTTGGAGGGTAAAAAAAGGGATTCCCAAAACAACCAGGTGTAAACTTCATCAGATTTATTTACAAAGCTGGAGAACAGACATTGATCACAGAAGATCAATGGATTTACAAGTTCACACTTATCAATGCATTCACCTGTCTGAGGTTCTGATCTGTTCTGACTTCCTGAACAGAAAAAAAAAATCAGTTTTGCAGAAACATTCAGCCCCTTCCCGCCCCCGTCCAGCTTTATCAGAAGCCAGCTGCAGTCAAGTGGGATGAATCTGGAGGGCCAGCAGCTCTCAAAGGCTCTCGAAGAAAGATGTCACTGTAATCTTAATCAGATATTGAGGATAATTGGATTATTTTGCTGTCTCTTTACTGACCGGTTACATGAAGACTTATTACATACAATAAGGATCATGTAACGTTTAATATTCACAAGAGTGAAAGAGCGGTGAACATTATGGAGCATGGCAAGTGCAAATAATATACATCCCTTTGACAGAAGTAGTTGTATTCCTTCCAGTGCAGCCTGGGACAATTCCAGAGGTCATAATGGTTCTGTCAAAATAACCGTGACATGCAAGACTGACAGTGGTGCAACGGTTCATATAAGTTTGCTATAAAATATTTGAAGTTGCTGCAGAAATCCACTTTGGGTTTGGTCCTGTTTGGACTAATCTTTAGCTCATCAATTTTATTGCTTCTAAATCCTATTTGTTCAAACTGAGGTTGTTTTTTTAGAAGAGTTATCTGCAGCAGGTAAGATGCTGTTTGAAAACCTTTCCACATAACTCCACTTCAGAATGTCCAAGCCGTTTATTTTCTGCTCATTTTTTTTATGATACAGATTTTGTTTTGCGTCTCGTACGGTTCCCGGCTGCTGTTTGAGGCGGTGGGTTTATAAAATCTGATGTAAACAAACCAAAAGATTAAAATTAAAACGACAACAAAACTCCCGAGATCTGAAGGGAAATTACATCTCAAAAGCCATGAGCTTTTCTCTACACCAAAGTTTTTAATTTAACAGTTTTTCAGAAGCTGATCTGACTGTGGCCTCGGCTATGAGCCGACGGGACCCTTCGGTCCAACAGATTTTTATGTATTGTGGCTGGTCGGGCTGATGAGCGCACAAACTGTGCACGCAGGCATCAATTATGACTTTGGACAGATGTGCAGAATCAATGGATGGATGAATGAATATTTAGATAAGTGACCCGAGAGAAGGCAGCTGATGGATCACTGCGGCTGAGCTTGGTGCTGCGTGCATGAATGCAGAGCAGAAAGTTCATGCATGCTGCTGGAGTCGTGTGTGTGTGTGTGTGTGTGTGCGCACTGCAGAGCCACGTGCACAGATGTCCGCAACCTCTGAGCAAAACACAAGTCTGAGTCAACTCATGGTTTAAATTAAACAGATGAAGTATGTTTGTAGGTTTTCTGTCCATATTTTTGAAATATGTAAATATCAAACGCAAAATAAGAATATTAATAGGTTGGGACTGTCTTTGTAAACTCATTTTTAACATAAATTGGCGCGTAATAATACTTTGTATAAATGCACTGCATGCACAGCTCATCACCATGACAGTATTATAAAAAGCTAAATGTGTTCTGGTTTCAATAAATGTGTTGATATAACGCAGAAATCAGTCTTTTAGCTGTTTTATTTTATTTTGTTTATGCCGATTTCTGACAAACAACAAGACTTTGCTCACAATCCGTTAGAAAATTAACATTTTTGACATTTGTGACAAACTGCTTTAAAACGCTAAAGGTCCTTGAACAGTTACTGGAAATGAAACTCAGAAACTGGGATCATTGAAACTCTTAATTTGAAAAATATTAAATTAATGAAAGTGGCATCCCACCTGGAGGAGACCCAGAGGAAGACCCAGGACACAATGGAGGGACTATGTTTCTCGGTTGGCCTGGGAACGCCTTGGGATTCCCCCTGGAGGAGCTGGTCCAAGTGGCTGGGGAGAGGGAAGTCTGGGCCTCCATACTTAGGCTGCTACTCCCGCGACCCGACCCCGGATAAGCAGAAGAAAATGGATGGATGAAAGTGGCATTAACGAAATGGACCAGAGCTCAACTTTACATTTTGTTGCTCAAACTTTTGAGGTACTAGAGACTTCTGCAACTCATTTTGAGACTTCTGTACCTGTCCACAAATGTTCTGGTCCACCTGTCCACAGTTGTTCTGGTCCACTCCTTGTGAAGCACAGTCCACTGTTGGTTCTGAGCCATCCTGGGTGTTTTTGGGTTCTTATCCTGTAGGAGGATCCATGACCTGCGACTGAGATCAAACTTTCTGCTGCACATCACATTTCTCTCCAGAATGCCTTGATAGTCCTGAGGTTAAACGGACCCTGCACAGAATCAGATGCAGCAACAGAACCGAGCCTCCTCCATGTTTCACTGCAGGTGCAGAGTTTCTGTTTCATTTTTGGGTCTGAACACCGAACTGATGCGACTTGTTGCCAAAAAGCTGCAACTTTGTCCCATCTGTCCAAAGGACATTATCTCAGAAGCATTGTGGCTTCTTCTACATATGATTTTAGGAAAATTCCAGTTTATGATTTGGTGTCCTCCTCTGTCTTCTTCCATTTGTCTCAGAGAGACGGTGCGATCTGAAGTCCCTGTCATGGTTGTCTCCAGTCCTGTGGACATTAAACATCTCAATCTGTGCAGCTGTAGTCACAGGAACATCACGCTGCTTGAAGATGATTTTTATAGACTTTAACATGCTGCTCAGTTTTTTCTGAGCTCCTAAAAAGTTTCTCCTTTAGCTTCTGTGGTTTGAGTGGCACACACTGCATTACCAAGCAGCCCTGTGACTACTGTTCACCTTTTTAAAAAGGCAAACTGACTAATTACAAGACTGAAGACGCCTGCAATGCTAGCTGTTGATCTTATGGCTTTATACACAGTATATTTAGGAGGAGATTTTAAAATAGTCTCTGTTATGCTGTATAGCTTGAGACCACTGCTCCAGTTCCAAACAGCCAGTAGATGGAGATGTAGGTCCAACAGCTTCAGTGAGACACAGGACAAATGTGTACTCTGAAAACAGGCTTGAATAGAAGTGGGATTGTGTGTAAATATGTGCAGCAGCAGACATTATTCAGCCCATACATACGAAGGAGTCCAGATGCTGATGGTTATCCATGGAGACCTAATTAGGAGTGATGTCTCTTGAAGGGTACAATGGCATAAAGTTCCTAACAAGTTCCCACATCTGCTGTGTCCCAGTCTTCCTGCTTCACTCAGCGTTACCTGGAAAAATAATGATTTCCTAGAGGCACAGTGACACCAAGCCCAAAGTCGTTTGTCCACACAGAGCAGACAGAAAAAGAACATCACCTTTGCATTTCAGTGATACACAATGAAACGACGTCCCTTCAGATGACTCGAAACAGCTGCTTTCCTTACGTTAAGGGACTGCAGTCCAAAGCCTTTGTGTGTAAATGATGCAATGGTGAGAAAAATATTTGTCTACACTAAAACAAATCTCTTTTTTAATGCAGTACCTAATTACACAAGAGGTTCTCCTGTCTACAATAATAAACTGGACAAATTTAATGTTCTATGAAAATGCAGCATAAATATGGCTGAAATAAGTCAATTAAGCCCAAACAGTATTAAAAGTTAAAACAAGGAAAACGACTGCTAAAATGAGTAAAATACAGGTTGAAATGTGCAGAAAACCAAAACAAGCAGGGAAAAAAAAGTTAAAACGCAGATGAAAGCTAAAATAAACTGGCGGTTTGGATGAGAAATTAGCAAAAAATATGACATTTTACAAAGCATATGCTAATATTTGCACATGCAAAAATACACAAAGGCTAAATGGGAATCAGAATACGCTTTATCATTGTACCGAGATACAGCGAGAATATGTCCGTGCATTTATCCGAAAGATGGGCGGAGCGCACGTAGCTGCTGCTCTTTGAGAGCGCGGCCTCGTATTCTTTACAGAATGCAGTTTTTAAATGGCAAACGGGACAAGGCCATGAGGAGAGGATATAGTGGCATTACAACAAAAAAAAAAAGCTAAACCTTTGCTAAAACTATCAAAACAAACACTTAAATTAACACAACTGCAAAAATTAGCAGAACATATGCTAAGCTTAACAAAGCTGTAAAATGACCAGATCAGATGATGATAAAAGTAACAAAACAGATGTTAAAACTAAAATTGACACAACAGCAGCTAAAATTAATGGAATAAATGCAAAACTTGACAAAAATGTAGCTAAAATTAGCGAAATATATGCCAATGTTACAAAATAGATGCTAATGCTAAAATTCACTAAACAGATTTTAAAATGAGTGACTATCACTTAAATTAGGTAAATACCTGATGATGTTATCAAACCTGTTCCTTAAACTAACAAAAACAGAGTCTAAAGCTAAAAGTTGTAAAACATATGCAGATGTATGCAGCTAAACATAATGCTAAGCCTAGCTAAATGTAACTATGCTAGGCCTACAATTAGCACAACTGCATTTAATGTTAACAAAATATATGCTAAAATTAGCTAAACATAAATCCTGAAGCTCAAATGAGCAAAGCCGTACTAAACTAACTCCGTCTTCGAACATTTGAGGCAGCAAAGTGAGACTTTAAATGTTGAAGAACTTCAGGAGTGGAGTCAGGTCGTCGAGCTAAAATATGAAACGCTTTCTGGTGATGCTATGATTCACGTCTGGGATCTGAGAGGGGTGTTGGGGCTGAAGGTGCAGCACAAAAGAACTGACAAAAGAGACACGCAGGCAGAACCCAACTTCAGTAGCGCCTAAAATGCTTTCTGAGGCGGATGGCTGGAGGGTGGATGCTGAGGGGAAAGGCACGTCGGCGACGTTAAACAGAGTAAGAACCTGTTCAGAGATGAGCCTTCCACAAACACCTTGTTTTTCATATCTCGCCTCACCAGTGCCCCCCTTCTTCCTCCTACCTCCTCACAAGTGATTGCCTCATTTGCTCACAAAGAAAAACGATCCAAATTGAATCTCTGACTGGTTTCATAGAAAGGGGCCTCAGGTGGCACCGCCGTGTCTTTGTTTATTTACCGGTGCTGCTCTTCTATTGTTGCCGCAGCCGGGCTCAAAGCTTATCTTTACTATGGGATACGATGAAGATATGAAAAACCATCCAGCTAAGGATGTGATTTGCTCTGGGATTGTTTGGCAGATGGAAGCTGCAGCACAACCGATAGCTGCCAAGGTCACAGGAAGGTGTCCTGCATGTTGCCACGAGGAAAACCTGAGCTGTTATTGCTTGTTAACCTCCAAACCGGGCTTTTTTTTAGTCTCTATACTCCATGAGAAAGCCCTGCAGATTTATTTTCTCCTCTCTCATCCTATGAAAGAGCTCTTCATTGTTTTGCTTGCATCACATTTCCATGTCTGCAATGCTGTCGTCCCATTTCTCACATGGAGGCACGCCACCTCACTGGTGTTGGTTCAGTCAACACGCACCGACACTGTAATTGGGTTAAACAAAAAGACCCAAAAATAGATGCAGCCTGCTCAGAACCCCCTCCTGCTCCTTGAAAACCTTCTCCTGCTCCAGCAGTTTTTATACCTGAAAGCACAGTTCAGATGCAACACCGGATCCCATTCACTGAGTCAACGTCTCCTGCTAACGTTCACAAGAAAAAGTCCTGTTGACTGGGGAGGAGGTTGAAATGACAGCAAGACGGCACCTTCTTGCAAATGATTGGTGGATTTTTATTTCCCGCTGCCAAGGTGAATGGGCAATGATGTATTTGCCCGTGTCGGTGCGTGCAGTCACGATTCGATGGTTTAGCTTTGCCTTTTTGATTTCTTCTAGACTTCATCCTTTTTGTTCATCGTCTCCTCAGATTTACTTGAGTTAGTCTTTTTTTTTTTTTTTTTTATGGCAGTTGGCAAGCAACGTTTAGATGTGCATTACTGCCATCTACTGGTATGGAGTGTGGATCGGGATGCTAAATATATACTGTGTTAACACAGATTTTAAACTAAACCAAAAAACAAATGGATTCAGAAGTGTAAAGTTTATCCT
>JAVCKU010000085.1:24607692-24623873 GCA_032273985.1 Hypsolebias coamazonicus
GGACTTACGTTTCGCCACGTGTTTTCAATTTCGGGTTACGTTCAAATCGGTATACGACCGGGCCGTTGTAACGGAACGCGAACGTAAACTGAGGACCACCTGTACTGCATACAATTATATACAGTACCTGTAAACAAACTGTTAAACAGCTATACAGCAATTTATAAAAATGGCCTAGACAAGCAAAGCTCTTGTATAAGCCTTGACCTTAACTGTGATCTTGACCTTGGAGCTGGGGTAATGAAAAGTGTACACAACACTCCAGCGATGACGCATATGCATATGAAGTTATGGGTAAGACAAGGGAAAAGTTTACCAATTGATGGGGGACTACAGCAGAATACACTTGCCTTTCAACAGGCATATAATTTTTTAACTAATATTACCAGCAGTGATTTAAAGAACAGCTTGCCACTTCTGATTAAAACCAGTCAACTGTCTGACTGAATGAATGCAACAATGCATGTATGGGATTTACTACAGATCTGAATGCTTAACTTAATGAAGCTTAATGCTTGAGAATGTTTTCATGATGAGTGAGGATCTGCTTACAGAGTTCGATAATTGCATAAAGATGTGGTAAACACATGACTCTGTGGTGTGCTGAGGTCAGAAGTCAGACATGATAAATATATAAAGTCAGCAAGATTGTCTGACACTGGTTCATCAGTGATCAAATGAGGTGGATTAAGTGAAAGAGGATCTTTGTTAGGAGCCATACTGGGAGCAGAGACAGACCAAAGCAGAGTACTTAACTGTCCCTCAGCAGTGAAATACAACCCATCATAACTGTGTCTGTATTGGAGCTGTTCAAATGGCAAATCACTCCGGTGAGAGACAAAGTTAAGTGCACCTGCTGTGAATTTGTGTGCGTACTTCTGTTGGTTTAAGGTGGATGTTGTGGTGGAGCCTTCAGCATCAAAAGACCCACCTGTTGGTGTGACGGTTTACGAGGCCTTGGTTACTGGCTCTACAAAAGCCCCCTTTTCCAGAACTGACAATATACATACAAAGTAACTGAACTATTATTAGCCAAAGAAAGCTGCGGAATTTTCCATTCAAACACAGAGCTGATCCTCGGTCGTGTCTGACTGAAGGACGGGCAGAGAACAGAGGCACCAACAAACCTACCACTGGTTTTAAAGTGATGCAGTGGCAGAACAATACTTCCATCTCCCAGCTTCCCTCTGGTGGTGAGATGCTACAGTGAGGAGAAATGCTTATTTAAAAATGATACATAAATAAATAAGCAGATTTATATGTACACTTCTTGGCCCCCAAAAAAGTCACCGCCTGGATTTAACTAAGCAAATAGGTACGAGCCTCCTATTGGATAATTACTGCATGAGCGATTACCTTTCAGCTGACAGGTTATTTAACACCAACTGGTGCAATGAGTTGCTTCTCATTCTTAAACAATCATGTCGAAAGACACAGCGCGTGGTCATGGAAAAGATGTCCGTCTGTTTGAGAATGGTCAAATCATTGGCATCAAGCAGAGAAAACATCTAAGGAGGTTGCAGAAACTACTAAAATTGGGTTAAGAACTGTCCAACGCATTATTAAAAACTGGATGGGTCCCCACTATCCTTCCAGTTTTTAATAATGCAGACCCATCGTCTTCAAGGAAGAAATGTGGCCGGAAAAAAATCCTGAATGATCGGCGATCACTTAAACATTTGATGAATTTAAATAGAAGAAAAACAACAGCAGCACTCAGGGCTCTGTTTAATAGTGAAAGTAAGAGCATTTCCACACGTACAGTGTGAAGGGAACTCAAGAGATTGGGACTGAACAGCTGTGTAGCCTTAAGAAAACCACTAATCAGTGAGGCTGTCTGGGGAAAAAAGACTTCAATTTGCTAGGGAGCATAAAGATCGGACTCCGGAGCAATGGAAGAAGGTCATGTGTTCTGATGAGTCCAGATTTACCCTGTTCCAGAGTGAAGGGCGCATCAGGGTAAGAAGAGAGGCAGGTGAAGTGATGCACCCTTCATGCCCAGTCATCAATGTAAGATCTTGGTGAAAAAAATAATGCAACACTGGATGGAAATAGATCTTGTGACACTGCAGAAGCTTCTCGAAACAATGCCACAGTGAATACATGATGTAATCAAAGTTAAAGGTGGTTCTACTAAATATTAATGTGTGACTTTTTTATTTTTTTGGTGGCAACTTTTTTTTTGGGCCAGGCAGTGTAGGAGACTAGCTGGTACTATTCAAGGTACTTACAGAATAATATATAGGGTACTACTTACTGAGTAGGATATGGGAGACTTACAGAGTACCAACTGGGTAACATACAGTGTAATTACTGGTTAATATACTGTAAAAGGTACTTATACAATGTATTTACCTGATACCATACAAGGTGCTTACTGGGTAGAATGCAGGGTACTTGCTGGATAAAGTATAGGGTACTTACTGGGTAGTGTACTGGAAACTTGATACTCAGGCTACATTCTAGGGGATATACAGGGTACTTTGTGATACTTGGGACACATACTGGGTAAAATGCAAGGGATTTACTGATTAATTGGTTACCTGGTGCTTATAGGGAAACATAGAGGGTGATTACCATCTAGATGGTAAAAATGTAACCCAGTAAACACTCTTAATGTTTCCTTATAATAATCTGGCAAGTAGCATGTATGTTTCCTCATAAGTACACGGTAAACAGCCTGTATGTTACATGGTAATTAGGCTTTATGTTAGTACTCTGTTTGTTACTGTGTAAGTACTGGGTACGTATCATATTTACTGGACTGTATTATGCAAAGCCAGTTTTATTTTCCCTTTTGTTCAAGTGTAAAAACATTTTTATTTTTCTCAAACAACCTAAGAAACAAAAATCTCCAGCTCTGATTCAGCTGGTTTAGGAGACGGGGGAATAGAAAGCTTGTGAAAGAAAAAATATGTCGTTTTAAAAGACACATTTGGTCGTTGTCTGGATTCACATCACTGAACCAAGGCATCACTTTTGTTCTTTAGTGTGAAGTCGAGAATGACGGTGTTACTGTTTCCACTAAGCACAAGTACAGGTAGTCTGTGTGCACCTGAGGAGGGTTTTAAACATGTTTTCTTAATCTGGATTCATTTATCTTGTTGCTTCTCAGCTCTGAACTGAGTCTTGAACAAGAATAATCAACATTTGCAACAATCAAACTACCTAAAACTTCCACGTTTTTTCTTAAAATACACTCTGTCAAAATCCTCAATGTAGCAACCATGGTCAATGTACCAGTAATCATATTGCAATTAAACTGCAAGCGTACTATGAATAAAAGGTCTAGCATCAGATGAAGGAATGTTTATTGAATGCTTAGTTTCACTCCACAGTCTTAAAGTGAAATAATTTTATGCTGAAAACGATGGAGTTATTTTGGTCAAACCTCATTAAGTGACTTGTCAATTAGCGCTCGTCAAACTGAGTGACTGTTAATGAGTTGCAGAGGCGAGGTACTGGAAATTTGTATTTTCTGACAAAGTATCTGTCCAATGGGTTATACCAGGGGTCTGCAACCTGCGGCTCTGGAGCCACATGCGGCTCTTTGCTCCCTCTGCAGCGGCTCTTTGACCAAAACTAACATAAAACTGAAGTTTATTGGTCGTTGAACCAACAACAAGAAATGTCTAGTTTTAGTAGTTTTCTGGTCATTTATTTGCCAACACGTGAATGACATTACTAACACAAGGAGGAAAACTTGTTGACTACATCATGCTAGTAGTTTGTTAGCCACTTCTTTTAGTGCACTCCCAGCCTTACAGTGTGAGCTGTTTCTCAAATTCACCTCATTTGGGGGGGGGGAATATATTTAAGGCAAGTTGCTGAGAAGAAATATTATGAGTTAACTTGATAACAATAAAAAGTAAATTTGGTACCACTTTTCAACAAGCCTCCCCTTATAGAGGGCTAATTAATAGTTTATAGATATTATTAATTCCTCTATAAACAAATCATTAATAACTGCTTATTATGCATTAATTAAGGGTGAAAGAGACTAAACTGACCAGTTTGTTGCCAAATAGTGATCCAAATTTGTTCACCTATATATTTCATCGAGCGTTGTTATATTAAACCTTTCAGAAGTTAATACCTTGTAAGCACAATAAGCATTTGTAAACCTATTTATTTAGCATATAATATTGTACTTTGATAGTTATAATGCAATGATAATAACCTACTAATATTATATCCTAAAAAACATGTTTTATAAATGCTTATTGTTTTTACAAAGTATGAACTTGGTCTGAAATGTTTAATATAACAACTCTAGATGAAATGTACAGATGAATGAATTTGGATCACTATTTGACAAGCAACTGGTCAGTTTGGTCTGTCACCCTTAATTAATGCATAATAAGTGGTTATTAATATTTATAAAGTGTTTTTAGAGGAATAACATATCTATAAACTATTTATTAGCTATCCGCAAGGGGACTCTAATTGTAAAGTGGTACCAAAAAAATAAAAACAAAGTCAAAGTAAATGGAAGTATTTATTTTCATTAAAATTTTCAATTATGTATCCAACAAACTGGCCTAATTTTTAACTTTATGCTTTATTAGTTCATTATAAGATACTTTATGAATTGTTTCCACAATGAAAAAGAAAACCCACATAAGCCTGAAAACTTGTTTGAATTTTCATAAAATTCATAACAAATTATATGTTTTTCTTCTTTACATAAATCCAGTATTTCGCCATCAAATATAAAAATATCAAATATTAATAATAATATAGATGTGAAGTGGCCCATGGGCCACCAGTTGATCATCAGTTTTAGCAGGTTTTGTAGCTCCATGGACATTTTATTCAGTGTGCAAAGAGGCAGAAATGGCTCTTTTGACCATAAAGGTTGCAGACCCCTGGATTAGGAGATATTTGGCTAACAGACAGCACAGACTCCAACAGTTAATGCCAGAGTTTTAAGAAACTGTTGCACAACATGTAATGCTCCAACTGTGTGTTGGGAAAGATGGTCAGCTACTACCACAATAAGTTTTAGCTCTATTTGCAGTTACAGCCATTTTTGTGTTTGCTTAGCTGTGGCGACCATTTTAAATGGGGTGGACTCGAAAAGTTTTTAGATTTACACCCAGTGATGGTTTTCTGGGAGTTTCGTTCAACTCTCTGGATCATGAGAAGTCAATACAGACAAACGAGAGCAAACATCATTGCCACACATTTGTCTACAAAAACGTTAACAAAAAAAAACTTTTCCCTTTTGTTACTCCGATTAATTCACGTGCACTAATTGGTTTTAATTACAGAATGAAATAAAAATCAGTGTGCCATTAACCTTTAGATGAATTTATGACAAATCCTTTTACAGCCAGTGAGAAATCAGAAAAGCCTTTATCTTCTACACAGATTTCAATCAAAGAATCACGTAGGAAACACACTTCTGTCCAGAAAGAGCGCGAGCGAGCTTTAGCTGCTCGTTTCTCCCTCGTTACTTGGATTCACTCATCGGCTTCTCGTCTCGGTTTTTGACAAGCTAAAGCCCTCGACTACTAGGAACAATTTGAGCAACAGAAAAACACACCACAGCACACAGACCCATAGGTTTAAGACTTGGAATGCAACACACACAATTCAAAAAATATATCTTCTAATATTTCTGTTCTTGCCTCTTTTTTTTCTCCATGTATACAGTTAGAAAAATTACAGTTAGTGGACTTCTTCAAGAGAAAATGCTTTCACAAAGACATCAGTGATGCTGCAAGGTGCACCATGATGGTTTTGGATACTGCAGTGTCCCGTGTGCCGTTAAAGGGATATCTTTGAAGCGATGTTCTGTCTAATAGTTAACAGTTAGCATCGTATCAGGCGTGACATCAGAGTCTGGACTATTAGACTGGAGCATCACTTCAAAGATGACTGGACTTTCCCTTTAAGCATCAGGGATGCTGATCTCCTGCGCGCTCCCTCGAGTGTTCACGCACTCTGAACGGCGCGGACCACTGCTCCCCGCCAGCGTCCTGAGGGCCACGAGTGCTCAAGCCGACACTTCCAGAGTTCGCCCCGTCTCTGTGTCATGTGTGTTCGCAGGTCGTTACTTCGGGGAGCGGCGTCTGGTCCTGCATGACCACTTGCGGGGGAGTGGGGGAAGGGCGAGTGTGAGCCACAGAGTTTTTCTGCAGCTCCACTCCAAAGGCAGGAGGCGCGTTCTGCAACTGTCTCCTGTACTGCACGAAGCTGCAGGTCTTTAGGATGATGGCCAGTATGTTTTTCCCTATAAGGATTCCCGATACCCTGGCGTCCCTGTAGAGGAGCATGTTCCCCCCGCGGATGAAGAGCGTGATGATGTTGATGGTCGCCAGGCTGAGGATGGGGTACAGCAGCATCTTGTGGGGGACGATGTTAATGCCCTGCATGCTGATTTCGCTCAGAGACACACAGGGCAGCACGAGGAGCAGGATGTAGCAGTAGAAGAACATCAGGCCTTCTGCCCACAGAGGCAGCCCCTTCTTCTGAGGCTCCCACAGGTTGGCTTGGATGTCCAGTATGTCCAGCAGGTCCACCACCACCCAGAAGAGACGGTTACGGATCTCCTCCCGCTTCTTGAAGGCGCGGACGTACTCCATGTGGTCGATGGCTACGAGCACGACGAACAGCACCGGGATGCAAATGGACAGGAGCAACGTCAACGCCTTCCTCGCCAGGGCGTCCAGACTTTTCCTGTCCGCCTTGTAGTTCTGGTACACGAAGTAAACTTTGATCTCCAGCACAAAGATGTAAAGAAACCACAGAATCATGGCGTAGCCGCGTTTGGCTGTCCGAACCTCGGCGCCCACCCACACCGCCACGTACCGCAGCACGATTAAGAAGCAGATGTCTCCCACCATCACCATGATGCAGATGCCAATCTTACGGGGCCCGTGGTTCTGCTCCACCAGGTAGGCGTCAATCAGAGCCATGCTGCTCATAATGAGGATGGTAGACAGGCACACGTGGGGCTTGTTAGTGGGGGGTGGGGGTACCATCCTTGCCTGGGTAAAAGGGAGAGGAGGAGTGTTGTCGAACACTGGGTGCAGAGGCTCCTTGTTGGATTTGGTGAGGAGGCGGATCAGAGGCTAGACGGTGGCGTTCCCCGCCATTGCTTCTGTCTTGGCAACAATCCAGGATGCATTACTTGGATTCACACCGATCACTTCAATCAATCTCCGTTTGCGCCCGAGCCACCTGCGGGTAGACAGCACCCCTCGTTTAGCAAATGATGTCTGTTGGTGAACGGTCTGTAAACACGCAGGTTCACTTGTTGAAAAAATTAATAAACGTCAAGGTCTGCCTACCTTGTATGCCTCAATCATCAGTCGTTGAACACAACTGTTCAATCAATGAGTTGCAGTTCGTCAACAAGAGGACAAAAATCTGCTGCATTGTGCTTTTATTGGAGACGTCCTTGTTTCAGGAATATAAATCCGGCTGAATACTTACATCTGTTGTTAAACGTCCTCCTGATAACATCCATGAGATTGAACTCAGAAAAGAGGAATAACAGAAACACTTAATCCAGAGAAAGAAAGGGGAACATTCCCAACCTTTTCTGTCAAATGTTAATCCTCCAGTCTCAGTGAGGTGTCTTTTTCAAGCCAACGAAGAATCCAGAAATAAAATCATAATCCGTAAAAAACCTGGATGAGAAGGATTTGAGCGGACACCCAGACGGCTGTGAGCTTCTGTAGCCAAGAACCGAGGTTGTTTTTTTGTTTTTTTTTGTGCTTAAAAGATCCAACTTCGAAAAAAAAAAAAAAAAAAGTTAAAAAACAAAAACCTGTGCTTAGAAGAGGAATTCCTCCCCTGAAGTCATCTGTGGTCAAGCATGTTGTGCCTGTGACGAGTTCTTTGACCACGGTCCGTCTTCTTCCAGACCAGCGTCGTTCTCGGTGCGCGCACGTCTCCGTTCACCTTTAATGCGCTGCCCTCCTTGGCGAGATCCCCGTCACCCTCTTCCACCTCCTTTCACCAGGATCTCCAGGTGGATTCTCCTCCCGTCTCCACAAACGGCTGGCACAGTGCTCCTCCGACGCCGCTGCCTCCCCCCCCACCCGACACCCTGCGCCCTCCACCCCCCCCTGCCCTCTGGATGAAGTAAAGAGGTGCGCCTCTGCTTTGTGCAATCCCGAGGGCTCCTCTTCTCTCCTGCTCTCGCGACTGTCCTCCTCCTCCTCCCTCCTCCTCTGCTCAAGTAAAGGCACTTGCTGTGTGGAGGTGATGCTCAGCTGCAGAGAGGAGGAGAGAGAGAGACTTCTCCAGGAGCAGGGTGAGGAGGAGGAGGGAGGTGGGGAGCATTTTGCTGCTTAGCTGAATGCACAACTTCTTCTCCTCACCCAGTTTTTTTCACTTTATTCTTGTGTTTCGGGCGGACATCTTTATTTATTTATTTATTTATTTATTTTCAGACTGTCTGGTTTTTGGCACCCAGAAAAAGCCACCCTGGTTTTTTTTCGTCTTTTTGTCCCTGCACCGTGTTCGCATGAGTTAAAGGATGAGGGGGATCCTCTCCACCATGGGTGTGAAAAAAAAAATCCAGTTTCTCAGAAGCCTGTCTGCAGAGTTGGGGGTGGGGGGGCTCCTCCTGACAGAGAGCCTTTCTATTGATCTACAAACAGAGCAGTGAATCAGGACACTGAAACGAGTCCAGAGACCACAGATGAGAAGTAATGAGAGACGGGGACACATGTGGAGAGGGGGAAAGAAATCAAGAAGAGAAGGTAGAGGGTGAGATGAAAGGAGCAAAAACCTTCTTTATTTTTTTTTTCATATCTCCCACCACCTTTCACACAAACACAGAAGATGGAGCCAGACCTTGAAAATACTAATTTGCTGAATCGTCTAGATATCATTGATGTCTCACACTCAGACTGTGTGCTGCAGATGACTCTCAGCTACTACCACATCAAATGTTAGTTTCACGTCGGTGAACGGAGTTGTAGCCGTTTTTTTGTGTTGATTGTGTGACTGGCTGTGGCAGCCATCCTGAACTGGACTGGTACTTTGTTGAAGTTCATCCGATAATTACTTTCTGCAAGCTTCATTAAAATCCAACCAGTGGTTCATGAGATATTTTGCTAACAGACGGTCAACTGCTTATAGCTCATGGCAAAATTAAAATAAGGATCTTGCACAGTCTGTTAGTGCTCAGAATATGTGTTGAGAATCACTCTCAGCCACTACTACAAACTTTAACTCATATTCTTAACAGCTCTCTGAGTTGTCCCCATTGCCAGGGCCGGCCCAAGGCATAAGCACTGCTTAGGGCCCCGGGGCCAGTAGGGGGCCCGCAAAGTGGATTTTTTTTTTTTTTTTTTTTTGCAATGATTTCTATATGTTGCTAAGTTCGGCTTTTATAATTTATTGCATACATTTACATAGTTTAAGAACTAATTATTCAACTTTAAGTTGTTTTTTTTTTTTTAACCATTTTATGTGGTTTCAAGTGATTGTTCATTTACATTATTTAATTCATTTCCAGGATCAAAAAAGTCTTATCTTAGCTTAGCTTAGCTTAGCTTAGCTTATCTTATCTTAAGGATTTCCTTGATATTTTATTTTTTATTTTACTTTTATTTTGTCTGTTTTTGCACAGTTTAATTGATTTTATGCTAAGTTAGTTTATCTGTTGTTTGGTGTTGAGCTTGCACTACAAATTACTTTTGAGCTTTACTGTTGCAGTTCTTTGCAACCAAGGATAATAAACCAGACAATTTTGCTGTAAACTTCATTGCATACTGGTGTTTATTTCTTCTTTTGTTACGTTTATTACCACTAGATCACATGTGTCAAACTCGAGGCCCATGGGCCAAATCCGGCCCACCAGAACCATTTCTGTGGCGCTCTACACCTTAGAGGGTCACAGAAACAGACCTTCAAGATAACAGTTGTGTGCTTCAGTGTTACTTTATCAGTCAAATCAAATCAGTTTTTATATTTATAATGCCAAATTACTCAAACATGAAATGTTAAATTTTTAGAAGTAGTCATCAAATGCAGAGAAAGTTATATTTTACCAGTTTTTCAATAGGTCATTTTATTAATACTGAAATAGTTTGATAGCTGGATGAATGATCTGATCATCTGACTGTTGAATTAACCATGTTGCTTGCAGTAATCCACATTATTAGCAGAAATAGAGGGGCCCAAACCAAATGTCAATTAGGGCCCCATGGAGGTTTGGGCCGGCCCTGCCCGTTGTTGTGTTTTTGTGTTGAATAGCTCTAAAGGTTTATAAGCTGTAGCTGAACATCTAAAGATTACCTTCTCCAAGCTACATTGAAATTAATCCAGCGGTTTATTAAATATTTTGCTAACGGACACAAGCACAATTGTCTTCTTTCAGCAGGGGGTGATGATTGTTTTATTTATTTATTTATTTTTAATTTATAAATTTATTCATTTTAAAATACAATACGAACAATCCCATATGTGATACGAATACAAAATCTAAAATGAATAGTTTTAATGAGTCATGATAATTGTTTGAAATGTAATAAAAACTGGCTCGGCAGACTAAATAAAAACAGGATGAGGTTACTGTGTTTATCGTGTAGTGCGGCATGCTAACACTGCTGCTTGGATTCATCCAGCCGGGCCCGAGTCCTTCCTCAGAGGAACCAAACTGCTTCCATCACTCCGGCATGAAGCCGTTTACTCGCTGCTTCATGAATTGCAGATATTGAACATATTGGGGTTTTTTATGCCACGTGGCTGCACTTTTCATCCGGCTGCGTAATGACAGCTGAAGATAACCGCCGTCAATCTTGTCTCTTTCTGCGGTCATGAATGGACGAGGCTGGCAGCTGTGTGGGTCAGCTGACAGCTGCTGTCATGGCCGTTCATGACCTCTGCCGTGCCTTTTTCATTTCAGGCATATGGAGGCCCTCAAGTATGAGCAATGAAGTCGAGCGAAGAGCCGTTGGCCGTTCGGTTGCTTATTGACTCTTATTGACTGTTTCCTCTGGATTTATCGACCACAGTCGAGCCACGACGAGAGCCGAGATCAAATATTTTCCTTTTTGAAAAATGTAAAATGAGCATTTCTCCAACAGTTTTTAAATTTATCACAGACGTTGTTATACACACACGCCAGGCCTCACTTTAAAGGGAGAGGGTCAGCGGAATGATTATGGACAATTATAATTATAATAATGTGTTGTCATCAGTGTACGTTTCCATACAATGGCGAAACTGTCGCTCTGCATTTAACCCATCCACCACCAGGTGGAGCAGTGGGCAGCTACTGAAGGCACCTAGGAGCAATTGGGGAGATAGGGTGTGCTGCTCAGAGACACCACGAGATGTGCAACGACTGGGGATTGAACCGGGGGACTTGGACCGGGCTGCTCTGCCTCTACCCCATCTCGGCCCCAAAATTACATTTGTAATATCTTCCCTGGTGTAGATGGCTCTTTGAATGAACTCAGTTTGGAGAAGCAGAGTTTAAGTCAAAAGAGTCAACTTCTAGTTCAGACTTATGAATTCTGACTTCTTATAACAGCTCTAATCTGCAAAATGTCATATTTTAAACAGTTCCCGCATCAGATGACACGGTAATTTACATGTAACTCCATGGTCACTCACAGTGGCAGCAACAATAAACTGTAGCTCTGTGTTAACAAGCTAATAAAGGTATGTCCGAGAAGATTTAGTCATCCTAAAGGTAGCAGGTCTCTGGACTGCAGCTGTTGGCGACTGGTTGGTGAACGGGGAGCCTCCAAAATTCAAGATTCATGGAGGGTCCTCAATTTCTTCATGACCTTTCACTTGAACCTTGAACATGTACATTAATTTGTGTGAAAATTTTAAAGATCTCTTGAGCCAGAATAGGATAGAGTGCCTTCTCTGGGTTGGGGAGGAGGTCCTGCCCCAAGTGGAGGACTTTAAGTATCTTGGGGTCTTGTTCACAAACAAGGGGAAAATGGAGCGAGAGATCGATGGATGGATAGGTGCGGCATCTGCAGTGAAGTGGGCACTGTCATGGTGAAGAGCGAGCTGAGTCCAAAGGCAAAGCTCTCGATTTATTGGTCGATCTACGTTCCTACCCTCAAATGGTCATGAGCTTTGGGTTGTCACCAAAAGAACGAGATCAGATACAAGCAGCCAAAAATGAGTTTTCTCCACAGGCTCTCCCTTAGAGACAGGGTGAGAAGCTCAGTCATCCTGGAGGGACTCAGAGTAGAGTCGCTGCTTCTCCACGTCGAGAGGAGCCAGTTGAGGTGGTTCGGGCATCTGGTTAGGAAGCCTCTTGGACGCCTCCCTGGTGAGGTGTTCCAGACACGTCCCATCAGGAGGAGACCCAGAGGAAGACCTGGAGACCACACTGGAGGAACTATGTTTCTTGGCTGGCCTGGGAACACCTTGGGATTCCTCCAGAGGAGCTGGTCCAAGTGGTTGGGAAGAGGGAAGTCTGGGCCTCCCTACTTAGGCTGCTACTCCCGTGACCCGACCCCGGATAAGTGGAAGAAGATGGATGGATGGATGGATAATGCTGCTACTTCACTGATGTTCCTCTGCTGCAGGGATCTCTAGAACGTAACCCACGTGATAGGTGAGGGATCACTATAAATGTTCGTACCAATACAGCATTGTCAGTTTCACCTTACACAATTAATTTGGCAAATTTCGGCCAGAAGTTTAGTTTAAATTAACTTTGAGAATGGTACAAGTGTATACTGTAAGTAGAAATGCTATATGTTGTCATCATTGTATGTTCCCATACAATGACGAAACTAGTTCTCTGCATTCAACTCGTTGCACCTGGGGTACACTCAGGTGGAGCAGTGGGCAGCTATTGAGCGCCCATGGAGCAATTAGGGATTGGGTGTCTTAGTCAGACACCACGACATGTGAGAATGCCTGGGAGCCAAACGGCGACTTTCTGATCCCAAGTCAGCTGTCCTATCTCGACCCCATCTTGGTCCCTAATTCAATTCAATTCAGTTTATTTATATAGTGCCAAGTCACAGCAGAAGTCATCTCAGGGGATTGAACAGAAACAATCATATACATATACATATACAATATTTGTGAATGTTTTTTGTGTGCATTGCAGTGCCCTGAGGCAACAGTTGTTGTGAAGTGGTACTTTATAAATAAACTGAATTGAATAGACCTTGATTGGGCTTTTTAAACTAAGATCAACAGTAAAATTAGACATTCCCCAAATACAATCACTCACAAATGAAGTTGGTACAAAAAAGGACAGGGAAAAAAAGCAGGAACTCATTTAAGAGAATAAGAAATTAACATTTTACAGGTTGGTTGAAGAAATGCTGTAAGGAAAGGACCTTTGGAAAAAAAACTGGAGACTTGAGTTGTCATAAGGTACCATCCATATGTTTATGTTTTGCTTAATTATCTCAGCCTTGTGTCCACATGGAAACAGCCGTTCAGGAGCACCCAAGAGATATTTTTGGATAGCAAGTATCAGAGAGAAAGTCTTGAAATGCCCGCCTGAAAACTTTATGCTCCACATCTTGCTTCCTGGTCTTGGTGTATTTTTTCCGGCAGCGTTACTGCGCCACATGCGGGCCTGGCATGGTTACTACAGCATTTTGAGTCGTGTTATGTTTTTGTGAGGATGACGATATTTCTAGAAACAGTGCTGGTTGAAGATTTAGAAGAGGGAAAAATAAGAACTTTTTGCGTGGATAAGACCTAAGACAGCAGCAATCCACTCGAGCTTTACTGCATTCTCTTTGAAAACTCTTTGAACTCCTAAACTCTTTGAATTGAAGTTGTTCAAAAAGCGAACTGCTTTCTGAGATGGAAGTAAAACCGTAATCGTTTGTATCTTTTGCACAGAACTGCATTTCAAAATGGCAATAAAATTCCTTTTAATACCAACTAGTGTTGAAGGCCTTTGGCAACAAGTAGAAAAATAGGGTGTGATCTCTGACAGGCAGCAGACCTGTTAACAGCCACGTGTCCTTGAGTCGGACACTAAACGGCTGCCTGCTCACTGCCAGTCGCTGTGGATGACGGAGCTAAACGCTGGGAATATAAATGTAAGATGTGGATGGTTTGTCTGTTCCACGGGGGAGTAGACCTGTGATCTTAATAGTTGTGCTCCCTCTAAATTCCATTTTGTAGAATGATACAGCACCTTGATTATTCTGTTTCTCATTCCTCCCACATCTCATCCACTAATCTTTAATGTATATCATCATTTACGTGCCTTCTGCGATGTACGATGGAGTCCAAAGGTACGTTAACCTCTTGATTAACAGGGCAGCTACTGTTTTGGACTTCTGTTGGATATCTTTATTTATCCAAGCTCAGCCTTTATGTTTCCCTCGACTTCTTTTCACTCATTATTAACGAGCACAGAGAAAATCTCTTGATGCATCGTGTTGCGTTTTTTTTTTTTGTTTTGTTTATGCAAAACTGATTTATGCCCAATTCTGTAATTGTTCAAAACGAGCTGGCTCCAATATTAAGTCCTCGTTAATGTTCTGTAATTATATTGCAGTGCTAATTTATGCTTTATAACATTCCAGATAAAAGGGTTACAGTGCTGTGCAAAATTCTTGGGTCATACATTTCATTATGTTTTATTTCTGAAGATCCATATTTTCCTGTGAGGTTTTGAAGTGGTCTTCAGCAGCAGTTCTTCTAGTTTCCTAAAAGTCCTTCCAAAGTTTTTATTAGAACTTTGGTTGCATTTTCAGTCCAGTACTCATTTCAGTGGAATGTAATAAGTCCCTTATCTTTGACTTATGAGTCACTGTCATTAAAAAGGTCCTAAAAAGGCCTCATTGTCTCACAAAGCAGAAATCTAGCGCATTTATAACTTAACTTAAGGCTCTTTTATTGCCAGCAGTTTATCACAAACACATAATTTGCTCTCATTATCAGTTAAATCTATAAAATACCAAACATAACACAGACTGACAGACATAAAAACAGTATTTTAGCACCAACAAGGTGATTCTCAAAGAGCCATTAACTGAAAACGTGTCGAGTAGGACCGCTGAATAATAAAGCTTCCCTCAGGTCCTGTTCAGGATGGATTTATTAATTATTTCTTAAAGACATGACTTTTGGATCATGTTCTTCAGCTGTAAATAATATTTTAGGTCTGACACTTCTCTTTCTGTCCTGCTCGTGTGCACGTCCATCGTTTGTTTTAAACGCACACGCCACACAATATGCTGTCTCGGTCAGGTACAAGGATCGGACAGAAAAATGAGAAAATAAGAGGCCTGCGTCTAGAGAAAAATGTCAAAAGAATTTAAAAAAAAGTCCGAGCTATGAATCAGGACCACCTTAAAAGATGACATGTCTGGCTTACTAAAGGCAAAGTATGGCGAAGGGGTAGTTGAAAGTTTTTGCACGATCCAGGAGAGTTGTGTTTCATGTGTCCTGTTTTTATTATTGTTTCCTCCTTTATCCTCCAGAGAAGACTGTTTGGCTTTAGGGCAGAATCAAAAAACAAACCTTCTCAGCACCAAACAGCCAGAAGACACCAGACAAATTACTGTCTGAGTGCTGAACAAGTGCTGAAATCTGATGAAAAAAGCTGCACGTGTTGTTAAAGCTAAAAATAAGAGCTGAATAGAAGCTATAAACTCTACAAAAGCTTGTAAAAAAAAAAAGCAACAATGCATCCTAAAAACTAAAAGTTGTAAAAGGCTAAACAAAAAATATCAAGAGGCTAGCTGAATCAACAGACCACTGAGTGGTAGCTAAAAGCCAAAAGTAGTAAAATGGTAGCTAAAAGCTAAAGCATCAGAAGACTTTGATTAAAAGTTACCCTTGCAGCAAAAATAACATGAATTTCACATGTAAAAAGTATCTTCAGGCGTTTCACATGGGCTTCCAAATGTGAAACATGTTTTGAATGTTTTCTTCTGTAAGTTTAGAACAAAAACATTTTAATCTACTCAACTCATTATTTTGATTCCTTTGATTGTTTGGTGGGGCAGTTGGTAGAGCTGCTGTCTCTCGGTGATAAGGTCGCAGGATCAAATCCCGGCCCTGGGGCCTTTCTGGGTGGAGTTTGCATGTTCTCTCCGTGCATGTGTGGGTTTTCTCCGGTTTCCTTCCACAAACCAAAAACATGCATGTTAGGCTGATTGGACTCTAAATTGTCTCTAGGTGTGAGTGAGAGAGTGAATGGTTGTTTGTCTTGTTTGTCTCTGTGTCCCTGTGATGGACTGGAGACCTGTCCAGGG
>JAVCKU010000085.1:24646826-24656944 GCA_032273985.1 Hypsolebias coamazonicus
CGCGTTTAAAAAGACGTGACGGCCGCCATGTTGGATTTAGTTTCGAACGGCACCTGAACGCACCATATGACGTCATCTGGCTGCACACGGGCTGAATACGGTACTATTTATCATTATTTTCTGAGTTTTATTGTGTTTGTTAGCAAGTTAACTGCTCTAAAATACATTTTAGAGGTACAAAATGTATGGTGACGGTGTTTTAGGTTGTACATAAGGCGTTTAAAAAGACGTGACGCCGCCATGTTGGTTTTAGTTTCGTTTTCGGCCGCCCCGGGAGCCAGTCCCGGTAACTGGCTTTTTCGGTATCCGGCCGGGCCGTTAGAACGGAACTAGGCCAGATACCGAGGACTACCTGTGTATATATATATATATATATATATATATATATATATATACGTATATATATATGGGGGTGGCCATCTTGGATTTAGACATAACTCAATTTTCTATAGGGAACTTTCTTTTGCCTAGGTGCAATCACACACCAAAATGGAAGTAGACTTATTTTCAAGTTATTGAGCTCAAAAGATGGATGGATGGATGGATGGATGGATGGATGGATGGATGGATGGATGGATGGGCAGAGGACATTTTCAATTCTTCTCTTCACTCTGCGATGAAGGACAACAAAGATCATCAAGATGTCAAAGTATAGAGAAAGTTAATTTATTCATCTGCATGGCTTGGAAGGTTGTATTTCAGAGAAGAGTTAAATTGAAACCAGGCAAAACTATTAATAACCCCACCCCGCTGCAGGCATGGGGACATGTTGTAGTCGAACGTAGACATAAATGGAACAGTGTTTGGTCATCCCATAATACAAAGAGCAGCAACTGCACAGCGAGGTCGTGGAGGGCGAACAGTGTGTCCTTTCCTCAGTGTCCTCGTCGTCTCAGCCTCTTTCCCTCCCTGTTTTCAGCATGGAGATGTCAGCCTGTGTGGAATCAATTTCTTCACTCGCGCTTCAGGTCTATCTATATTCTTCACTTCATTTATACTCATTACCAGGAAATAGCCAGAGGCAAAAGCAATTTAAACACCTGCGATGTAAAGCCTTCAAAATCATTTCTTGTCACACTATTTCAGTTTTGAACTGACGTCTTTGGCAATCAGATGAGATGGAACATTTAACATTGTTGAGGTAATTAACGGCAAGTTTATTACCAACAGAACAATACAGTATGTTGTGCTACTCTGTTAAAAAAAAAACACTCATTGTATTCTAAAAAATTTTGCTGTATTTTTAAAATACAAGAAACTATACTTGTAGTTATGGAAATGGTCGATAAATTGTCATTTGTTGTGTTAATACTTAATCTGTAGCACGAAAACTGCGTGCTGCAGATGTTGGCTAAAGAGGAGAAGGGAAAACGCCAAACTGTCTCCTTTCACAAGTAAGCACATTTGATTTTATTTACCTGAATGTGATCCCATCAGAACTGAAGCTAATAATGTAATTGTTTAAAAGTAGCCTATAACGCTGATGTAACGGCTGTTAATTATTGGATATGCTCGTAGATTGTTGCTTCTGAGGCATATGTTGCTGTGCTGTACAGGCTGAGTCATGTGAGACTTTAGTGCACGTTATTCAATAGTACAATCTCCTTATGAGGTGAGGAGCTCCCATTGTGGGGGGAGCTTGGAGAAAAGCTGCTGCTCCTCTGCATTCAAAACGTTCAGCTGAGGTGGTTCATCTGATTAGGATGCCTCGTTTGGCGTTTGTCCACGCCCCGCTGACAAGAGGCCTCGGGGCAGAACCAGAACTCTCTGGAGGGTTGGTGTAGGTTCTCTGGCCTGACAACGCCTCGGGCTCCTTCAAGAAAACTGGACAGTGTTGCTGGAGGTCTGGGTTTCTCTCCTGGACCTGACTGCAGATGAGGGGTAGATTGAGATGGAGATGATTGCATATATGGAGCAGAAGAGTTTGCCCTTCTACTCTATATAGCATAACTTTAAAAACTTAGGTGTGGTTTTGTTATATAAAAACACAAAAGCTCACTTTCTGTGCATAAAATCATTAAACATTAGTAAGAATGGTGTTTTATGATGAGGTCATTTCCCCAAGTTTCCCAATTTTTTTATTTGTAGTTTTCTGCGCCCCACATATCTGCTTTTAGTTTTGGCCTTAGCTCTAATTTATTGATGAACTAAGTTTTGGAGCTAGAGCACAACATTATGCATTTTGTGTTTAGACACTGTTGTGCTTAAAATATTCACAGCCAGACCTTTTTCTGCAAGTATGTCAGTGCTGGAGCGAGACCAGCGGAACCCGTCATTATCCGTCTTAAAGAGGAGAAAGAGCTTCAGACAATATGCTATGCATCACTTTAAGTCATTTTCATTCATCATGCATGGACATGAGTTCTTGTTTCCTACTATGAAAGAGAAAACTGCTCTAAGAGGGGTGGCAGAGGACAAGCTGACCTCGAAGCCAGAAGCAGCTGTACAAAAACACCTGATAAACAACATTATACAAAAACTACTGGATGGTTGCATGTGGCGTTGATATCTTTAGGTTTACTTGAATGTTCTTGCAAATAAAAACAAAAACTGGCAAAATAAATTGAGCACAGCTTAAATGTAGATGAGATTTAGCGATGTTGCATTGTTCATTTTAGGATTAAGCTGCTGCTGAGCTCGACAAACGACAGAAATTTCTTCAAAACGAGGAAAAAGATGTCAGCATTTGCAGAACAAAGAGAAAAAGTGACGTTTGCTTTCCGTACAGATGGAACAGGAAGACATTCTCAGAAACTTTAAGGGAATTCGAGCAAAATACTATCAAGTCTTTTAGGAAGATAAAAGCACACCTTTGATCTGAGTCCACACCTTTGCAGGGATTTTAATGGAAACCTGTTACAACGAGCCTTTGCTAAGATGCACAAAAAGGAGAAAAACACACAGCACGATAACTGGCCTGTCTTACACTTGAAGGTTGAAGCTCAAAGGCTTCCCATGTTTTTGGAGACAAATGAAGGATGATGATGCAAGATGTTGTTTAGGGAACATATCAAAGAGACGTTCTCGATTAAAGAGCAAAGCCTGAAAGCGGGACTGTGTGACATTTGAAAAATGACATCACACATTGATCGTCTCAGAGCCAAATGAAGCATATAAGCAATAACATGCTTCCCTGCTGTCATTCATTGCATTCAAGGTTCGTGCTGCCAAAACCACACTTGGTTAAATGCGTTAAACTCCATATACAGATCATTTTGCTTTGAAAGTCTATGTTTTGATAGCGTTTGCATTTTATTGTGTTAAAATTATGCATTTAAAATGGACAACAATCCAAATGCATCACTAGAAATGAACCGATGAGCTTCTCTTCTTTAAATTCTGTATTTTAGGCTTTTTTTTGTGTTGAAATTTTATTTTGCTCTCAAAGAATAGAAACTAAGTGCATTCTTCATGAAGCTTTGACTGAAGCATTTCTCCCTGCTGGCTACAGATCTGTTGAACATTTATAAACCACTTGCTTTTCTCAGCGTTTCTGTTGTCTGAAGTTTCCCTTTTCCCTTTCAGCTGTGTGCCTGATAATAGCCTGAACAGGCTATTCAAACGAGAGCGGGGAGCTGATAATGGCCGCTGTCATGGTCTGTCAGCAGCAGCAGGTAACACCTGTGTGGTGTCTTATTGGGACTCTGGTCAGCTGAGACTAAAACTATTCCAGACTGTGACAGATGGGCTTGGAAGCAGATCTCACACACTGAAAATGGCCTTTACCAATTGGCTCAGTGGATCATTTTTCAGTTTCAAACATCTGGCATAGACAAAGGTACTAAACGGCTCAACATGCTCTGAAGGAATGTGTATCACCCGCTTCCTTTTATGCCAGAGTTTAGATTAAAATCAAGTTCTAACAGAAGGAATGTCATTGACATTTTGGTTGAACTTCTCAAGATCTTTTATTGCTTAAAAGATGCTTTGAGGATGACCATAATCCAGTGGTTCCCAACTACGATCCCTGAGGAACACCTTCCTGCATGTTTCAGTTGTTCCTCTGCGCCAACACACCTGAAACTTAAGGAAGTAATTAAACCATTGAGTCAGGTGTGTTGGAGCAGAGGAATAACTAGAACTTTCAGGATGGTGTTCCTCAAGGACCATGGTTGGGAACCACTGCAGTTTAATACTACATCAAATTTAGCTCCATGTCTGTAAAAACTGACTTAAGTAAAGGCATTTTCGTGTGGCTCTGGTTGGTTAGCTGTAGCTGTGGCGGTCATTGTGTTAAGGGAGTGGTGGCGCAGAGGTTAGAGAAGGTGGGCTCATGATCGAAAGATTGTCAGTTCGACTCCCCAGACAACAACATGAAAATGTGGGCGGAAAAGGTGAGACACCCACACCTGCCTCCACCCTCATTTGCCCCACTTTGGGCCCTTGAGCAAGGCTCTTAACCCCCACCATCTGCTCTCAAACAGTTTGAAAATGACTCCTCTTGACTCAGTTGTATAAGTAAAGTTCAAATAAATTAGTAAATACCAGAGATTACATTCTGAGGGTTTCAAACACTGGTGGATCTGGATCATGTTCCTTCTTAAAGCCCACCTCTTCTCCCTGACGCATGAGACCATCTGTGACGTTGATTTTTCATTATTTTAATCGTTTTTTTTTTATTGACTGATTGGTTGTATGAATGTTTTTTTATGTGTACAGCACTTTAGTCCTGTGGGTGTTTAAAGTGCTCTATAAATAAAGCTGCTATGGTATGAACACACACACATACAAGTAAAAACATCATCAGTTTTGGTATTTGTCACAAAAAAAAGATCTTATAGGTGACCGCACATCCTCATGCATCATTAAACCTGTTTGGTTTTTTTGGTTGTTGTTGTTTTATTTTTACATTTATTGTACAACAGACAGTTTTCTGTGCAAAGCTGATTGTCTTTAGTTCTGCCACATGCCCAAACCCGTTCTATTTCAGTCGACTCATTACCGCCGCCGTATCTCACAGGGACACGGCGGGGCCCTTATCATGGCTGCAGCCTCGCTGCATGGAGGACGAGATGCCCGCCGGCTGCTGCCTTAAGTGGAGAGCGAGTGTTGAGAAATACTAAAAGTTTCTGTCAATCACCCAGAGCTACCCCCCAATTCTGACCTGGAAAAAAAAAAAAAAAGCTTCCTGGAACCCATGACCCTTCAAATATACTGATAAATTATTATTCAAGTATCACTACGTGAATTTTTTAAAGAAAAAATAAACTTCTCCAACTTAAAGATTTCCAGCTCATGTCTGTATCTTGGAGCTAAATCAATGTGAGCTTTCTAATGATGTTCAGTGACGGCTGCAGCTGGGCGAGAAGCTGCCTTCACTTCTCTTCACCTTTTGCTCCAGTTCGTAAGTTTCCCCAGAAACAAACGTGTGGAAGACTGAAGGGCCCGAAATGTTCCATACGAAATGCCAAAATCAGCTCTCATTGTCGCAGTTGTGTGATGAAAATTTAATTGTTTTGTTCACGGAGCAGCTTCGCCTGCTCCTTCTCGACACAAGGCCCGGGTCGAACTTTTTCTCAACAAGTTTGCCACTAATAATTTCCTGATCGTTGGAGAAAAATATTCTTGCTTTATCTCAAAAGGAGCCACACTCGACGACAGAAGAGTTTTAACCATTTTTTTTTTTACTTGCAAGGACAGATTTTCAGGACAGGTTGCACAGATGTGCAGCAAGTTACACGCATGAAGCCCAGTCACAAGAATCTGCCACGAGCCGCGTGTGAAACTTGTTTTTACGCCTTATCAGTTCAGGCGAGCTCACAGACTCAGTGACAGCTGCACGCTGTAGCCTCACCCAGCTCCTCATTCAGCTCTCTACTAACACAAACATATGGTTCATGGGCAGAGTTAACATTCTCAGCCATAGCAGAAAACATCCATAAAAACTTTAACCAAAAATTCTCTAACAGTGATGTTGCAATTTGCAGATGGGCCCTGAACGTCCCTCAACATGTGGACTTAAACGTCCATGTTTCTATCATTTTGGCACAATTTGCACTTTGCCACATTCTCCTGGTAATGTTTTTTTTTTTCCTACTCTCAGTTTCCACTTTCTGCCACTATCATTTTGTTCAGTTGAGGTTTGTCTCGGCCACAAACAAGGTCTGGATGACCCTGTTTCGTTCTTTCCTTGCAGCATCTCTGCATCGTTATCGGTTCTTTCAGAGAGCTCCCTTCGCCTGAAGAGCAGATCCACACTGGCAAGTCCTCGTCATGCTCAGTTAACATCCCTCCTGTCTCCATTTTGAGTGTGTCGCCTCCTGCTGCGAGCTTCTACCTTCTCCCCTCGACTACGCAGCGCTGCAGAGACTGCTGAGGGTCCAGACATGCTCAAAGACAAAAGCTCTCTCCGTTCCTGCGGTGTCTTGAACATTATCAGTGCCAACATCAGCCTATCTTCTTGCTTTGTAACACAAGACTCTTTATTCGCTCTAAAGCTCCGATCACACTCAGGCCTAAACTTCCGATCTGTTATTGTTTTATTCTTCTTCTTCAGTTTTAATTGTTTCTTTTGGATCGTTCCCTGTCCAGCTCAGAAACAAACCAACACATATATATTTAAACTTTTGTACAAACAGCAGATCTACAATTTAATAATAAAAGCATCACCTTTAATCAAACAATCCAATCTATAAATCATGTTATAATTGAATTTTGTTGTACAAGTATTAACGACAGTGCTGTCTTGATGGATGTTTCAGAGAAGCGGGTGCACCATGCGGCTGCCACCCCCTGCTACAATCATTACGTTACAGTTAGGTAACCAGCTTCTGTTCAGCACGCTGATTTAAGACAAAGTGACTCAGTAAATAATGGCCTGTTTTACATGATGGAAGTTTGACAACTGTGTCTCACTGTTTAATTAGAACTAATACAAGTCAACCTGTCATTGTTACATTTACCCTTTTACAACAAACTAGAGGAGAGCTGACAAAATGATCACCAAAACCAACAAAAAATATTTGATTTCAAAGAAAATGGTCTTGAATGAAAGGTCATACTGGTTCTCAGTTTCTGGTTGCCTTTATTTTTTTTTCCTTTGATTTTCAAACACTGAAACTTCTGTCAATTAATTTACCTTCCTGAACTTAATCTTGTGTTTGCATATTTGAATTAAAGTCACTCACTGCAAACCATAAAGTGATGCAGTCTTAATTTAAAATTCTGACGTGAAAGGCAGCGGGCGAGACACATTAGTTCAAGCCATGTTAGACCTTTAATCATCAGACTTAGGCTGAAGAAAAATGCATCATCAGCGTAGAAGGAGGTGCTGCAGAATGGAAGCAGTGTTGTTCCTGTTAGGGGAGTGAACAGATGACCATCTGCATCATTTGGACCACTTCAGCTCCCTCAGCATTGTTTCTGTTCAACATTAATGACACTTAAACTTCTCACATCTGCTGTAGTTTGTTTAAAAAAATTACATTAACCATAAAAATCTAGACAAAATTAGTCTACTTTTATATTAAAAACTATAATGTAAGAATGCAACATGCGGTGCTGTTTGAATTTTTAGGCAGGCAGCCAGGCGAGCATGTGCCAAAGAAACAAACGGAGCATCTGTGATCTAAAGTTGTTCAGCTTCTGCATGCAGATCTGCAGATCTGCATTCTTGGGACACATTGTTTACCCACGTCCAGGATCATGTGATATTTGTTGACCCACTTTTTACAGTTTCACATGCCGTCCGTGAGGGAACCGGCTCTGGTATTGATTGGCTGGTCGTGTGAGTCGTGGAATAAAGTCCCGCTCCTCCGAGCAGCAGCTCAATACGTGCGCGCCCTGAAGCGATTGTGTTCCAACCCGTTCACAGCCTGATCCTCTTCAGTCAATAAAGCCACGTTAATTGAAGGTGATGGTTTTTAAACAGATACTGATCTGCATTCTCCCGGTTGTTCGTCAAGGCAGAGCACGGTGTTCTCGCCGTCTGCTGACCAAGTTGCACCGACGGCGTCAGAACGCGTGAAAACATGGCAGCTCTGTGATGGGGGGGTGTTGAAGCCCACACACAGAGACTTGGATCTAACGGGGACTGCAGCGGCAGCTCCAGTTGGACACGCTTGGTTTGTGATATGCAAAGCAGCGGCCTCCACAGATCTGCTCAGAGACGCAGCGCCGCACTGCGAGCAGCAGTTTACACCGTCGCCCCACGGCAACGAGCTCGGTTCTCCACGACGGTGCGAAACCTCAAGTGTTTGTCTTCTGTTAGCAATCTGTCCAGAATATACGTCTCATTTTTACACCCACTGACAGTCGGGATGGGCTAAACATCATTTTCCAACACAAAACTACAACAATCATCAATTATTTCCGGAAGAGAAAATTAATTTAAATCTAATAAAACTGTCGTGTTGATGAAAAATGTGGTTCTCGTTCAGTCGGCTACACGTGCTGTTGCTTTAAAGCCTGTGAAGTCAAAGCAGATTTCTTTAGCGTAATTTTTCAACCTGTCAAATATCAAAACGCTTTATTTTGGTGCACTGTCCAACAACTTGGATGCTTGTAAAATACTGTAAGAATCTTTTTGCTGCTTTTATTTTGTTAGGTTACAGGGGGCAACAGGACCAGGAGGGAACCCAGACATATCCCAGTGATAGTCTCCAGCAAGGTGTTCCCAGACCAGAGAAGGTAAATACTGTACTGTACATCCATTAAGTTCTAGGTTTATTCAGCAGTCCTCTACCAGTGGGACAAAACCTCCAGAGGAAGGTGCCCAGGAGGCCTCAGATGCTCAGACCCAGCTCAACTGACTGCTTTCAGAACTTTGTGGCTCCTCCAGATCAGAGCTCCTCTCTTTAAGACTGAGCTCGGCCACCCAACAAAGGAAGCTCATCTCAGCCGTTTGTATCCTGGATCTCGTTCTTTTGGGTCTCTATCCATTGGTGTCAGGAGCATTTGTAATGTGGGGGACACACGTGGTGGGGTCTGCGGGGTCTTCCCCCAGAAGATTCTGAGTAAAGTAGACACCATTTCCTGCATTCTAGTTTATTTTAATGGGTTGTTAAACATCTACAGTTACCTACATAACTAAACACTTGATTCAAGAACTGTGTTAGCGAGCACGGCACAATGCTCCCTTCACCCCCGGTCAACAGCTGCTGGCGCTAATGTGACGCTAAGCTAGCAACATGCAATACAGATGCACTAGCTAAGATGCTACAGATGTAGCGCTCCATTCCTCTCATGCATCCTAACACCGCCCACCCTGGTAAACAACTGCCGACACTCACGTGGCACTACTGCACAACACAGATGTCTCCACGATGTCAATGGGTGTCTCCCCCTCCTCCCCCATCCCCGTCAAGTGATCTAGAGGAAGCACTGCATGCGGAGTGGTGAGTTTTTGTAGGTAACCAGGAAAACCCGGAGTGGACTTTCAGCGGTTTGAGCGTCCTCCTATTAATCAAGTGGAATGGATTCATTAAAGAAATAGAAACTGTGTTGGTTGAACTGAAATTTTATGTTAAATGTGAGTGGGGGGGCAGGGGAAAATGAATAATTTTTATATATGAGGGGGGCGCGTCCCCTTCACATATAATTGTTGCGACACCTATATCTCATGACAACAGGTGTGGGTTGAAACGTTGACAGACCAGTAAATCGAGAGCTTTGGCTCAGCACATTCACACAATGGACCAGAACAACACATTCATTATTGTAGATTAGAGATTACTGACTCATCACTTATAGACTCAATCCCCAGATATTTGAACAACTCCTTTTGGGACAGAGGCTCACTCCCAGCCCAGAAGGAGCATTCCACCTTTTTCTGGTTCAGAACCATGGCTCAGGACTTGAAGGAGTTGACTCTTATCCCAGTTGCTTCACATTTGACTGTGAAACACCCTTGAAGGTTTTGGCGCAGACAGAGCCTCATTATCTGCAAAAAGCAGACAAAAACCAGAGGCTTCCAAACCAGACACCCTCGTTTTATGTTAACTAAAACAGCTATTCTTTCCCAAACAATCAAATTCAGTTTTAGCTCATAAAATTATCTAAATATATAGTTTTACAAGAAAGATCATGCTCAATATGCCAGGCGTCAAATCTGATAACTCTCAATCAGGTCATCTGGACAGTTTCTTTTTAGTAGAAACGTTTCACCCTCACTCCAGAGG
>JAVCKU010000085.1:24719987-24732166 GCA_032273985.1 Hypsolebias coamazonicus
ATTCATTCAACCTTTATTTAGGCAGGTTAATCTCATTGAGCCTCGAGGACTCATTTACAAGAGAGACCTGGAAATAATAGTATAAACAAAGGTTGAATGAAAAACAGATTGTCATGTTCTTTTCTATACTTGAACACTGTTTCCTTTGCACCTGTTAATATACTCCTGGCAGACAAATGTTTGTCATGTTGATGGAAAGAGTTTTAAAAAAAGAATACAGTAATTAAACAAAAATAAGTAAAGACACGACCGGCTCCGTGCTGCCTCCTACCGGCAGGCTCTGGCTGGTGCTGCCCCCTATCGGCAGGCTCAGGCCCCGCCCCCCTGTCCTTAACCCCAGTCTGTGGATTGAAGCTGGAAGAGCCGAGGAGCTGCAGCGAGCGGCACAGGGGTCGGCGGCTCCCGCGTTCGTCCGACACTCAACTAGCTGCTTCCAGGCGGTAGTGGTAATGATGGCGGCGGCTGTAGAGAGAGGAGGCGTCCGGGCCGCTTTCCTGAACCCGAGCATCGGAGGCAGTGGCGGACCAGCACCGACGATGCCCCCGGTCGGCGGAGCGCCAGCCGGGGCTGTGGTCGTGGGCTCGGGCTCCGCCAGTATGCCCGTACCCATGAACCTCTTTGCAACCTGGGAGATAGACCGATCGTCCCCGAGCTGCGTCCCGAGGTAATATCGTTTGTGTTTGTGCGTAAGCTTCACTAACCGCACTGTTTACAAAACACCACATTGAAAAAAAAAAAAAAAAAGAAGCAAAGCTATTGACGAACAACGCCCACATTTACAGTTATGCGAAGCCGCGGGGAGACGAGCTGCCTCGCATTCCCAAAACATCGCTGCCTTAGCTAACTGCTAGCTAGGTGGCTAACGCTAACGCTACAAATGACACTGCTCTGTTTTGTGCAAAATACATTTTATTGTTTATTTTCAAAGGATGTATTGTACTGTATTGATCGATATAAAATGTTAACGTTTGGACCCAGTTCTTAACATTGTCTCAATACTTTTTTTTAATTATATCACGGCTGTTTTGATGATAAGTTAGCTAACAAAAGTTGACACGAATTTTCATTTGGAATGGTTTCAACTACTCCTTGTCTACGTTGGTTTAAAAAAAAAATTGGTACTTTAAGATGGACTGTGCGTGTTCGATTAAATTCACGGCATGCATGCCACCCAATCCGTCTATAAATATAGTGACATGGATTCCTGTCAGTCGGAGTCGTCCCCTTCGTCATGCTCCACTACAGCTTCGGGTGTTTTGTTTTGCACAGTCCAACATCTCAGCCGGTTTGTGTTCATGTTCAGGTTGTTCCGTGTAGAAATCCCGAAACACAAACAGAACCCATCACAGCAGCAAAACTATTGTAGCAAATAGTGCAGTTTAAATGAGGCGGTTATCCAAATGTTATTCTGAAATGCGGGTATGCGCTCGATGTAAACAAAACGCGTTTATCTGGATTTTTACTTTTACTTTTGAAAATAAACACGTACCAACACATGGATATCGTTGGACTTCTCCAAAACAAATGGCTCCTCCGTGGACGTCACGTCGGCTGTTTCTGGAGAGAAACAGAGGCACAAGGTAGTTGGCGCCCATTAACATATTTCCCATATAAATTTTTAAAAGCAATAACAACTGTCAAAATATAGGTTCAGAGTTTTTCGTATGAAAACAATGATTGTTTATGGGTATACAACTCAAACTCGTGAGTTTTGGTGCAAATGGCATCAGAAAACTATGTATTCCTTGCCCTCAACAAATAAATTTGTATTTCAGAATATCTCGGCACAACTTGTTTCCATATGAGCCGAACGAGCTCCAACATTTGCTCTAACACTCTCCCCAAAATCACTCCAGTTCTGTCAACACTCCCACTCAGCTTTTAGTCGTCGTTTCTTCTCAGAAAAAGTGAGAACTTTACCGTTTCTCGTTCAGCCTGCTGTTTCTGATCCAGTCTTTCTGATTATGTTTACATCCAGGGATAATTTTACCAACAATGTATCAGAGACTGTCCGCAGTGTACTCGGCTACGTTCAAATGCGCTTTGTAAACAAATGGCTCGTAATTGTTGGCAACAAAATATGACTCTGCTGATTTGGCTCGTTTATTACAAACTATGCTAGATACTTCTGGTGGTGAGTGATGCATTTTCATATTTATGCATCCATTATCTTCTGAAGTCAGGTCACGGGGGCAGCAGCTTGAGCAGGGAGGTCCAGGCATCTCTTATCACAGCCTCCTCTTCCAGCTCTTCTGGGACTCCCAAGTCGTTCTCAGGCAAACTGAGAGACATAGTCTCTCCAGCATGTCCTGGGTCTTTCACAGAGTTTCCTCCCAGTCAGCCCAAAGCACCTCCAAAGGGAGGTGGCACCCAGGTGACATCCTTCCCAGATGCCCAAACCACTTCAACTGGCTCCTCTCAATGTGGAGGAGCAACGCTTCTACTCCGAGTCTCTCCTGAAAACTCAACTTCTCACCCTTTCTTTAAAGGAGAGTCCAGCCACCCTGCAGAGGAAACTCATTTCAACCTCCTGTATCCACAATCTCATTCTTTGGGTCACAACCCAGAGCTTGTGACCAAAGGTGAGGGTAGGAACTTAGACCGACCGGTAAACGGAGAGCTTTGCCTTACAGCTCAGCTCCCTCTTCACCACAACGGACCGGTACAGAGTCTGCAATACTGCAGAAGCTGCACCAATCCATCTGTCAATCTCACGCTCCATTCTTCCCTCACTCTTGAACAAAACCCCGAGATACTTGAACTCCTCCACTTGAGGCAGAACCTCGACCTGAAGACAACAATCCTCCCCTTTCCGGTTGAGGACCATATTTAAATATTTATCTATATTTTTAAAATAATCATTTTAATAATAGAAAACATAGAAAACTTGCATGTTTTGACAGCTAAAATGACTAAGGATTCATAAATAGTACGAGAACAAATTCTAGCACATTTCCTTTTTTCCTTTTTATTCTTTTACAGAGCAGAGCATTCTCGAGCATAGGGGTATGTGAATCACAGTAATACTGTTAGAACAAAGGATAACAAGGAATGTGCACTGCATACTGAATTAAGAGTAAAAGTATAATCAAATAAGAATTTCCCTCTGTCATTTGTTGTGTTGTGTGGCCTCATTTCAGTCCACTAAGGCTTGGTTGGTGGTTTTCGATCCGTCCAGTTCACTGTTATCATTTTCTTAGCGATCGGTAGAAGGGGTTGGGACGTGGAAACATTAATCAGCTTTGACCTAGATCTGCTTGGGATAGAACTGGGGTGGGGGTTCTGCACCATCGATGTGCTGCATGATGTATGTGTTTGCTTGTTGCTTTAGTCCCTGCACGAGCAAGAGGTGGCCAGTGTATCTGGCATTAATGGTGCTTTTTTTTGCTTCTTTAATTAAACGACAAGCATTCTTTGAAAAATGCATATCCCTCGCCCCATTCCATGGTGGAGCCATTTTGAACAAACCATGTTATTTAAAATGTCTGGTGAAGTCATGCTCTGTGGAAGTGCTGTGAACGACTCTCAGCTACTACCATACCAAACTTTAGCTCAAAACCTGTAAAACTGATAGAATTATAGCCATTTTAGCATTTTTTTTAAGACTGTAACTGCCTATCAAAGTGGGTTGTCTTCAAATGTTAATCACTTGGAAAGTTTAATTAAAATCATCCAATTATGAGATATTTTGTTAACAGACACTTTGGTGTTGAGCCATTAACACCATCCTGGTTGTTATAACTCTGATAATAAACTCAACCAGTGTAACCGTTAATTTCTGTTGTTCTAATCAATCAAATGTGTCAAACAAACTCAAGGACCGGGGGCCAAATGTGGCCCTCGTTGACATCTCATCTGGCCCCCAAGATGATATTGAAATGTAAAATACTTTTATCACTTTTATTTTTTTTCAGTAATCTTTGTTTATGATGTCAAAAATGGAACAGAGAACACTAAATGAGACCAATCAAACTTTTGTTGAGGAACCCCCAACCAAGAAAAGATGTTGGGTATCTAACTTGAGTTAATGTAGATTCTGAAACTGGTCCTTAGTTTGAAAAATGTTTTAATTCTGGCCCCCTTTTGTGAGTTTGACCCATCTTTTATTCACCTATACATGTGTAAAAGTAATTTATCTTCAAAAAGGTTTACAAATGATTAATTCCAAATCTTGTCTTTGTTTTCTGGTATTTTATGTTGCCTCCAAATTCACAACTTTGTGTTTCATTTGAGCGAGCACGTTTTAGATCTCTTCATCCACCATGTTTTTAAGTTTTTCTCACAGAAAGAGCATTTAGAGACGCTCTTGGTCCCTTCATTTTCTCTGTAGTGGATGATGTTTTATATTACAGATGAATGTGGATGATAATAGATTATTGAGCACACATTAAAAACTTCTCATTAAGTGTAACACAGATCATAGCTGCATTGTCCCTTAGATGTACGATACAGCTTGATCTCTTGCAGAGTAACTTCTACATTTTTTTACCGCTTGGCTGGTGTGAAAAGTTCTGGTTCTGCAGAGAGGCCGTTATGTTTTGGGGGATTTAGCTTCAGCATTCTTTTCGGGGCTGGGTCATTTTACGTGCAGCTGTTCGCTCCACAAGCTTCTGGCAAACATGATGGATGTCCAGCTGAGAGTCACGAGTTCAGATTTAAGCTGTTGTATTAATTTAACTTGTGTGAATTTGCCTTTTTTATTGTAGTATGTAACATCATACAAATCAACTGATAATTAGTTTTAATGAGCTGATTTAAACCTTGCAGAGTTTTAATGAAATCTGGTGCACGTTGGACATGTTGTCGACTTTCAGTGTTCGTTTCTAACTTCTGACCATTAGTGACTCACAAATATGAGGAAAATATTCTAATTCTTTGTTGTAAGCTCAGCAAATTCTGTTTCTGTGACCAAGCAGCTTTGTGCCTGCTTTTTGGACAATAAAAAAATAAAATCATGGCTGTTTTCATGTGCATGGCTTTCAGAACTGTATTTTAGACCGGCACTATATTTTATTGTACCCACCTCAACTCAACTTGTATCACCTTGCACCTGGCACATTTGATTTGATCTGCTTGAGTACGCTTTTGAAATGAAGATAGATGGGTTTGGACCACTTTTTTAACTCGTTTTATAAATATTTATTATTTTTTTGGTTATGAGACCTGGACATTGAGGTTGTGCAGCCCAGCATGATTTCTGTCAGAGGAGATCTGGCATGCAGGTGTCAAAATACAGCTCTAGGATTACAGAAACTGAACCGAGATGGGTTTGGGAAGCCAAGAACAACTTTGTGACTATTTGGGGAGAAAATGTGTTAAACATCTTCATAATTCAAGCAACAAGGCTGCAGCCTGCTCAATGAAACTGGGAACCCCCTGTTACGTTCCACACACCCCCACGATAGGTGAAAAACTACGAAGTAGGAACGAACGCTATTTTTTTTTGTATTTATATATACACATACTGTATTTTGAGGCTTTATAAACCCTTCCCATACACTTGCAATGTTCTAAACTCTTAAACCTACCGGTACGTCATTTTAACAACATACGTAGATGTACTGCATAGTAGCTACTGCACATGTTTACATGGATACTCAGTACTCACTAGTCTTGGTACAGTTCTGATCCGGATCTGATTGGCTCTCTGCAGCCATTGAGCACCAGACACTTTGGACAGAGCCAGACCTTACCTTCGGATAGCCAGCACAAAACCACACATCGGTCCAGATCGAGTCCAAATAATCCAGAGGGATCTGGATGAAAAAAGTCCGGGTGAGCTCTGGAGAAGACACCGGACCTCCAAGCAACGCCTCCCCGCTCGAGAGGCTTCATGGGCCGGCAAGCAGCACAGACTAACCGACAAGGCTGGAAGTAGTCCTGGTCCAATTCCTGGTCTGTTCTTTATGGATCTCTGCATCTACTGAGCGTCAAAGTCACTACGAATAAGGACCAAACTTTTTATTCAGGTTCAGATCGGATCAAAACTTTCCCTCCATTTTGGCAGAAAGCAGCGTCCGGAAGCAATGTTGGCTTATGGGTAGTGTAGTCCTTTGACTGACCTTACAGTGTAGGCTTATTGAAAGAAAACTACAAAATGGCTGCGCCTGTCCGACTCAGAAGCATTTTTTTGTTAACTTTTTATCCTTTACCGTCCCGATCATGTGAGTAATATTAAAGTTGACAATGAAAGTCAAAAACTGCAAAGCAGCGAGGGACTACTGTAATTTGGAGACTCCCTCATGAATGCTGCTAGCTAAAAAGTATCAACAGTCACATCCCAGTGAGATAAGTTTCTTTCCGTAGCAGACTTCTAGCGTCAAGGTAGGAAATTCTGACTCCCAAGATGGAAATACGTAGCAGTTTATTTTCAGCATTTTATTCTGTGACTAAACGTCTAAATTCTTACAAGCATGACGATCTGCAAAGTTGAAAATAAGTAATGGTACATCCATAAACCCTAAACTAAATCATGCATTAAAATAATTTGGTTCATGCCTGTTTTTGTTACCAAGCTCGTTGCATGGTTTGAGACAACTGGAAGCTTCTGCCTGCTGGAACATTTGGACGTGCATTGTTTTGATTCGAGCACTCTCAGGCCTGCCACACTGCCACCCTCAGACTTATAAATGCCATGTGGTGTTGGTTTTTGCAGCCTTTCTCCCTTAAGACTATGTTTTTTCTATTCTATTTTCAAATGTAAGACAAAACCTAATGCTGAGCGGAAGAAACAAAATACCTCCTGTACCTGTTTTAATCCCTCTGCAATCAGCTGACGAGCACTTTATTAATGTTGTTGACTCACCAAAGTATAATAAGATTCGTTAGCATTCTCCACATGCAGTTAAACTTAACATATCAGGATAACCTCAACAGAGAGAATCTAGCTGCTTGTTGGAGTCTTTCAGCAAAGGGGAGAAAAACTGTTCCAAGAACTTGAATATTCAATCAATTTGTGCTCTGTGATTGGTACAGATGGATATAGAACATATTGATTACACCATGGGGGACAGTATGATGAAAAAGTATACTGGTTTTGACAAAGTCACTTTTAAACATCGGGGCGTAACTTCAAGCCAGTATCGAGCTTGTGTCTTCTGTCTGTGAGTTACTACAGTTTGAAGATGGTAGAAGCTTAGCAGCCTTCATGGAAATCAACTTGGGTAACTCTGTGGAAAGGCAGGCATTTGTTCAGGAATAACATAAATGTGGTCGGTATGATGCTCTGTTTATGTTGCAACAATAATAAATGAGCAGCATGAGGCGAGAGGCTGGCCTTCACCAAGTTCAAAGATCCATAACAGCGTGGGGTCGAGAAGTATGAACTTGATCCTCATCCCTGACTTTGCTCACATTTGTCATTTTTGGCCCAAAAGTAGTGGTAAATATTGTAACAGAAGTATTACAAGCTTTTAAAAAAAATCACGGCACTGTCGTGTGAAATCCTGCGCTGATGAGCTTCAGAACATGTGTCCTCAATTTCTTCTATTCTGAGCGGATCATAATTCTCTGCTTGTGCGACTCGCAGAGTTTTATTTTTAAGGGCCACCGAGAAGGATCTGGTCAGATGTTTTGTTTTTCTGCGATTCCGCGTGGTTAGTTAAAGTGACGCATGCTGTACGACTCAGCATATGACCGAAATAAAGAAAGGCAGGGATGGACTAAAGCAGCATTGTTGTCTTCTTTGATCAAGGTCAGTGAACAGGAAGTCGGCTCGATGTTTTTAATTCATGCAGTTTTTACTGTGAGCTAAAGATTCAGCTGCACAGAAGTCACCTCCATCATTTTTAGTCTCCCTAAACTTTCATTTAATCTCATTTTCTGTATGTTCTTTGTAGATTGAACCAACAAATTAGCGTTTAGATACAGGATGTTAGATAACATGTCCTTAAATCACCCTTTAACCTCCTCGATAACACGTTCATCTCAAGGCATGGATATTGTTTCTCTCAGCAGGGGAGCAGCACTAATCTGATTTCATAAGAGGACCTGGTAATCTGATGCTGGACACACAGAGACTGTCCACTTAATCCTCTGTTTCCTTTTGGAATCATACATTAGTCCCTGTCAGCATCTTGACTGTCCTTCAGGACCGTGACACAGCACTCCGTCAGGGGCTGCATTCTGTTTGGGATCTTGGTCTGAAAACAGAACTAAGAACCAGAATACAATAGGATCGGAAAAAATAAACCATAGGCTTTAAGCCACCATGAAATCTGACACATATCTCCAGGCGTTTTAATGAAATTCAACACAGTTTATTTATATAGTGCCAAGTTACAACACAAGTCATCTCAGGGCACTGAACAGAAACATTCACACACATACCTACATACAAACGTATACAGTGTGTATGTATGTATATGTGTATATATATATATATATATATATATATATATATATACTGTACAGTATATCATTGTTGAATTTATCATAACACAACTGTCTGTAGTAACGACTTGAAAACTTTTTTGTATAAATTTCCTTTGATAAACACAATGCTAATCACACTAACTTTTCTATTAGCATCTGCATTAATAAAGTTTTCGACATATGTCATTGCACAGTTTTTATTAGACATGAATATATATGTGAGTGTTTATGTAAAATAAGCCACAGTTTTAAATTTATATAGATAATCAAAATGCACCAATAAACATTTTATAAACGCATTGCAGCCCTATGAGTTGTAATCGAATCACGAGGTGTGTAAAGAGTCTCATTCCGACTGTTCAGCATTAAAAAAAAGGATCTTTCTAGTTTTTTGAATCCATTGTTGTGATTAAAATCAACAAAGTACAAAACATGCAGCTGTAGAGCTTCATAATTACATAATTGTAGCTGTTGATAAGTTGCTACACCAAAATATGTGTGTGTGTTTGTGTATGTGTGTTGGGGGTGGAGAGGAGGTCTTGGCCTTTTTTATGCAACTATTGTGGCGAGTCCTCTAATCTTCCATTATTTCCATATTTACTCTAAAAATAGCAACCGGTTATTGGAAACTATTACAAAAACGTGAATGAAAAATACACTTTATATTTTTAAAGTTCGCAGCAGATAAAAAGGTTTACTGTAACAATAAAAGAGCCTGAACTATCAGCTTGGTCAAAGGGAGGAGACCGCTGTGGAAACAGACATTTGTCTGTTTCACTGAGCTGTTTTCATAGACGTGAGTGAAAAGAACTTGGCAAAAATTGTGATGGAAAATGGTTAATTTTGGACCAAATCACTTGCTCTGTTTATTACGGTAAACATATTTGCTGGTTTTCTTTTTAGCCATGTGCCTAGATGCTGTTTTATTTATTTATTTTTAACTGAGCGGACCATTCAAGCATGTGCTGCTGATGCTCTGTTTAAATGGTTTGCAGTTTTTACCTGGGCAGGTGCCTGCAGGGGCCTGAGATCCTAACCACATAGAACAGACGGGGCCTTTTCTGCCGGCTGCCAACTTCCTAGTCATCATTTTACAGAAAACCGGCAAAAACAGACAATGCTCTGCTAATAGCTGATGGGAACTGCTAGTAAAAATGATCTCATATTGAAAAATGTTCTAACAATCCTGTGGGTTCAATAAAGTTTTATCTTATCTTACAATAATGTTACAGTAATGTTAACTAACATATTTCATTTTAGCAGCATTTTACTTTTGGATATCTTACTAAAGAAGATAACCGTATTCATAATATAAATGCTCCTGTGAGGATAATTTGAGATTTAGAAATTATATTTCACCTACAGATTTTTATTTAATAAAAGAAAAGAAACCAAAAAGTAATAAGATTGAAAATGAGATTAAGAGTTTTTGTATTTGAGTTTAAGATTTTCATGATTTCTTCTTTACTAGAGCCAATAAAAATAAACTTCCTTCCTGTCTTTAATTGCATTTCAGAATTGACTGAACCGTTGCAGTTTCATTATTTTTTCATTGTGTTTCTGTATAAAATGAAGTCCGAGCTCAGCCTCGTGTGTCGCTCTGCTAACAACAGACCAATCAACACTTGCACACCCCCCTTCTTTATACTCCCACTGCACGAAATGTGTCAAAATCCTCTTGGTTTCCTTCCCTGCTTTCCTGGAGGAGGAGGAATTTCCTTGGGAAACATTTTGCATTCCTGGCAACTGGAGAACGGCCTGCGCAGCTGAAGCCAGGCTGCTTCAGTTCTCTCTTCGCTCCGTTGTCGACCAACAACAGACGCTCTGAAAGGAGGCCTGCACTGCTGTGGATCGTCCAGACAAACCGTTGAAATGTTTTGCTGACCCGGCCCGCGGCTCTACGGTGAACAGCCATGAGCTGAATGATCACGTTGAGTACCTCACAAAGGAAAGAAAGGCCCGTTTCCCCCTGCCCGGACCTCAGAACAGGAGAAGGGCCAGATTCTCATGTGGGCGGACCTCGGCGAGGGGGTCTGAGCAAGTGAAGAGATCAAACTTCGTGGAGGAGACGAAACTGTTCTGACAGTGAAGGATTCTGGGTCCAACCTGATTTCTCTCTTATACATGGTGTTCCTAAAAACCTGATTTTTCTAAAAAAAAAAAAAAAAGAAAAAACAAACAAAAAACTCCAATAGAGAGCTCTTCAGATTTATTATGTATAAAAAAAATTAACCTAAAGTACAGAGAAAAACCTTCAAACCATTCCTAATTTTATCTTACTTTGCTTCTTAAATATCTCTTTGTAAGAAAGATATAAAACTAAATGTTTCAGAATGTTTGCACATGCAGTTCAACGCTCATACAAAACTACCGGTATATGAATTATTGGCCATGTTTTGCATATTCTTTTAAAACTGGTGAGCTTTATTTTAGGTAAAAGCACTTTGTTTGGTTTTGATATAAAATAAATCATTTTTTAAAAACTCATGCCGTACTGTGAACTTTGCTAGCCAGGAATCTTTATTCTCTTTCGTTTTCACTAGTCAAGCCAAGTCGCAACAGAAGTTGACTCAGGTGTAGGTGTCGCAACAATTATATGTGAAGGGGACGTGTCCCCCACATTTAAAAAACATTTGTTCGGGCCCTCCCACGTTTACCATGAAATATTAGTTCACCTAGAGCTGTTTCTATTTCTTTGTGAACAAATCCATTCCACTTGATTAGAAAGAGAATGTTCAAACACCTAAATATCCACTCCAGGTTCTCCTGGTTACCTGCAACAGCTCACCACGCTGCATGCAGTGTTTCTCCTTGCTCATCTGCCTTGGCAGGATGCTCAGGGGTGGAGGAAGGCGAAATACAGACTTACCGGTATATACGCACGTATGTCTATGGGGAGACACCGCTGTGTTGTGCACTAGCTTAGTGCGACGTTAGTGCCAGCAGTTTTCGATTGGGCGAGGAGTTGGGATGCTTGAGAGAAGTGGAGGGTGCTCTATTCACACAAGGAGACCTGTTGGTCAGGCTACTTGCGCCGTGCACTCTAAAATAGTTACTGAATCAAGTGTTTTCATATAGGTATGTACATTTTTAACAAACAATTAAAATACACCAGATACAAAAACATTCATACATTATAAAAGCCAAATGGTAAAAGGGAATCTAGAAAAGTGGAATTTCAAAATGAGAAAAGTGTAGGATCCCTGCTTCTAACATCACAGTCGTAAATATGTACTACACTGTTCATCTGAATCTACCGTACATCTAGTCTGATTTAGGACTAAACAGGATGATTTTTTTAAAAAGTTTTTCCTATTTCTAGACATTGTTTGTGCATTTGCCTTGTTAGTGCATAGATGGGGACATTTCAGTTTTTAGCAGGCCAATTCTCAAAACGCCCTGAGCTGAAAGCCGTCCCCACTTTGTCTAATCACAGATTAAGTACTCTTAACTGTCTGGAGTCCCACTTCCATCCATGTAGCTTTGGTCTTTAGAGTTTTGCTACCCCGTCATGTGTGTAAAACCCAGGGATTTTAAATGCTTTACAAACAGAAATCTGCATCTGGATCGTTGTGAAACTGAATGGGTGTATTTACGTTATTTGACAAACCGTTGGATTTAAAACGCGGTTTGATGTTGGATCAGCCTTTGAGCGTTTTGACCAACTTTTGCATAGAAAGATGATGCAGAGAAAAGTAAAGCTGTGTTTGTAATCTCTGGAGGAGTTGGAGCCCGTGTAAATCTAGTCCATTAGTCATTTCGATGCATCAAGCCTGGGGGGGGGGGGGGGGGGGTGACCTTAAACA
>JAVCKU010000085.1:24732176-24743815 GCA_032273985.1 Hypsolebias coamazonicus
CCCCCCCCCCCCCCCCCCCCCCCCCCCCCCCCCCCCCCCCCCCCCCCCCCGACCGGCAACACAGGCAGCAAGCACGTTCAGGCTGTGAAAGTTTTCTCTGAGGGTCATATCTCACTGGACTGCAACTGTTGGAGACTAGCCGGCAACTCAGCATTATAAGAAAATATATTTTTATCCTGCATTCCCACTGCATTGTGAGTTTGTGACCAGCGAGCTGTAATGCGGCAGTCTTTAAAAAAAATTGCAGCCTTTTTTGTGTGCATTTGCTAAAACTGTGTTTTAGGTCGTTCTCATTAGTTTGTTGCCCACGTAATGGTTTTATTGGCGACTGCCTATTAAGGCAGCCACCTATTATTATCCACTTGAAAACGGTCTTGCTCTTCTACCAACTTTAATGCGACCAGAACCACAATGTGTCCCCCCACTAATGTTATATCAAAATGACCGACTCGGCACCGTGACGTGCGCTATTACTTTTATTGGCGGTTTGAGTTACCATGGCGACATGATTTGCAAAAAACGACGCCATTTTTCTCATTGAAAAACACTGATAGATTATGGCCTCTAACTGCCACAGTGAGGTCACATGACCTAGAGGGAAAAGGTCTCTGAACAAAACACTGAATAAATTTTAGAGCCATTTTAGCTCAAGATGGCTGCCACAGCTACCTCAGGAAATTCAAATTTGACTATAACTCAGTCATTCTTTGAGATATTGACCTGAAATTTGGCATGGTGGTAGCCGAGAGCGAGTTGTTTTACATTCCTAATGCAAAAAACAAACAAAAAACAAACAAACAAGATGGCCGCCAAGATGGCTAATTTCAAACGGCTATAACTCTGAGGTTTTTAGAGCTATTTAGCTGACATTTGGTGAACTGGTAGCTGAGAACTATCCCTAATAGAATCTGATTGCAAGTCCTTGGTTTTTATTTTTATGTTTTGCCATGTTGAGCTGAAATTTGGTGTGGTGGTAGCTGAGAGTGAACCCCAACACACAGTACTGTCAAATCAGAATTTTAAAATGGCTGCAACATGGCAGTCCCCAAAGTTTCTCCCAGAACTTTCTAGTTTACTAGAGTACACTTTTGATATGAAAACAAGCAGATTTTGACCTGGTTTTGAAATGTTTGGCCTAATTTTAGACCAATGTATTCAAAGCTGTTAAATATATACTGGTATATGTATAAATTCAGAGAAGTATTCAAGCATTAAAAACTCAAATGTGGGCTAAAGTAAGTTTGTTGTTGGAACTGCTTTATTTTTCATCTTCATCATTATCATTTTCTGTGTTTTATTGTTGTTTTGATGTAATTTTTCTTTTTTGTCTTTTCCCCCTCCCTCTTCTTTTAACACTGTACTTTACTGTTTGTAGCCCCACAAAAACAAAATGTGTGCACAGGCATGACTTATTACCTTTCTAGCAAACACCCAGTGGAGCGCTACGTTACTAATGCTAGGTTGAAGCCACTTATACTGTGGCTACAATCTCAGCTCCCCTCCCGGAAGTAGCAGAACTTTCGGCAGGGGCTTCAGTTACGCCTTGTTAAATTTTCCCCCTCGTTGTTCATTGTGTTTCCAACATTTCTGCTCTATAACGAGCTCAGACATACGAATGCATGGAGAGAGAGCCTTGAAGGTCAGATTTAATCTGTTTGAAGCTCTGCTGAGGCTCCATATGTCAGCATAAAATATGTATACTCAAATGATCCTTAAGCTGAAATGTCAAACCCTTTTAAATTAGAGTATATGACATTTTATTTTTAGGCTTTTGTGAGAATGTTTTGTCTGCCTTAAAGTAAACATTATTCAAATTATTTTTATAAGCAATCTGTGTGTGTGTGTTTTTTATTTATTTATTTCCAAAAACGGTGGATGTTGAAAGTAGGCCAACTTCATCCAAAAGCCTAACGTTCCCAGCCTCTCCTGCAGCCTCAGATTGGGTCGTCTCTGACGTGCCAGGGGCTGCAGATGTTCAGATGAGCGTTCCCAGGGGTCAGCGCAGAAGTCTTTTCACAATTCATCTCATTCATCATGTCTTTTTACAACGAGTCAGCCACGGCTCTGTTCTTCAAAGAAGCTTACATAAGCTTTGAAAGCTGTAAACTCCAGCACTTCCGTTTAATTTTGTGCCTTTTTGCATGTTTTCCCCCTTTCTTATTGTGCAGAAGCTCAACAGTTAATCACTCAGAACAATATTGAACAGTTAAATTATGTACTTAATTATTTATTGATTTCTGGATACAAAAGAGCTGCTGCACATATAAAAAAGAGAGAAACTTAAAGTAGGGACATTGCATTTTCTAAACATGAATGGCTGCTGAAACTGGCTGAAGAACTTGAGTTGCTGAAGCCAAAGGTATCAGAACACTAGCTAAAAGCTGATTAAAGACAAGTAAAAGCTAAATATATCTAAAGACCATGTAATTGTAAAAGTAGAAAAAGCATGGCTAAATGCTTAAAGTAGCAAATTATTAGCTAAAGGAATCCATGACTAAATTCTAAAAGTAAAAATAAAAAATAAAAATAAAAAAGTTTGGCTAGCAAAGGGCTAGCTAAAAGCTAAAGGTAGCCAATCAGCTTAAGGAGACTGCAAGCCTCAGATTTTGTAGCAAAGCACGATTTAAAGGCTTAAAAAAGCAAAAGCCTAGCTAAAAGTACCAAAAGAGTAGCTAAAATTCAAATGTAGCAAAATACGAGCTAAAAGATGCTATAACCTAGTGTAGCAAAACAATAGGACTTTTAGCCTCTAAGAGACCGTTTTAGTAGCAGAAACTACTAAAAAGCTGTAATACCAAACATAAAAAAGTGTGGATGCTGAATCAGCATTACTTTTTAAATAGATTTATCATTTAAAAATATTTACCTTCTATAAATGGGTTCGAATGCGTCAGACTTCAGGTGGCTGTTTGGTGCCGTCTATCGTTGTTGGACTTTAAATCTTAGTCATGATCATAATTTTTTTTTTTTTTTTTTTTTTTTTAACATTTGCAGGATTTCCCTTTTATCGGCTGCCTCACTGTGACTTTACCGGATCCAGCAAGCAAAAATTAGAAGGTTGACCCTTTTGAAAGCATAAACTGTAGTCAAGGTTACAACATCTAAACCAATAATTAAGCAATTTTCTTAATTCCAGAGGGGTATTATCTGTCTTTTCATTTTATGTTTGCTAATGTGGGGGCTGATCGGGTGTTGTCTATCCACCACAAACACTGGCCTGCTGACTGCATCAGTTTAAGACCTGTTGGAGACAAAAGACCTGCTAACTGCTGCAGTAACAACAACAAAAGGTGGCAGCCATGTTCCTAAAGATCATTGACAAATCTGAGATGTGGATGCACCATTCAGGTTGTAATCTCCACAGAACATCATCTAAAATGTGGAATTAGAGGTTAATATAAATGATGTGGAGATTTGTGTTTAAAGCATTCGTTTGCAGAGTGGAGATTTTAAATTTGCTGACTCGAGTCGTTTTTCCAGTTTTTTTTTTTTTTTTTTTACACAAATTTGAGTTAAAGGAAGCTCTTTTATATACAATGTGTTCTTAACTTGAGACTAAAATTAATCATTAGTCTGTGCAATTCCTATTTTCTTCCCAGTATTTCTCAGTAGAATGTTCACACCTGGGATTGACACTTCATTTTGAATAATCTTTTCTGAATTAGTGTTCAACTGAAAGCTCTGGCTTGAATCAAATGGAAATTTAATCTGCCCCTGAGCTGTAATATGCATGTAAAGTTACATAAAAAATGGTGTTAATCCCAGCAACAGTTGGATTTTACAGGAGCTCAGCTCATGACCGCAGGCTTCTCTAATACCATATTACAGAGTATTACAGCTGTTACTCCTAGATTCACAAAAACAGTTATTTCACTCCCACCTTTAACTTTTTTTTTCATAATGAACCTCTTTGGACGTTTTCACCTTCTCCAAAGGCTTCCCTGTTGCAATTCTCAGCAGCTGTACCTTTTTCACAGTAGGTGTTGAATGTTGGATACTAAGCAAGACAGATGTTTTGCAGCTGCATCTATAACACCAGTTAAAATGTACGAGTCCTTCAAACCCCTGTTAAAAAACATCACTCTCACTGCGCACCACGTCCTTTTCGGTGCAGCACCTGTGCACCCGTGATGTTTACATGGCAGGTATGCAAACAAGGTTTCCAAGAACCAAAAGGTACAGAAAAATGTGCATGTGCATATTTATTTATTTGTTTGTTTGTTAGTTGCATTCCCTTCAAAAAACAAATCAAATGACGAGGAAGTCGCAGCTCGGCTGAGAACGCTCTTTGAACGCCTCAAGCATTCAGATTAAAAAAGCAATAACACACCACATGGTGAATTATATTAAAAGACGAGTTCAATATGTTTTATATGAGCTTTAATATTTAATGCAATTGAAATTACAGTATACAGATTCAGTGTCTCTATATTTCTTGCCTTGGCAGGGCGCTTGTCGGTGATGATACGTCTGATGAATGTGTAATGTTTCCACTTACGAGGGAGAAGTTGTAGATCTTAGGAAGTTAGCGATGTGCTAACGTAAAACTCATGATAGAAATGTTGCGTGGCTCTCCAAACCTATCTGGCACCTTTCAGCTCTAATCCTATAAAGATTAGGCTCGGCATATGTTTTTATTCCATTACTGTTATAGCAGTCATGTTTAATTCACACTTAAACTTAATACTCACACAGCTCTGCCATCCATTTATTTATTTATTTTTGTTTAACCTATTTTTCCCATTGTGACCATGAGAAGATTTTATTTAGGGAAATAAAGTCCGGCCAGCGTATGACCATCTGGCACGCATGACCTGATAATTGTGCTCTAAAATGGCTTGTGCATGCAAGCGCAAGGGCAGGCTAAGCTCCTCCAGCACATGCCACTGTGTAAACGTATTAAAACCGCTTCGCTCTGTTGGATTGGACTTCATAAACTGATAATGTCGATTGGACTCAATTAATTTAGCTGCTTCCAAATGAGAAGCCGTTATTCTACTTCCCTCTGCTTTGACACATGCAGTTTGTGCTGCTTTCACAAGAAAAACCGTTTTATTGACCATAAAATGTATTTTTCAGTGATGTTTAGCTATTAGAAAGTTGAGCTTTAATAGTGGGAATGCTGAGTCGACCTTCAACCTGTTGTTTTATTTGTTACTTGTGGTTTTTTTGGGATAATTTCACCTGTTTAAGACTTTCAGGTATTAAAATGTTTTGCTTATTCAGAACGGCTGTGGCTTTTAGTATTTGTAACTATTTATAGCTTTTTCACAACCTTTTTTTCATAGAAATAAATGGAAATCAAAAAAAGTTTTGTGCTTTTTACTTCAGCATCATTTGCTTGCAGTTGCTGTTCTGCTGGTTTTAGCTTTTAGCTTCTGTTTTGATGCGTTTACATTTAGCTTCTGTTCTACTAGTTGAAATGTTGTTAGTTTCATTTCCAACTTCTGTTTTACTTGTTTCAGCTTCTATTTTTTTATATTTTAAACTGCCTTTTATTTATTTTTTCTGCAATTTAGAAAAAAAGATAACCAAAATAAAACAATCTCAGCCCAACACCTACCTGTGTCAAACTTATTTTAGCTTTTAGCTACTCATTTGCTAGTTTTAGCATTTAGCTACTGTTGTGCTGGTTTTTATTTTTAGCCACTGTTGGGCTAGTTAAATTTTTTTAGCTTCTGTGCTGCTGGTTTTAGCTTTTAACTTCCATTTACCCGGTAATTTGTTTTAGGTTCTGTTTTGCTGGCTTTAGCTTCGTTTTAACTTTTGTTTTGGTCATTTTAGTTCAGTTTCGGCTGTTTTAACTTTAATTCTGCAGCTCCAGCTTCACAGTTTTCCTCAGTTTTTCCAATTCTCAGAAATCTAGTTTAGAAAGTGTTCTTTGTATTCTGATCAAAGTGGTGTAAATAAACTGTCAACAAGCTGCTGTTTTGCTGCCTGAGCAGGTTGTTTTTCATTCTTTCCTCCACCTTCGATTCGTCCGTTTGCTGTAAGTTAATGAAATATTCAAAAGAAATGGCTTCCACAGCAGCTTTATTTGAGTTAAATTATGCATCGAGACAGAACACATTATTGTTATTATAAAATGAAGGGCTTTGGTTTTCCTCAGAAAGCAGCTCGGCTGCAGAGTGGTTCTGTAGGCCCGCACCACACTGTTCACTTAAACACCCATGCAGAGTATTATGTTCAAGCATGCTTTATTAAAAGACTGTAACGCATTCACATCAGTGGTTTTTTGAAAGCAGTAAAAGCATTGCCTGAATTATTTATTTCTTTATTTAGTTAAAACTTGGAACCCCCCTCAGCACATACCAAACACAGAGCTTCTTTTCATCCAGCTCTCTTGTTACATCACTCGTCCTCCATTCAACCATTTCCCCGCGCTTTGTGCCCGTGACAAATGCTGCTCAGTGATCCGAGGGCATGAAACTGGCAAAACATCAACTAGAATGCTGACTAGGAAAAAGAAGAATTGCAAAAGTACGGTATGTTTCTCTTTCAGCAGAGTTGTTTGTCTCTTTCCCTGCAATATGCTTTTGTCATCTTCTGTGTTGAGTCCTGTTCGTGATTACCGGTATCAATAAAGCTTTTAATGTCCCTTTTTGTTGAGGGTTTTTTCTAAATTAGAACCATTCAAATAGCACCAATTTGTCATTTCTGACGTTTCAGTCTTTCTATTGAGACTAAATGACATTACAGAAGCTGCCAGGCTGTTGACAGCTGCTTTGTTGGAGCTCAGCTCCATAGACCTTATTTTTTCTTTTCGTCTTAAATTTTCACCGTGGCCTCTCTAGCTGCTGTCTCTTCATGCGTCCTTAGTTGAGTGTTTGCATCTCAGGTTATTTGAGATGCTACTATCAGGAATATCCAGAGATAGCATAGTGATCGTGACATGGTGCACTCTCAAATGTCAGTACATCTTTGGCAAATGGCTTTAGAAGATGTCGATGGAATAAGAGCTACGTAGTTCAGTCAACAAACTCATGTCCGGGATCATTGGTCAGTGGGTAAAATAAAAAAATAAATATATATGCCGCACTTCCCAATTTTTATAACCTTAATCTTCTACGTTATTAGTGCAGATGCCTTCCTACACATAGTCTAGCAGACCTTTTTCAGTTTGGGGTATATGTTGAAATACTTTTCCACGCCAGAGGAATACAAAAAGTCTGTCCTGTCACATAAGAAGTGTCGACGCAGATGAAAGGCAACCCAGACTAAAAGCAGCAAGAGACTGAAGCTTGGTATGTGGCCAGGAGTCATCTACAACAAAACGTCTGAGGCCCAGGGTGTGTTAAAGAAATCCAGCTGTGTTGGGGAGAGGAAGGTCAGCAGGGGAATGGACTTCTGGCTCAACTTCCCTCTCTAGTCCTACCTTCAGCTCCACCTCCCACACTTAATTGAGTTTCCTCTAATGTTCCACGATCATTTAATATATTTGAGCCAAGTTTATTCAGCCTGTAGTGGAAAGGAGATAAGTTGTGCTGAGACATGGCACAATGCAAGCTTTTATGCACAGCAGATAGTTTAAAGAAACGTACTTCTGTGTTTTACTTGCTCCACATGTTTGTAAGTCTTTGTTTTCTAAGAGAAACTTGTATAGCCGCCAAGATAAGATAATGCGACACTCACTTAACTCACAATCACAGGAGTCTTATCTCAAATCAAATATTTGACAACAGCACTTTGGTTATCGTGCCTGAGATAAGTAGTCGTGTTTGTTTAGCGCAGATTATTGTGCGACGGCTGTAGTCACGCCCTCAGTTATTACACATTAACCTGAACAGGAGCTGTCAGCTCCCTTTTAAAGATGTTTGCTAGTGATGATTGGTTTATGGTTTGAACCAAACATTGTAGAAGCAAAGTTTTGCTTTTAGGTACACATTTCTGTTCTACCTTATGCAACTTTAATAACAGTGAAGTGAAAGTTGTTGCGACTCTGTGTCTGTTTGGTATTTGTAACTTTTTAGACCTTTTAAAAGGTTTGCAGATTTTTTTTTCTCAAATAAATAAATAAAATATTCAAAAATGTTATGCTCTTTTACTTCAGCATACTTGCGTCATTGTTAGCTTTTAGCTACTGTTTTCCTGGTAGCTTTAGCTTCGGTTTGGCAAACTTCAGCTTTGAGCTACTTTTTTGCTGGTTTTAACTTTAGCTTCTGTTTTGTTCATTTTAGCTTTTAGCTGCTATTGATGTTTTTAGCTTGCTAACCTAAATTCCATACTTTAGATATTTATACATGTGCCTCAAATTATACCCATTAACACACCAGTGTTACAGTGAATTTTAAAGCCAGTAAGCCTTAGTTACTTTTTGTTAATACTTTATTACATTTGTACTCCATAGTCATTTTAATGTAGGTTCATTTTGACTTTAGTGAGGTCAAAATCAGCAAAGGACCCAAGATTCTTAAATTCCCATTGAGACGGATAAATTAAATCTGCAAGAAACTCAGTCAGAAGAACTTAAAACGAGGCTATTCTGACTTAACGTGCAAAAAACAGCTAAACTGACAGAGGGATTCCCTGTGAGTTATCAGCTGAGACAGACAGAAAGTGTTTCTTATCTTTGTGCTCCACTTCCTGTTTGTAGAAGTACTGAAGTTGAGCTGCTGTTTGGACGCTACACCCACCCAGCCGACCACTGACACGGTTTAGTTTCAGTCCAGTTTGGCGTGGAGCTGCGCCGTGATCGCACACCACGATACTCTGAGATTAACAAGTCATAATACGGGATTAAAGCAAGCCCCTTTTTGTTCTTATCTGAAACACCCTGTATCATTTCTGGTGGCCCTTTCTAAAACTAATTATTTTTAAATCGGTGTTCATTAGCGACTTTAGCTCAGTAATGAGTCTTGTATTTTTATTTCTTTATTTTTTAATAAACACCTGGTCTGTTGCTGATATTAGTATTTGAGCTGCAAAACAAGCTGGCACAGAGACAGACCGGCACCGGGCCAGAGCAGATGGCTGTGAGTTTCACTTACAACAAAACACTGTGGCAGACAGAAATGGAGATAATGCTTCTGTCTAGCAATAATAATAATAAATTAAAAAAACCTGGGACCCGACACGACTCCTTTCAGCTCCAGCCGCCATTTTAATTTCGCATGATTTAGGATCCGTATTAGAGGAAAACTCGGTGATGTTTACACCTTCAGCTAATCTTTTTTTTTTATCGCCCTCCCTCCAGAGCTGTGGCTGACTGATCAGGTGACCAGTTCATGCACCATCTGTTTGATTTGATATTTAATTATTAAAACTCAAAAATATTTACAATCTACTGTTTGATTTTTGTAAAACGCCACAGGGAATTTCAAGCAAGAAGCCACATTAGTTTACTTTTTACTGTTTACTTTTAGTTTTTATAGCATTAATGTTGATTCAGCCTTCACACGCTTGTCGTGTATTTTTCTGTAAGATTTTTCCACTTCAGTGAATTTTTCTACATTAGCTCAAAACATTCAGCTCGTTCAGGAGATTGGTGCTATGACTAGTTTTTTTTTTTTTTTTTGGTAACCTTTTTATTTTCATTTTCTTTCAAAATATTAAACTTTGAACTTTTCTTTATTGAAAACATTAAGATCTCTTTGATTCATTCAAAATTGTTGCTCTCTTTGAAATTTGCTTCAGCAAATTGATCATTTTTGTCATCCTATGCTACTTTTAGCTACCATTCTACCACTTTTAGCTTCTAGCTAGCCTTTTGCTTCTTTAAGCTAGCTAGCCTTATGCTATGTTTATCATTACTGGTAGTTAACCTTTTTTTTTTTACTAGCCTTTAATTACTTTTAACACCTAGCTGATCTTTTGACACTTAGACTTTTGCTAAATTTGGTTTGCATTTAACTACTTGTAACTTTTAGCTAGCCTTTAAATACGTTTGGCTATACACTTGTAGCTAATCTCTTACCACTTTTTACCAATATATTTTATTTTATTTAACTTTTAATTTTACATCTTGTCTTGTTGAGTCAAAATGACTATTTTGAAGAGAGACCTGTTTTAGGCAGACAACGTATACAGACAGCAATATACCGGTACAACAATAAAAAACAAATAAAATAAAAAAAATAGTGTTATATAAACACTGTTACTGTTAGCAGCATGGTCCTTTTAGCATTGTGGTCCTGCTAGCATCATGGTCCTGTTAGCATTGAGGTCCTGTTAGCATCATGGTCCTGTTGTCAGCAACATAGTCTTCTGGTACATTTAAACTTTTGCTAGGGTTTTTTTTATTTTTATTTTATAGCTTTTAGCTACTGTTCTGCTTCTTTTCGGTTTAATGATATTTCTCCTTTAGCTTTAACAACGCTGTTTCAGCTTCCTGAACAGTTTTCAGCAAAGTCATTCAGCTCACGTCATTCACACTGCATTCTAGCAGGAAACACTATTTTTCTAGGTTATTTATTTATTTTAAATGCATTAAAGTAATTGTCTTTTCTTAATTTTATATATTATCTGTCTGCAATACTCTCAATCTAGGAAAGTTAAATACTTTTCCTTTGCATAAGCATTTTTGTATACTTAGCTGTTTGTAAAAAAAGTTTCTCACTTAAAATAAAACCCACATCTACCAGTTGAGTAACTGTAATGTGCATCAGATTTCACTGACACACATTAGTCAACGTTTAGCAGCCGACTCCTGCAGGGCTCTTTGGGGACATTTTACTGCACTGTGGCTTGTAAAAGCATCTTCGCTCTGTCATTTTCCCACCAACTTATTCCATATTCAGCTGATTATAAGAATGGTGATTGAGCAGCACTTCAGCTGCTTACAAGAACTCATATTTAAGCCTTAATAATGAATGACAAATCTGAGTGGAACATTGTTTCATAAATCAGCTGTTTTTGTTGTTAACACTCACATTATTAACTGTTAGAGCTCAAACTATGTGTAACTCTCAGCTACTCCTGACTGTACTTCCTTATCTCTGTTATTTGTCTTGTGTCAGACGTGCCACAGATCTATTTTCTAACCCTCAGTGTTGTTTCTTTGTTCTCCACAGACTCTGCAGCCTCACACTAAAAAAGCTGGTTGTCCTTAAAGAGCTGGATAAAGAGCTGAACTCCCTGTCGATAGCTGTAAAAATACAGGTGGGTAGCTTCGTTTCACGTGTTTTTGTAACGTCAAAGTTGCAATGTGCTTTTTTTAGTTGGGTTTTGCTGTCTTTGCTCTCCTTGCTTTTTGCTTTAGAATGTAATTGGATGACCTCACAGTCGAGACGTTTATCGAATCGCTCTGCATGGTCAAACCCTCCTTTAGCTGTGCCTAAAGCTCAGGTGTTTTAATGTTAGACCAGCTTACCTCTCTAAGCAGGAGCTTTAGCACCAGCAAGGCGGATTGTGCGTCTTGTATTGATTGTGCACACACGTGACTTAGTCTCAACATATTTATTTAAAATACATTTTCAAAACTTTATATAAGCTTTACTTCTTCCTTTGGCTTTTACCTGTTCAGAGGTCTCCACAGCGAGTCCTCCTCCATCCCGCTCTGTCCTCCGTCTCCTCCGTCCTCACTCCAGCTACCTCCATGTCCTCTATAACTGCATCTAGATGTCTCCTCTTTGTCTTTTTCCTGACAGCTGCATTTCTAACATTCTTCTACCAATATACCCACTGTCCCTCCTCTGGACATG
>JAVCKU010000085.1:24764632-24776029 GCA_032273985.1 Hypsolebias coamazonicus
CCGGAGTGGCATTAATCACCTGATTAGTCCACAGGCCTGCCTGCATGTGTTTCCGTTGATGCACATCCCAACTGTGCAGCACCTTAGCCCTCATCTGTCACTCTCTCACCGTTTAATTACCACGATCAGAGCAAAGACAAGGTTGTATTTAATGCATCGCTTTCTTGTTTTATAACCCTCACTAGCTTTATTCTCCATTAGTTCAGCTGTGGCGATCAATACCTGAAGAAATTTGCTTCCTGCAGCTTCTTATTTATATCCCTTAAGACAAATTTCAATCACAATATGCTGTTTTAACATGTCTGACAGGTTCTGGACTCTGATCCAGTGGATCAGACCCAGGAGGTGGAGGAGGATCTGGACTTGCTCTATGACAGTCTTGAGGTGTACAACCAGAGTGACAGTGGGCCAGAGATGGACGACAACGACAGCGTGCTGAGCACTCCCAAACCCAAACTCAAGTATGTTTGAGCAGAACCGTTCTCCTTAAAGGTCGTTTGTCCTGTACGACCAGCATTAGGGCCACTCAGAACAACAAAAAGGAGAGGACATTTATTATTTTAGAACAATACCGGTAAGTGTAAATGATATTGAGTCAATTGTATGGACTGAAAATATGAATACTGTATAGCATATTTTGTTGTTAACCCAATAAAAATTGATTCATAACCATCAGGTGCAATAATAATGTTCCAATAACAAATAAAACACAGATGGGTTCGGTCCAAGACTTCAAAAGACTTACCGTAATTTGTGGACTATTAAGCGCACCTGAATATAAGCCGCGCCCACTAAATAAAAAAAAATATATATATAATTTTGTACATATAAAGGCTGCACTTGTCTATAACCCCACGTTTTAACAATATATTTAAACAGAAATTTTTTTTTTTTTTTTTTTTTTTTTACTTTTAATTAAATACGTACCATGACATACAAAAATACGTCAAGTAAATGTTTTTTTTCTCAACAGTGACTGTAACACGGCTGGTTAAAAAAAAAATAATACAGTAGCCTACCTACCGATGGCTATCTTCATCTTCTTCCTGCAGAGGGTCTTTGACACTGCTCCACTGTCACTGTCCACTGGAAGACTTGAGCAAAAGCTGCTCTTCGCATATGATCAGTTTTGGTAAACGAGTTCTCGCCGCCAGTCGTCCAAGCCTCCCACAACACTCAGAGTCCCACATTAAACGATTCACACTTATTTTGTTATAATACAACGTGAAGGGGAGGAGAGAATGGGGAGGGGACGTATAAACATCCCCACTCCCTCCCCATTTCATTGGTCCACTGTGACCTGTTCGGTCATTTCGTTGGTCAGATTGATTTATTTTTAACCTTTATTTATACAGGTAGTCTCATTAAGTGACGAGGACCCACCCCCCAAAGAGACGTGTATTGGGCAGTTCTGTGAGTGCCCGGTGTGACGAGGCTAAAAGTTTTGGCGACATAAAGCTCGTTAGCTCATAAAAAAAAAAAAATCCATACATTAGCTGCAGCATTGCGTACACTGCAGGTTTAAATAAAGCGTGTGAAAACTGTAGCATCTTTTAGTCTGGAAGTGACAGTATATACTCCTTCAAGTTTTATTCTCATAATTTCAAATTCTCTTTGTTTTTAGGCCGTTTTTTGAGGGAATGTCTCACTCCAGCTCGCAGACTGAGATCGGAAGCATTCACAGCCAAAAGAGCCAGCAGAGGGACTCAGCATGTCCTGTAAGTTCATCATCGTGCTTGCCCTGCACAAACTTGACATTTTAGACTTGCTTAACGTTAAAGTTGTCCCTAAACAGTGAAATGTTAAAAAAAAAAACATCAGCTGTCTGGTTGTAGTTGTTCAGGTATTCTGAAAGATACCACAGCTTGAGCTCAAAGCAGCCTCTAGTGTCCAAGGGTGAGACTTAAGTTCTTGCCCTTCCCACCCCTGCAGCCTTTCAGTATTTATAGTGACTGTCACCAGATGACCTTTCCAGCACCATCAACACACACACACACACGCAGACACAACTATGCTCCCATGCTGCAAGGGAAGATTGGATCGCTCAGTCCTGATCCTCCTTCTCTGAGATTTATGAGCTGTTAGGACAACATGGGCAGAGAACGAGGGACGTGTCGGACCAGAGAGGAAGAGCTGTTTATAAATATCTGGGAATCCATTTTAGCTCGTCGCAAACTGGCCCAAAGCATTTCTCACTGGTGAAGCCTTCCATTTTGTTGCGCTCCAGTGGAACTTCATAAACAAGTTTTACAGCCAAAAAGAAAAAAAAAAATCTGATCTCCTTCTGAAATTTATAAAACCAGACGTTCCAAGATGCTTTGAAATTCTTCAGAGGAACAAATGTGCCTCAGCTGATCGCTGAGAAAATGTAACTCTTCAGTTTCAGATGTTTGTAACTACCGGTAGGCATAAATAACGTGATGTGTAACGATGTGCGTGTGCTCTGCAGAGCGGAGACTTTCTGACTGTGGACAGATGTAAAGTGCAAGCAGGCCGATTTCAAGAGGACAGCAACACAGACGCGACTGTCGGGGTACGTTTTAAGAACAGCTGAACATTATTCTTTGAACGCTGATTCAGCATTTTACTATTATTCTTGTATTTTCGTTTATTTTTCTGTACTTTTATGCAATTTACCTACGATACTTCCATTTATTTTACTTTGCCCGTTATTGTATCAAAACATTCAACTCATTCCGGATGAACGGTGCTGTGACTTTTAGTTTTTGTAATTGGTATATATATTTTTTAAAAGATTTAACTTTATTTACAACTCTTTTCCCCCATAAACACAGAGACCTCGTACGGTCCTTCAAAAACAATCTTCTCTTTGAAATCTGGTTCTATTTATTTAATTTGCTATGCTAGCTTTTAGGTAGCATTCTCCTACTTTGAATAATTAACTAGGTTTTTTTTGCTATTTTTCACTTTTAGTTAGCCTTTTGTTACTTTTAGCTAGCATTTTGCTTTTTATAAGCTTTTAATCTTTTATTAGTTTTAGCTTTTAGCTACTTTTTGCTACTTTTAGCTACCATTTTGCTACTTCAAATTAACTAGCTTTTTGCTTTTTTGTGGTTCTAGCTAGCCTTTCGTTGTATTTAGTTAGTGTACTTTTAGCTAGCAATTTTCTTTCATTAAGCTTTTTACTTTTTTTTTTAGCTTTTAGCTACCATTCTGCCACTTCAAATTAACTAGCTTTTTGCTTCTTTTAGCTAGACTTTGCTATATTTAGCTAGTGTTACTTTTAGCTAACTTTTTGCTTTTTAAGCTTTAAGTCTTTGACAAGTTTTAGCTTTTAGCCACTCTTTGCTACTTTTAGCTACCATTCTCCTACTTCAAATTATTAACTAGCTCTTTGCTTTTTTTTTAGCTTTTAACTAGCCTTTCGCTATCTTTAGATATTTTAGCTTTTAGCATTTTATTAGTTTTAGCTTTTAGCTACTCTGCTATTTTTAACTCCCAACTGCTTTGCTACTTTTAGCTACCATTCTGCTACTCCAAATTATTAACTAGCTTTTGCTACATTAAGCTTTTAGCTGGCTCTTTGTTACTTTTCACTTTTCCTACATTTTTAACTAACCTTTTGCTTGTCTTAACTAGTGTTTTGATAATTTTAGCTTCTATCTACATTCTGCTACTTTTAAGTAGTGTTTTATTTTTAGTTAGCATTTAGATTTTATCTAAACTTTTGCTGCTTTTAGCTTGTGTTTTATTGCGTTTAGCTTCTATCTACTACTATTCTGCTAGTTTTTACCTCTTGTCTAGGCTTTTTTGCTACATTTACGTATTGGCTAGCATTTAGCTTCTTTTTACATTTAGCTAGTCTTCTTCTTTTGGCTCTAAAAAATTTCATTCAACACTCGATGTTCTCACAGTTTAAACTGAATCTTCACAGATTATTTTAGACATTTTATTCCGTCCAACCTTCTACGCTCCTTATTCCTGCCATGTAAAGAAACAGCAGGGAGCGGCAGTGAACGGCTCGTCCATCATGGATCAGTGTCACAGACACGGCTGCAGTTCTGACTTGTTGTTGTTCTGGTGCCGTCGGGTCAGGCTAACCTTGTTGGTCCAGCGGCAGCTCCCTCTGAGCTCAGGGCATCTGTCTGAGTGCTCCGCTCCACTAACCTGATTTGAAGTAAATATGGAGGCTGCAGGTTTGGTGTTTCTTCAGCCACCTGCTAAGACGCCATGACTTTTTATCTCTGCTGTCAGGCTGAGCTTGTATCGTTATCCCCAGCCCCGACAGCCGAGCTCAGTTCTTCACCGGGCCAGAGGCTCCTTACACCCCACACCCCCAGCTCTTTCACCACTCCTTAAAATGTGTGGCGAGCCACCACACACTGATCCACTGGTTTAGTTTGCTGGGATGTGCACTTCTCTAATCGTGGGTAATGGTGTGAATGTTTTTGAAGCATTCACTCTGTTCTGGTCCGTTGTTCTTTCTGACATTTTTTGGCATCTTTCTCGTTCAATTCTTGTGCTATTTCAACAAAACATAAATCAAAACATTCAGCTCGCTCAGGACAATCCTGCTATGACTTTTAGTATTTGTGCAACTTTAGCTTTTTGAATTATTTAGCCTTTTCTAACATTTTTTTCCTCATATTAAATGAACTGAGCTCATTTTACATCCTTCAGATCTTTAGATCCGTTTACAACCTTTTACTGCTCCTTTCACTTTTTGTTCTGCTTCAGCTTCTTTCAGCTTACTTGCACAAAATAAACGTTTTTCAGCTACTTTCAGCTTTTCTCAGCCATTTTTTTGTCCAGCTGTTTTTTGTCCTTTTAATTTATTTCTGCTAACTACATTTTTGTGCTTCTTTTAACTTCTTTCTGCTAATTTCAGCTTGTTCTGATCCGTTCAGATTATTTATACAAGTGTCAGGTTTTTCTGCTATTTCAGCTACCATTTAGTTGTTTTTAATGCTAATCTTAACTTTTTCAGCTTATTCCACATTTTTTGCACTCATTTCAACTTTTTTCAGCCTAAATCGGCAAAAAATGTGTTTTCACCTTCTCTCTCTCTTCCTTTTGGTAATTTAAGCTTCTTTCTGCTGTTTAGCTACTTTCAGCTTTTAAGCTAATTTCCACCTTTTTGTGTTCATTACTGCTTCTTTCAGCCTAATTGAGCAAACTTTTTTTTTCTGCTTTCTTCTGCTAATTTAAGCTTGTTCTACCTTTTCAGATAGCTTTATAGCATTTTAGCTAATTTCAGCTGTTTTCAGATAAATTCAAAATTTTCATGTAAATTTCTGCTAATTTCAGCTTGTTGCTCTCCTTTCAGCTTTTTCTGCTCTTCAGTTACTGTTTAGCTCTTTTGATGCTAATTTTAGCTTTTTCAGCTAATTCCACATTTTGTTGAGCTCATTCCAGCTCTTTCCACTTCCTTCTGGTATTTTAAGCTTCTTTTTGTCTTTTCTGCTACTTTTTAGTTATTTTTTTCCTTTCCTAATTTCAGCTTTTTTTAATTGTATTTCAACCTACATTTTTTGTAACATTTGTTTGGTATTAAAGAACTTAAATGTCATTTCTTGGGACAGTCCAGGCCATTCCTGAGAAACAGGTTAACATAATTTTTGTCCTCTTGGCTTATATTTCATCTCCTCTTAAGGTCCAGGAGCCAGAGACGGAGAACAGTGGACCGGGACAAGTGGACGTGAACAGCTGGGATGTCAACGCTGAACGTGTGACCAGCTCTGTTGGCAAACTCTGCAAAACAGAGTCGCAGAATCACATGTCTCCCAGGTACGCTGCTGCTGACTGACCCTGAAAACAAACACTCAAAATACAGCGCCCTCATTGAGCCACCATGTTTTAAACACGCAGGTCTGCGCCTTTCACCTGGTTTCAGTTTGGATCTCGAGTCCAGTTCCCCCGTGCTCTTTCTAGTGTGTGTGTTTAAGCCCCGTGTGTTTTGTTCTCTCAGTAAAGTGGAGAACAGGCTGCAGAGACGACCTCGCAGCACCTCCATGAAAGACCGACAAAACTCGAAGGCTCAGAGTGACCGGACCAGCAGCATGGAGAGTGAGTGCTCCCCGGACTCACGACTGATAGCACAGGTACACACACCACACACACACACACACACACACACACACACACACACACACACACACACACAAAATGCCAGCGTCAAGTTGCAGTTCTGACTTGACAGATTTTATTTTCAGTGTCTGACTCTCTACTGCTCTTTTGTCTACAAGGTTCCCAGGAAGTCTGTGTACGACCAGCTGAACCAGATCCTCATCTCGGACGAACGCCTGCCTGAGAGCATCATCCTCATCAACACGACGGAGTGGCAGGGGCAGGTGCGTGTCCATCCAAACCTGACGCTTCGCACTCGAGCCAACGCCGTTTCAGCATTTTCCAGTTTCTTTCTTTTAAATTTATTTATTTTATTTTTTTTTATTTATTTTATTTTTATTTTTTGCTGTTGATTTCTGCAGACTTTGTGCAACTTTAAACGTTCAAAAATCTAAATGTTCGGCTCGTTCAGGTGATTTGTTGCTTTTATACTTTAAAAAAATATTTTAACTTTATGTACAAATATTTTCCTCATAGAAACACACGGAGATCTCTTCAGTCTTTTTTTTTGTTGGTTTGTTTTTTATCTGCTGCCGCATACTTGGTCTTTTTTCATCATCTTACATTACTTTTAGTTTTTTAGCTACTGTTCTGCTACTTTTAGCTTTTAACCAGCCTTTTGCTACTTTTAATAATAACACCTTAAATTTAAAGCACAGTTCAAATGTTCAAAGAAAGTCTGCTAGAATGAAATAAACAAAAATATATAGTTTAAACTTCAATCTAGCTTTTTGATACTTTTGGCAGGCTTTTTGCTGCTTTTAGCTAACGTTTTGCTGTTTTTAGCTAACTATTTTCTACTTTTAGCTGGGCTTTTGCTACTTTTCCTTAACCTTTTCTTACTTTAAAAAATTAATTACCCAGTAACCTTTTCTGCCTTTAGCCAGTGTTTTACTGAATTTAGTTTTTAGCTGATGTTTTGCAACTGTTACCTTTAAGCTGCCATTCTGCTACATTTAACCTTAAGCTAACATTATGCTACTTTAGCCTTTAGTTAGCCTTTAACAATCTTTTTTTGTTTAGCCATCTTTGTATGCTGTTTTTAGATACATTTGGCTACATCTAACTGTTAGCTATTTACTACTGTTGTTTAGCTTTTGCTGCTTTTAGCTAACCTTTTGCTCTTTTTAGCTTTTAGCAAATAGTTTGCTGTCTTTAACTTTCAGCAAACATTTTACTGTTTTGAGCTACATATTTTCAACTATTAGCTAACCTTTTGTTTCTTTAAATTTTTAAATAACTTTTTCTGCCTTTAGTCAGCATTTGACTGAATTTAGTTTTTAGCTAATATTTTGCTACTTTTACCTTGAAGTCGCTATTCTGTTACTTTTAGCTTTAAGCTAACCTTATGCTACTTCAGCCCTTAGTTGGCCTTTAACTACCTTTTTCAGTTTAGCCATCCTTTGGCAGTTTTAGCTACATTTTGCTACATCTAGCTTTTAGCTATTTGCTACTATTGTTTAGCTTTTTCTGTTTGTAGCCTTTTAGCTAACCTTTTGTTCATTTTAGCTAGTGTTTTGACCCTGTTATCTTTAGCTATTCAGTTTTAGCTTGCAACATAAATTTCAGTAAATTGTTCAACTGTCACACTTTTTATTTTTGACAGAAAATGTAGTTTCTCTGTTTTTTTTTCTTCACCTTTATTTGTTTTTAAATGTGAAAGAGTCGTCAGACGTTACAAAGCAGCTTTTCACTCGCAGGCCGTGCTTTAAGCTTCACATTGCTGGAGCGGCGTCGTTTCTTTGTTTGGTGCTCGCGCGGCTGTTTTTGCAGCTCCTCTCACCTCGACCGGCTCCTGTGAATGTCCGTACTCATCGTGTGTCCCTCGCGTGTTTCCGTACAGTACGTCGCCGACTTGCTCCACGAGCAAGGCCAGCCCATCGTCTCCACCTGCTCCGCTGCGGACGTTCAGGCTGCCTTCAACACCATCGTCACTCGCATCCAGAGATTGTGAGTTACGTTCATACATGTGCACGCTCACTCATGTGGCTGGGCTTTTTTTCTGCGTGTCTGTTTTATTTATTTGTTTATTTATTTAATTTTTTATGTTACCCTTTTAGTTTGTTTTGTTTTTATTCCTGGATCCACGTGCTGGGCTGTTGTTCCCTGCGGATGTCCGGCAGACGAGGCTTTAACTCGTTCTCCGAGGTCGTGAAATAATGAACTTTCTGTGATATCTACACAGCTTAACTGAGTGTGGAGGTTTTAATCTTGTCCCCGGAGGCTCATCTCAAAGCACATCTTTGAGTTATTGAGTGCAATGTTTGGTCCAGATGTTTTTATGTTGTTTACAAATGATTAAAACAATATTATGAGTAAACTCTTTATTTATTTGAAGTGTTTATGCACTTGATTAGTAACAGCCAGCATTTTAAGTATTTGATGTTTTCATTTTTTTAATCCAAAGCTGAACCGTTTCAAAGGAAAACAGACTCTAGTTGAGCTTTTTTCCTTTTTTTAGTGCCGTTGCAGAAATGTTTTTTTCATTCATTCCACCTTTATTTAGGCAGGTTAATCCCATTGAGCCTCGAGGACTCGTTTACAAGAGAGACCTGTGTCTGTGTGCGAGAGTTCATTTTTCTGCCCCGTTAGCAAAATATCTCATGAATCACGGAGCTGATTTTACTGACACTCTCAGAAAGTAACCAGAGGGTGTACAACTAGTCCTGTCAGAATAACAAGTTTTGCTGGGCGATTACAGTACTTGTCTTTGTTTGAAATTTAACAATAATTAGTAACAATTGTCAATTTTAAGAAGACATGTTGGTTAATTTGTTTTGGGTGTAGTACATTTTTTGACCACTGGATGGCAATATAAGACTGTTTGAACCGAAGGATGAATAGTGAGGGAGCGAGCAGCGTGTCTCTTACAGAAAAATGGGAGGGAGGCCCCCTGACGTGACATGGGCTGTCTCTACTTCCTGTTTTTTTTATTCTCAAAATGGCGTACGCTCGGTGTGGTTTGAGCTCTTTAGCATTTTTCACACAAAGCTTTTAATAAAAAATCAGTAAACAATTCTCAGCTTCTTTTTTCAGAGAAAAACAACTTTTTGCACGAAGGCACAGGTTTCAACCATAAATTTCAAAACTTTGACAAGATGGAGGTTTTTTCCCCCAAGGTCAACCTGTTAGCTTAGCTCGTAGCTTAGCTTCTCAGCTTAGCTGCTTTTAACGATCCAAAAACGCAATTTTAGATAGTTAAAATGGATTTTAAGAGAAAAGAGAAAGGGAGGGGTCAGTGAAGAGACTGGAGTTGAGCTTTTTGTCGTCCAGTGTCTTCAGTAGAAAGAGAGAGACAAGAAGAAATGATAAAGCCGATAAGTGAAAATGAGGTCGATAATTTTCATTTTTTTCAAATTAAAATAAGATGGCAAAACAAAAGTAGCAAAAACAGCTAGATTATAAGGCAATGCAGAAAACTAAAAACAGGAACATGTAAAACGGGAACATGTCATAAAATATCTAGTTGACATCTTGTTGGCTGTGGTGGCATCAGGATTGAAAAGCTGTTCCAAAGTTGTTGTTGTTTTTTTTTTGTTTGTTTGTTTGTTTTTTCTTTTTTTCTTTAGGTTTTTAAGAAGATCTAAAATAAAACAATTAGGCATTTAAATAAAAAGTAAAAGTGGTTTTAAAGCAGCATAGTTCCTTTGAGAATTATTATTTTTATTTTTTTGTCTTTTTTTTTGTCAGAGCGACATGAATTTTCAGACGAGGTGGCTCTGACTGACGTTTCTCACAGATTTGTTGTTGGCTCCTCCTCTTTCCGTCCTCTCTGCCTCTCCTTACCTCGACCCCTGCAGCTGTAACTGCAACGCTCAGACGCCGCCGACGATAAAGGTGGCGGTGGCCGGCGACCAGAGTTACCTCAGCACCGTCCTGAGGTTCTTCGTGGAGCAGCTGGCCAACAAGACGCCCGACTGGCTCAGTTATATCCGTTTCCTGGTGATCCCCATCGGTATGACTCCACCTCAACACGGACAGAGACAAGATCCAACCAAGGATGCTTATTATTATTTTTCTGTGTTTAAACACAGGTTCTCATCCTATGGCGAAGTACGTGGCCTCTTTTGACAGCCGCTTCAACAGCATCTTCATGGACACGGCATGGAGGGAGCTGTTCTGCAGGACAGAACGGCCCACGTCAGGTGGGACCCATCGCTCTGCAAGCAGAAAAAAAAAAAAAAAACCTACAAGTCTGCGTGTCTAATGTGCAGCCAACTTGAAAGGGACAGAATCTAGGTCAGACAAGTGGATGGGTGAAGGATTTAGTTTTTGATCTTGCCAGTCTCTTCTCACAGTGTAATGCCTCTTCTGACAATTTCAAGGTTCTTGCTGTCAAAAGTCTGTTAAATCAGATGCTTTTAGTTATAAATGACACATAACATGAACTCATCCATTCATTAGTTAGTCACTTTTGCCTATTTTTATACTTCTGCAGTGTTTTGACTCTGACAAATAGAAAATCGTTGGATTAATCAAACAAAAAAAAGACACGTTTAAGTCCTTAGCCTGTACAGTATTTTTATGGTTTATATGTAGCTTTAACTGTTACGTTTTGATTTATTCTTCCACCCACTTGCTTTTTGTCACTATGACAATTCTTGACTCGCTCACTTCGTCTCTATTATCTTTGTTTCTGTCATAACAAGCCCGTCAACATCGACTTGTTTCAGCTGATTTAATCCTCAGACACACACGCGAGTTACAGCATCACACATCATGTTGAGTCAGATCAGACGAGGAGGCGTAAAAATATTTTTAAAAATGCACGAATGTGTGCATGTGTCCTCAGGTTTTCTTTTTTTTCCTCATTATTCTTTGACTTTTAACAGAAGCGGTCGTTCCAGAACAGAAACCCACGAGCCTTTTGTCTCGTGTACAGTTTCATGTGTGTGAGCTACATTTTAATGACATTTTACATCCTGCTCTTAATTCATTGGAAAAATTATTCATGCTGTTTTCTAGCAGTCAGATTTATGTGGAAATGAGTATTGGTATATTATCAGGTATATAATAAGACACCCACACAAAATAAAAGTGAGTATTTTTTGTTGTTCTTAAGAAAAGTGTTTACCGTAATTTCTGGACTAAAAAGCACACCCAAATAAAAGCGGCACACATTAAATATATATATACTGTACAGGCTGTCCTCGACCTTCGAACGGGTTCCGGACCTAAGGACTGTTCGTAGGTCGATCCGTTCGTAGCTCGAAGCCGAAAGTAAAAGGGGCCATACGTCCCGTTTTTCGGCCGAAAACGCCTTATTTACAACCTAAAACACCGCCAGCATACATTTTGTACCTCTAAAAT
>JAVCKU010000085.1:24776129-24787544 GCA_032273985.1 Hypsolebias coamazonicus
CTCTCTTTCTCTCTCCTCTGTGCGTATTACTGCTCTCTCTCTCTTTCTCTCGCTCTCTCTCTCTCCACTGTACAGTACTGCTCTCTCTCTCTCTATCTCTCTGTCTCTCTCTCTCTCTCCTCTGTACAGTACTGCTCTCTCTCTCTCTTTCTCTCTGTCTCTCTCTCTCTCCTCTGTGCGTATTACTGCTCTCTCTCTCTTTCTCTCGCTCTCTCTCTCTCCTCTGTACAGTACTGCTCTCTCTCTCTCTTTCTCTCTCTCTTTCTCTCTCTCCTCTGTACAGTACTGCCCTCTCTCTCTCTCTTTCTCTCTCTCTCTCTCCTTCTCTCTCTCCTCTGTACAGTACTGCCCTCTCTCTCTCTCTCTCTCCTCTGTACAGTACTGCCCTCTCTCTCTCTCTCTCTCTCTCTCTCTCTCTCTCCTCTCTCTCCTCTGTGCAGTACTGCTCTCTCTTTCTCTCTCCCTCTCTCTCTCTCTCTGTCTCTCTCTTGGACTTTGCATAGACTTCCATCTAATTTTCATACATTTTTTTAATTGAACTCTAATAACCTCCAATGGGGAAATTAATTTTCTGCATTTTACCCATTGTACATGTGAGCACACATGTTAAACAGTGGGTTGCCATCTAAGGTGCTGTGTGTGTGTGTGTGTGTGTGTGTGTGGGGGGGGGGGGGGTGGGTAAAGGGGCCTAGCTCATGGGCCCAGAGTGGGGCAAATGTAATGTAATGTGTTATGTATTGTCATCATTGAATGTTCCAATACAATGCCAACATTGACTCTATGCTTTTAACTCATCCACCAACAGGTGGAGCAGTGGGCAGCTATGGAAAGCGCCCAGGGAGCAACAGGGATAAGGTGTCCTGCTCAAAGACACCACGAGATGTGCAATGACCAGGGATCAAATCCAGGACCTTCGGGTCCCGAGTCAGTTGCCCTGCCCCTTCAACAGCTGTATTTAAATATAAAACATTAAAATAAACAAAATCCAAACTTTGGCTCCCACCAAAATATTGCATTTGATCTTGGTGTATACAGTAAATATATTAAATTATGATTTTTTTTTTTCTTTTTAATCCTGACAAAAAAATTGTCATCATAAAATATGTATAAAAATAAAACTGCAAAAAGTTAAGTTATAAGTTGTATAGCGTCTAATTCAAACACAAAACAAATGAAGCTATTCAAAAGCAGACTGCTTTCTCTTGTTTAAATTAAATACTTTACAAACTTAGAAAAAAAAAAAACTAGTTAAAGACCAGTAGCAGCAGCAACACAGGCTCAGCAGCAAGCAGCTATCTCAGCACGTTGCACAATACAGATAGCTTTATCAGGACGTTCACAGAGCAGCATGGTTCACACAAGCCAACAATATCAAGTCAGCTAAGAAGTGGGCAAACTGGCCAACAAGCCAGCTAGAAAAGCAGAGACACCGACTCCAGCCAATCAAGCCTGAATTCTCGAGTAGTCTTTGTGACCCTTTTGTGTGACTTTACAGCCCAACTTTTAGTTAAGTATAAGTAGTCCCTCGCTACTTTGAGGTTTGACTTTTGCTGACTCGTGCTTTTGTGGTTTTTCAAAGTACAGTGCTGTTAGATTGTACATGACAATAAATTAATAAAAAACACTGCCATTTTGTAGTTTTCTCTGATTAAGCCTACACTGTATTGTCAGTCTAAAGGACTACATTACCCAGAAGGCAACACTGCACTACTCAAAAGGCAAAGTTGCTTTCTGATGAAATGGAGGGAAAGTTTTGATCCGATCTGAAAAAAAAAAAAGGTCCTTACAGTAGTCAGTGACTTCGGAATTCAGTGGATGCAGAAAGCCGATCAGAACTGAACCAGAACCGGACCAAGGCTGGGTAGGTCTGTCGAAACGAATTTGAGCTGGACCGGAACTGATCTGCTGAGTTCTGCAGAGCTGGTGAGTAAAAATGCATTACTACTCACTCAACTTAAAATTTTAAGTTGAGTGAACAAACATGATCTAGTTATCTTGATTAATAAACTCTTGCTAAATAAACTTTTGCTTCAGTATAGGGGATTTAAAATTATTAGTTGACTGAACAGTTTTGGTTTGTTGTTTCAACTCAGAAATCTACGCCATTTCTACGGTTTTACACTTATTGCGGGGGTGCGTGTTATTGAAGGTAACCCCCATGATAAACACGGGACTACTGTACTGTGATGGACTTGCAAACTGCCCAGGGTGTCCCCTGCCTCTCACACAGTGATAGCTGGACATGAGCACTAGTGACCCCTGCAACGCCAAAAAGGAAGAAGCAGGTAAAGGATGGATGGATGGATGGATGGATGGATGGATGGATGGATGGATGGATGGATGGATGGATGCTGTACTGTAAAGACCTACAAGCTAACAGTAGTTAGATACACTGTTGAACATTGCAGCAAAACTGTCTTTGGTCCAAACATTTATTTACAGGGTGGCAGAGAATGTTGAATTCCTATAAGTCAAGTTAATTTCTTGAGCTTCTCAGGTCCAGTGTTCCTGCCTCCTAATTTTTTTAATTTTATTTATTTATTTATTTATTTTTTTGTTAAAACACAGAGGAAATGTCAACCATGTCAGTCTTTTACACCACTCACACATACACACATCCATATGTAAACACCCAGACTTGGGCTGTTCCCCGCTGACTCAGTGCAGCAAAGCACAAGCTGCTTAATAACTGGCAATGATGGGCTGCTCGGTCCCAGTCAGAGACCAACCTGAAGCACTCTGCCCAGGATGTCAACTCCACTCACATCAATTACCACTGATTGCTGGACTGCCTGCGCCACAGCACTGACTGACAGCCGGATAACACTCTCACTACTGTGAGCTACGGTGACTTTGGAGTTAGGTTTATGATTGTCACAAAGTCAAGCCCCTGTGCTCTCACAACTGTCAAGCAGCTGCTCAGCTGATCCTCCAGAGCCTGTTCACTTTTTTTAAATTATTATTATTATTGGATGAGGTGGGTAAAAGGGATAGGAGGTTAAGGAGGGAGTGTGATCTCAAAGAGGTAATGGTTAAATAAAGAGACAAAAAAAAATGTCCTGGGAAAAATTAAAGTCATATGTGTATTTTATTTTGAAATGAACTTCTCATAGCAATAAAAAAAAAACAATAATCTGTTGACAGAAATAATGATAGATCACAAGTCACAAATGTAAAACAAGAAATTGAGTTATCTTGCTTTGACACCTCATCATCAGTTTGATTTATTATAATTTAGTATTTGTGATATTTATTATATTTATTTATATAGGGAGTGGTGGTGCAGAGGTTAGAGAAAGTGGGCCTGTGATCGGAAGATTGCTGGTTCAACTCCCGGTACTGACAACATCAAAATGTGGGTGGGAAAGGTGAAACACCCGCACCTGCCTCCACCTTCATTCGTCCCAATCTGGGCCCTTGAGCAAGGCCCTTAACCCCCACGTCTGCTCCCCCGGGCGCCCTAGATAGCAGCTCTCTGCTCCACACAGAGGGCTGTGGTAGCTCGGTGGTCTGTGGTTGTCAGAAAGGGCACTCGGCGTAAAAAATAATTGCCAAGTCTTCGTGCGACTTAGTTTGCTGTGGCGACCCCTGAAGAAGGGAGCAGCTGAAAGAAGAAAGAAAAACAGAAAAAATGTATACATGTTGTCTCAATGAGTCACGAGGACCCACCCCCCAAGAGAGACGTGTGCTGGGCAGCTCTGTGAGCACCTGGGTGTGATGATGAGGCTAATTGTTTTTTGGCGAGGCAGGAAGCTCGTTAACCCACAGCATTGTATAAGCTGTGGGATTCAAAGCCTGTGAAAAAAGTAGCTACTTATAGACCAGAAAATACGGTAAATGGCATTGTTTCCCTGCCATTCTACAAGCAGGCCACCCCGCCCTGCCTACCGAACCGCACCCCATGGACAACTGCCTGCACTGTAGTGCTAAGCTGGTGGCGTGCAATACCGACGAGCTAGCTAAATAGCTACACAGCAGAATGCTACGTTTTCATTAAAAAACGGTGTGTTGTAAACAGCGCCTTAGTTTAAAACTGGCATTCCTTCAAGAAGCGTCATGTCTTTAATCCAGTGGAATACAGGCTGTTTATTGCCGTGGCGTGCTGGTCACGGTTATTCCTCCTGTCTGCAGACAACATCGATGTAGCTGGACGGATCGTTCAGTATCTGGCCGGCGCCAACGTGTCCCACCAGTTCCCCATCTCTGAAGCCATGCTCACCTACAAGCAGAAGAGGTAAGCTGCCTTGTCTGTTCACCCTCGCACAGGCGCACGTGCCCGTTTGCATTCACATCTTTTCTGTTTTTAATCGACGTTAATGTTTTTGTTTATGTAAAAAAAAAAATGCTTATTGTAAACTATTGTCAGTAAAAATCATCTCAACAGCATCTTTTTGTACGACACGTGAAAATATGAAGCTTTAAACACGACTTGCTTTGATTTGTGAAGATAACTGCTTTAATTAAAAACATTACATTTTTCCAGTCTTTAGTAAACAGGTTATGGGAAAATGTTTTTTTTTAAATTTATTTATTTTTATTTTTTTATTTACTTTTTCTTTTTTTACGGATCAGTGAAATAAACTTTTGTGTTTGAGTTGAATTCGTCCGAGTTTAAATCTGATTCAACCGTTCCTCTTTAGAAACAGCTCCAGTTTTAACTCTGATGCATTCCTTCTCCCCTTTTCCCTTTTTGATTTGCTTTCAAGGAAAAGAAGTTTGTATTTTGATTTTTATATCAGGTATTTAACTGAATCATCTTTTTGTTTTGCCCTTCTTCTCTTTTCTGCTCCTTCATTTGGCCCGAGCCTCCGTGCTGTGTTTTAACATTCCCCTTTTCACACTCGGTGCTCGATGTGACGTCACTCTGTCCCGACTCGTGTCTCTGGTTTGCTGTGACGTTGACTCTTACTCTGTCCTCTGTGTTGTGGCTGTGAACAGGTGTGCCTAACAACCTTGACAACTAACGCACAACCAGCAGTGTTCGTATCAAACCTGTTCATCTAAAGATTCACGTCGAAAAGCTTTTTATTCGTTTTTAATTTCAGGGGATGAATCGGGTTCCGTCTGGTTCGTGTTTTTCCTTCATTAGAAGTTCAAAGTTAGCCCAGTTTAAGATTAAACAAGTAAAATATAACTGGATGTTTCAGATCACCAAGTTTTTCACTGAACATCCACATCTAGAAGCTTCAGTCAGAATGAAGGAAAAGATAAAATGTTGGCTAAGATTTGGCTTTTTTATGAGGGTAAAATGGTATTAGAACGAAAACAGAACGAGAAGAGATGGAATGAACGATGCTGCAAGAGAACCTGACCAGATCTGAAGTTAAACAGCAACAGGACGTTAAAGACCAGCCACGTTTGATTTTTTTAATGCATGAAATCTAATAGAGACGAAGCTGAAAGTCATTAAAGTCAAACAAGCAGAACAGTAGCTAAAAGCAAAAGAATCCTAGTTAAAGTTAACAAAACAGGTGCTAACTTTAGCAAAATAGTAACATGTGTTAAAGCTAAAATTAGTTAATCAGTAGCTGAAAATAGTAAAGCATATGCTAAGGCAAAACTGCAGCTAAAGGCTTAAAGCTGCAAAACAGTAGCTAAAAGAAACAGAATAATAACTAAAAGCTAGAAGTATGACATGGCTGCTTAAAGCTATTAGTTGAATGGTTCCCATGAGCTAAAGCTAGTTGAATTGTAGTTAAATGTAGCAAAAATAATGGGTAAAAGTTAATATTAGCAGAACAGTAACTAAAAGTAGCAGAATCCTAGCTAAAGTTAACAAAGCAGATGCTAAATTTAGTAAAATAGTAGCTAAAAGTAACTAAACAGATGCTAAAGCTAAAATTTGTGCATCAGTAGCTAAAAATAGTTGAGCATATGCTAAGGCAAAACTGCAGCTAAAGACTTAAAGAAGTAAAACAGTAGCTAAAAGAAGCAGAGTTAATAACTAAAAGCTAAAAGTATAACAGGGCTGCGTTTACTAGCTAAATGGTTCCTATGAACTAAAAGTAGCTGAACACTAGATAAACTATAAAGATAGTTGAATTGTAATTAAATGTAGCAAAATAATGGCTAAAAGCTCAAATTAGAAGAACAGTAGCTAAAAGTAGTAGAATCCTAGCTAAAGTTAACAAACCATATGCTAAATTTAGCAAAATAGTAGCTAAAAGTGACTAAATGGATGCTAAATCTAAAATTAGTTCATCAGTAGCTAAAAATCCCATAGTACAGTATATGCTAAGGCAGAACTGCAGCTAAAGGCTTAAAGAAGTAGAACAGTAGCTAAAAGAAGCAGAGTTAATAACTAAAAGCTAAAAGTATAACAGGGCTGCATTTACTAGCTGAATGGTTCCTACGAGCTAAAAGTAGCTGAACACTAGGTAAACTATAAAGATAGTTGAATTGTAATTAAATGTAGAAAATAATGGCTAAAAGCTACTATTAGCAGAACAGTAGCTAAAAGTAGCATAAGAAGACAAAAATTTGAACCAATACGCTGAATAGGTTTGTGATGAAAGTGAAGAGATCCTAATGCGTTTCTGTGGAAAGTTAAATATTTTTGAAAACGTTAAAAGTAAAATAATAATAATAATAAAGGTATTCTCAGTCATGATGAACGTTTTGATATTTTAACGGTTAAATTGGTACAAAGCACACAGAACTAGTTGGTGCCCAAAAATGTACTGTACTGATTAAACAATAAGCAGGAAATGCTGACTCAGCATTCACTTTATTACTAATAACGACTAAACACAGTTCTTCCATGTACTTTTCACTTAATAAAACAAAATAAAGAAAGGCCTGCATTTACGTGGCAAAGTTCAATTTACCGTGTTTGTTCTATAATTGTTTGTTTTTGTAAACTTGTCACAGCTCATGATGCCTTGTGTGAATTTTTTTTTTTTTAATTACACGTTAAATAGTTTTGGGTTTAATAGACACTTCCTTCCACATTTTGCCTCAGGTCCTGATACATTTCACTTGTTCAGTGAGCTACTAATGAATTATACAAACTTGCTTTGCTTTTTCTTTAAATTGTTTTTTTGTTTTGTTTTAGCTCGTGTTTTTACTCTTATTTTTGATTCAGTTTTGAGCCGGACTGTAACAAACGGGGGCTCGCCCGGGATTCAAACCCAGCGCCTCTCGCAGGATTGACGAGCTAAAGAGTAGTCTGAAAGCAGATAAGATGAAAGTGGATTCCTGCCGTTTTAAAACAAGTCTAATCCCAAAAACGTCGTTGTGCTTCGTTCTAACACTTTTAATAAACACATCGTCATTAATTTGGTTTACACTGATTTTTTTAATTACATTTAAATCTGTGGGTTTTTTTTTTCTTGAGATCACTCAAGCAGCAGCAGGCTGTAGCACTTCCTGAGCACTCAGAGGTCGTATATCCAGCCGCTTTAAAACCTTTGAGGCTGACGCCATTTTAAAATGGCAGCAACTCTCTTTGGTCTTGGCTGCGTTCAGACTAGCCATTAGCTCGTCAGCTCTGTCTTGAGTTAAACTGCGCCTCCAAACAAAAGTCGTTTGAGACACTATCTACAACGAGTTATGATTTATGATGTTTACACAGAAAGCCTTCAAGATGGCCGAACTCTGCGTGGCTTAAATTTTAAATGTTTGGACTACGACCACATTTAATGGAAAGTATCGGTTGGTTTGAGATCGTCTGGTACAGCCCGTTCATTTAGTAGTCTGGTTTTTTGATCAAGCTGCTGTGTGGAAAACTACAGAAGAGGATTAGGACCATGGTGCAATAATTTTTTTCCCTTAATTCTGAGAGACAAAGTCAGAATTCTGAGACTAAAGTCCGAATTTGAGGAAAAAAGTCAAAATTCTAATATTAAAATCAGAATTCTGAGATTAAAGTCAGAATTTGAGGGGAATTCTGAGATTAAAATCAGAATTCTGAGATTAAAGTCAGAATCTTGAGATTAAAGTCAGAATTCTGAGATTAAAGTCTGAATTTGAGGGGAAAAGTCCAAATTCTGAGATTAAAATCAGAATTTTTGGTAGCTTCACGTTTTTATCTTTTTAACCAGCTTATTATCAGAATAAATGACTTTTTCATCATTTAATAATTATTTTCGGTAGCTTCACATCCACGAAGGCGGAGCTTGAAAGCTGGTAAAAATCTGTCTCATCCCACTGGTTGACCCGAGACTTTCCTCTCACGTTCTGGTTGTAAGGAGCTGCCCTTCCATTCATCTCATTGTAATGTGACCCCCCCACACCCCCTCCTAAAGGTGCCCCATTCCACCAGAGTACCTCATGTGCCATTTTGGCTGCGATGGGACATGGTGAAAGCCATTCCTGAGCCACGTTTCCCTCCGGGATCATTGCGTGTTGGCCAGCACCTCTCCGGTGGTGAGACCTCACGTGTCCTCCTCACAGTGTCCACTCTGTTTTGTCCACAGCCCCGACGAAGACTCCTGTCAGAAATTTGTGCCATTTATTGGGGTAAGAACTTGGTTTTCACACAAAAGTACCGAACGCCGAGTCATTGTTCCATCAGTGAAGTCATGTTTAATTTTTCAGGTTGTGAAAGTTGGGATTGTGGAGCAAAGCCTCTCGACCTCAAGTAAGAAACGTTTGTTTAACGGGACACAAAATAAAAAATAAACTCCATCCTGTTGGTGCCGTTTGCTCCAGTTACTGGTTTGAACTTCCTGAAAACCACCGGAACGCTTTATGTTACAGTTTAACTTAAAAACTGTGTTTTTCGTGGTTTCCAGTGGATTCGGATGATGCGATGGGAGGCAACACGAGCATCCTGTCCTCCCCGCCACCCCCAACGGCTGGTCCGCATGGGAAAGAGATCGGCAGCACCCCCCCTCAGTCCCCGTCTGTGTCCACAGCCCTCTCTGGAGCTGGGTACGATAAACGCCACGACCAGCAAAAAGCTTCACGCTTTCATCTTCAGCTAAATTGTTTTTTCTCGTTTTCCTCCGAAGTTCTCCGTGTTCGGGCAGCGAAGTGATGGGGCTGCAGGTGGACTACTGGACGTGGCAAGGCTCCGAGAAGAAGAAGGAGGGCGAGAAGAGAGACGTCGGGCTGAAGAACACCCTGAAGTGTAACTTCCGCTCGCTGCAGGTCAGCCGCCTGCCCTGCGGAGGGGAGCTCACTCCTCCGCCCAGCATGGCCATGACGGTGGTCACCAAGGAGAAGAACAAAAAGGGTACGCTTTAACAAACATGGCCGACGTTTGAGACGCAGCACGATTGGATTTACGAATTTTACGCTCGTCTGAAATATAAATATACACTCGTTATTGAAAAATGCAAAGAAAATGAGCTGAAATTAAAAAAAGCAAACACTTAAAGCTAAACACCAAGCAGAATACTAGCTGAAATCTTAAAGAAGCAAAACACTAGCTGAAAGCTAAAAACAGCAAAAGGTAAGCTAAAAGCCTAATGTAGCAAAACAACAGTTAAAATCGAAAAGAAATAAAACAGTTTGAAAAAAATAAAGTAGCCAAAGTCTACTTTAGACTAAAGGTAAATGGACGTAAACGCTAGCTAAAAGCAAGAAGTTGCTAAAGATAAGCTAAAAGTAGCAAAATATTTAAGTTTTGAAAGGCTAGCTAAAATTAGCAAGTTTGCTAAATGTATTAAAAGATTGGCTAAAAGTAGCAAAATATTGTCACAAAAGCAGTTAAAGACTTTAAAAGTAAATGCAGCAAAGTGCTAGCTCAAAGCAACAGAGAGCAAAATGTTAACTAAAAGTAGTAAAAGGCTAGCTCAAGGCAGTAAACAGCTAAAAGTAGCAATGGGTTAGCTAAACGTAGCAAAATGTCATAAAAGCTGTTAAAGACTTTGAAAGTAAATGTAGCAAAATGCTAGCTGAAATCAACAGAGAGCAAAATGTTAGCTAAAAGTAGTAAATGGCTAGCTCAAGGCAGCAAAAGGTTAACTAACAGGAGCTAAATGCTAACGTTGCAAAGGGTTAGCTAAAAGTAGCAAAATGTCATAAAAGCTATTCAGGACTTTAAAAGTAAATGTAGCAAAATGCTAGCTCAAAGCAACAGAGAGCAAAATGTTAGCTAAAAGTAGTAAATGGCTAGCTCAAGGCAGTAAACCGTTAGCTAACGAGAGCTAAATGTTTGTTGAACGTTGTAAAAGTTAGCCAGAAGTAGCAGAATCACACAACCCCACAAGAAGTGATGTAAAATGATGCAACATCTGTGAGGTTTGTTACATTTTTCTGCTCCTTTATAATCTTTGATCAGCATCACAGATGACAACAAAATGTGGTTTTTAACTTAAAGCTGGGTTCTCACTGAGCTGTGGGGTTTTGACTGGTCCAAAATGGAGCCTCTGTGGGGGATTTCTTTGCTCGAGCAGCAGACGTGAGACAGTTTGGAGGCTCCTTTGAGAGACTCCCGTTCACCAAACGGTCTCCAGCGTCCACAGCCCAGTGAGATACTGACTTTTAGCAGCACAGAAGGGAAGAAGCTCCCAGTCTGCAGAGGTTTTTGAAATAAAGTCTGTTTCTTCTCAAATCCTTCTTCCTCCTCTTCCCAGTGATTTTTCTCAGCAAGAAGCCAAAGGAGAAAGAGCTGGACTCTAAGAGCCAAGTGATCGACGGGATCAGCCGGTTGATCTGCACAGCGAAGCACCAGCACACCATGCTGAGAGGTGAAGCACACACACCACTGTAGATCAGCTCTGCACTGCCGCCTGCCGATGGTTCTGCACGACCGCAGAAACGCGGGAATGACCAGCCTCTGCACGCTCTGTGCTGACAAGATAAGATCTGTGCCGCCATTTTGCTACGTGCACGGGCGTCTTTAGATACTGCCAGAATGGAAGTAGACCATAATATTAAAGTTAATAAAAACTAAACTTATTGTTTCACCGTCAGCTGTTTGAGTCGTCAGAAAGTTTGTTTTTTATTGGCTGTCCATTAAGATAGAAAAAAAAATGTTTAGATGCACTATTTAGCAATCTGCAAGCGTGAAAACATGAACGGTTATGAATCAGTGTAAAGTTTATAACTGTCGTGGTTTTTGTATTGTCCACCACTCCTTTAAAGCCTCTTCAGACTAGAGCAGGGCTCTTCAAGTGGTGGCCCGGGAGCCAAATCAGGCCCACAGGTGAACTCAGTGCGGCCCACCAGTGGGTTGATTTCAACTAAAATCAGATTTTAAATCGTAAAACAAACTTACGGACACAAACTGCTGGATGTTCAGCTCCTGAGCTCTCGGCTTTCAGTAACTGTGGCCCCCTGAGAAGTTTAGCTGAATTAGTGAAAAGCAGGATGGTCGACAGAAACCAGCAAACTGAAAAAAAATCATCACTGAGGAAAATATTTTTAAATGACTGTTTTATATATTGAGTATAAATCTATGCTAAGTTATGAATGAGTCCTGATGAAGCCCTCTGGAGTGAGGGTGAAACGTTTCTACTAAAAAGA
>JAVCKU010000085.1:24799585-24818842 GCA_032273985.1 Hypsolebias coamazonicus
CTACAATTTTTTTGCTTTGTTTTGTTTTGTTTTTTGAATGTCCAGAGGACCAGACTTAGCTTTTTTAGATTAATTTACTTAATTTCAATATGTGTGAATATGTAATCTTTTAGTTCTACCAACTAAGACTTTTAAGTGCAGAGTTTTTTTACCCTCAGATTATCGGATTATGTGAAGTGTTTGATCCTTTAAATATGGTGTCATTGAGGTTACTCCCTGTTTTAAATGGAGGAGAAGAGCAGCTCCCCCCTCGTCTGACTCTCTCCTCCGCACTGTGTTTTCATCCTGCTGTGGGCGGGCCCAACTCTCAACGTGCACGCTGAGCTGATGCTGTTTGTTCTGATGATGCAGTGGAGAGGCCACCATCATCCTGAAGGCAGCTCCCATCCTCCTCCTCTGCACCATCATCGCTCAACCCACCTCTTAATTCGGCTTGCGTTTCCGTCCGCTTCCTGCTGAATTATTATTTTTTTCTTCATTTGATTAGGACAACAATTTTAGTTCGCTCTTGGCTGTATGAGCCATTATTCAGCTTTTCTGCGTGCCAACATTTGAGGCTCTGGTTTGCAATAAAGGTTTGTTTTTCTGAGAGTGGAAGCTGAAAATATCACTAACCTCACAGATGTAGGATTAGTAATGTCAGTAAATATTTTCACATGATGTTTAGATGATTCTTTATTGTTCATTGAATTCACAGCCTCATTTTCTTCTTTGTGGTTTCTCCATGTTTTTCCACAGCTATTAGGGATCAGAACGCTCGGCTCATTCTGGAGAAGGGTGCATTGACTTTATTTCTAACTTTTGTATATTTGGATTTTTTTTTAAACTTTATTGAACTTGTTTTTGGTTTCATTAAAACAAATAGGGGACTTTTTTTTCATTTTAAGGGTTTACTTTGCCAAATATAGGATTTAGCTATTTTTCTGCTAATTTTAGCTTCTACCTGTAGTTTGACTGACGTTAGGTTTTAGCTAGTGTTTTGCCAGTCTTACTATAATTGAGAACGTTATCTTTTAGCTACTGGTTTAGGTAGTGTAAACTTAGGGAAAGATTCAGCTGTTTTTTTTTTTGTTGTCTTTTTCCTAATGTTGTCTGGCTTTAGTCTTTTTGCTACAGTTTTGCTATAAAAAGTGAATGTTTTGCTGTTTTTTTAATCCTTTCTTTTTTTTTTTTTTTTTTGTTGGTTTTAGCTTTAAGCTAAGGTCCTTCTCGTTTTATTTATTAGTTACTATTCTGCTCATGTTCGCTTTTAGCTACAGTTTTGCTGTTATAACTTTCAGTAAATGTTTTGATGGTTATACTTTTTACCTAATGACTTGTTAGCTCTTAGCTATTTCTCATCTTGGCTTCTGTTCTGCTTTTTATCTTTGATAGTTTTAAGCTTCTGTAACAAATTTCAACAGTCACTTAGCACATACTTCCACAGAAAATGCATTTTTCTAGTTAGATATATATTTTTTTGCTTTTCAGCCTTTACCAGAATGTTTAAAGGATAATCCTGTAAAATCTTTTTTTTTGTGGAGCTACATTTTCTAAATATCCCATCTGCTGCAAAGATTCGTTGAGAGGCAGAGACATCTGTTAAGACGTACGCATATTTAAACAGCAGAGCTTCGACAGAATTATTTCTTCTTCTGTGCTCATCTCAAAGCTGGAGGACACAGACGTTAACATTCCTCATTCCTGAGCCAGATAATGAGTATTTAAACGCACAAAGCCCATGCCGTGTAAATATATCATGCCTTTTAATGTGTAACGTGTATAAAAAATTATTTATTGTATTTACCAGAATACGCAGTTGCTCAGTTCGGCAGCACTATCAGTCGTGAGTCATTTATTTCAATCTTCTATGATTTTCTATTACCGCTTGTCGCCTTTAGCTGATTTTATTTTATTTTATTAATAAAATCTTTTATGAAATTTGTTGTCAGAGACAAAGTGGGTGCTAAAGATTAAATAACAGGCACTTTTGTAGCTGTTGGACTTTATCTCCCGTCTGTAAAAGCTCAGCAAACATTAACTCAAAGAAAGCGTTTGATGCAGGTGTTTTGAGTGTTTTATTTTGGAAAGGATGCTGCTTGACTTGAACATGTTTTATTTTGGAAAGGATGCTGCTTGACTTGAACGTTTCTCTTTATTCTCCAGCTAGTCGGTCCTTTTATGCGTGCAAGTTACTCTGCAGGGAATGAAACCGTGTGATCTATAAACGTTCTTGATCATTCAAAGAGAACGTTTCATCGGGTGTTCAGAGGAGCTTTGGTGTCAGATCTAATGAATAGGAACGGTTGATTTTTCTCATCTCTGCCTTGACTCGACTTTAAAGAGACCTCACCTGTTGATAACATTCACATCTGTAGCCGGGGACTATACACAAACTTATGTCAGTGTTAGAATAATCTTTTTGAACCATGCAAATAAGAGTTCATATTGATTTGTTTGAAGCATTTGGATAAACTGTTGCTAGATATTTCTACTTTATTTATTGCGCTTTCAACTCAGGATGAACCCTCTGCTCTTTTCATTTGTATTGCACAACATTTCTGCATGTCATGATGGCTTTCATGAAAAAAGTTAAGAAATAATTATTTAGTCTTCTTTTAAAATCTAGTTGGGTCCATGTTTGGTTAAAAAACATTAACTGTCGATCATTGAGGCATTTTGTCAAAAGGGTTCACACATTTCTTAGTTGTAAATCAGTAAAAGGAATTTGTAATCAGTTGATGTTATGTTTGGGGGAATTTAGAAGACTAGCTAAAGCTAAAATGAGGGGGATAGAAACACAGGGGGAGTGGTGGCGTAGAGGTTAGCGAAGATGGGCCTGTGATTGGAACGTCACCAGTTCAACTCCCCAGACAGACAACATCAAAATGTGGGTGGAAAAGATGAAACACCCATATCTGCGTCCACCCATATTTACCCCACTCTGGGCTCTTGAGCAAGGCCCTTAACCCCCACCATCTTCTCTCCTGGGCACCCTAGATGTCAGCTCTCTGCTCCGCACAGAGGGCTGTGGTAGCTCGGTGGTCTGTGGTTGTGTCAGGAAGGGCATCCGGCGTAAAAACAAAATGCCAAGTCTTCACACGACTTAGTTCTCTGTGGCGACCCCTGAAGAAGGGAGCAGCTGAAAAAAAGAAACAAAAAGCTAAAGTTAAAATGAGCACAACTGTAGCCAAAAGTTAAATACGCAAAGCTTAAAGCTGAAAACAACAAAACATTTACTAGAAGTTATTTTAGCAAAACAGTAGCCAAAAGCTAATGTGCTGTATTTTGATGAAATCTGAACTGTTCTGCTGCGTTTCAGTCTACACATCAACCGTGGTTGGATTCTGACTCCAAAACTTTAAATCCAGGTCTCAAGGTGGCAGATTGTCCAAACTTCCACCATCGTTTTATGAAAGAAAAAAAAAAGCAGTTTACCTGAAAGCAGAAGGGTTTGAATAGTCTCACTATGGTTGCATTCATTCAGTCTACATTTTCCTGAATGTTTTTTACATTTATAAGTTAAGGTGAGGTGTAGCAACGACCCGTTCTCGTCATCCGTCCAAACGAACGTCCATGTATTCAGCAGTTTGGATGCACTGTTCTCACGCTGGAGACTGAAATGCCTGCACACGTGCTTGTATTGTTTAAATGCACAAATCACAGCACCAGCTGGTGACCTGGCACGATATTCACATTGTAGCTGTGATTATAAGACGTCAGTGATCATCTTTATATTCAGTTTCTGTGTGACATCAGGGATTTTTGTGTTTTCAGACGGCTGAATATGTATTTTTCTGAAGCTGTTTCATTCTCAGTTTTAAAACTTTTGACTTCTAGGGTAAGAGAAGGATTATCTGGATTTAAAAGAAAGTCTGGTGGGTGCACCAGATAGTTTTAATCTGCTTTATTGCTTTTTTTTCCCCACAAGTTTCCTTTTAGGTGCTCTGTATCTATATTTTGTAAATGTTTAAAATATTTTTGCTTGCTGGGTTTTCTGTCACTGAAACATCAATGGCTGTTTTTGAGACAAACATGAATGAGTTTATTCTTTATTAAAAGTGGAGCTAAAAATATAGAAAGTATGGATTTAGCTTAGGATCCCGGTTCCAAAGGTGATGTCTTGTTTTTCACTGACATTTAGACGCTGTAGCCAGCAGTGACGTGCCTCTTTGAGTCATCGTTAACCTTCGGACTCTGTCTGGAAAATGTCACATGTTCCACGCTCTCAGCTGAGGCCCGACTTTTTTTCTCAACGCAGGATTATAGGAAGTCACAGAGGCCCTTTCTATGATTCGATCGGCTGCTCAGCTGTATGACCGAGACTTTTTTTTTTTGGTCAGGTTAGAGCTTACGATTGGCTTCGGTTTGGATGCTGGCACCAGAAAACGCTCGTGCTGCAGTGTCTTTGTGCCACGCAGTGCGCTGCAGCCCCACTCCCAGCCCGAGCTCATTAAAGGTGCCAGATCCAGACAGTCGTTTCTCTCAGCGACTCTGCTCGACTTAACTCTATGGATCGTTGTTCTGTTTGCCATTGTGTATTTAGTTCACACAGCAGAATAATGCATCAAGTAGTTTTTAATTCTCACATTTTTCCAGCCTGAACTTTTTTTTATTTTTTCTTGATGGAGAGGTTTTCTGTTTTAAAATGTGACCTGCGGTAGGAAAATGAGTCAGAATGAGCACAGGCTGCAGGGCAAGAAATGTGAAAATATTGATATTTATTTACCCTATTTCAGCATTGTGTAAAAATTAGTTCATATTCTAGTAACTATAATATATAATTTTTCTTATCTAGCTTTAAATCAAAGTTTTCCTAGAAGTTTGTCTTTAGAAATAACCAATTAATGTAGTCTGCCATTTGTTATAGCACCTGGAAATGTTTCATTTTATTTTGTTTTGCATCACTGTGAAGCTTGGAGATCCTTTTTTTATTATTAATTTACAACTGAATTTCCTCAAAAAAAAAAAAAAAAAACCTCAAAATTAATATAAACCAAGTTTTCTAACTGTCAGTCTTGTAAACAAAGCCAGCTTGTTGCTAAAGTTATAAACTTCCACAAATTACCCATCATTTGGAGTTTTGAAGTGGATAATCTGAAAATAATTACTCCTTTTAAAAAATAAAAATAAAATCCTCATTCTGATTCATTTTGACAGCACTGGTCATATATGTTCAGTTACTTTCCTTGTAATGCTGAGGTAATTTAACTTTATTGTTTCGATTATTGTCATAAAATAAAGGTTACTTCCTCTCTCACAGCCATCTTGTTGTTGGAGACCGATCCTGTTACCAGAGCTCAGAGATGACGTGGTGCCTGCTAGCGTCAGCAGGGAGTGCTCCTCACAGTTGGACACTGATACCTTCTTTTATTTCTTACAAGGAAACAATGTCTCAAGTGGGGGGAAGAAGCTGCTTCTAGTTAATAAGAGAAAAGTTTCAGTTCAGTCAAACTCGATGCCTCAGTCCAGGGCTGATGTGTTCTGACAACCGCAGTTCATTCAAAGACACACAGAGGTGACTAGGAGTGTCCGAGACACCTCCCTCTATCGCACCTCTATCCGTCCACGAGATAGTAACAGGTCCGCAACTCTCAACTTCTGAGAAAATGGTCCGGCTTTACAACTCAAACTGATTTGAATAATGTGACGAAGTGATGACGTACGCATTCGGCGATCGCACAGCCGGAGGATTTAAATGTTAAAACAATGTAGCCGGATACATTTGTTCGAGTAGAACTTTCTGTATGAATTCTAAAAAGTTCAAGACAAAAACATCTGGACTTTATTTGTAACTGAAGACGTTTCGCTTCTCAATTCAAAGAACAGGGAAAATGGGGTTCGAGTTATAAAGCTGAGCTAAGATACATGTGTAGATTGCCCTATCACTCCTCACAATATGGTTTTGTTAGGGTCTTTGCTAGTCTGATTCACAGATGGGCCACTCTGGTCACATGGGCTATGTTTACATGCACAACATTTTTTGACCTGTTGAAATGTTTTCAGATTAAATAATTCAAATGTATTGTTTACATGGGCGCAGTCAGTTCACGACGAGCGTTTACATGCAGAGGGCTTTGATTCTGAACAGACGTACTGACATGCGCAGAGTCTCCTTAAAAAAACACAGAAGAAGAAGTTCTACTTCCGGTTTACTTCTGGGATGAACGTAAACAAACCTGAGCGCCCAAAATTGACCCGCGACCGGTTTCAATGATGGTGGAGACGTTATGCACTCCCTGACAGAGCTACAGGTGATGCAGATCATTTTGAGCTCTTTCAAAGTTTCTAGTAGAAAAGATGTAACTCACTGACCAGTGTTGCTTCCCTGACATGCTAATATTATTAGCATTAGCCAGGCAGAAATGATACAGGTCGCACATGCGCAGTCAGGTCAGTTTTTCACAATCGAAAAAAAAAAATGAGCAGATGAAGTGTTTAAATGTGCACCGTTTGGTTTATGGATCGGCGTAAACCACCTGTTTCATTCTGATCACAAATTCTAAACAAAAAATAATCCGGATGGGGCGTTTACATGACACATTTTTATTCCGAATGACCGTTGAATCCGATTACTTATGTCCATGTAAACATAGCTTCCTGATAGGAGTGATGGGTATCAGGCCTAAAGCTGCATTATAGGTTTTTGAAAATTGAAATCTGAGACCTCCTCCTCTGTTTAAAGATTGTTTCTCTTATTTTACATAGATGGCTTCCTTCATCCCATCTCAAACCATCTTTGTCATCTGTGTGTTTTTTAATCCTTTCATTTGTTTAAACAAGCTAGTTGTGTCACTTCTTCAAAACTCACATCCGGTCATTCTTCTCTCTAACAAAAAAAAAGCTGCAACTTCACATTTAGCAGTATCTTCTCAGACCACACCAGGACAATCGCTAGTTTGTTCGCCACATTTTCAGAAAAACGTTTGTCCCACACATATAACTCTTAAAGCAACACACTCCTTTTTTTCACTCTTCTGATTCCACGCTGCTAAATGTACTCCTCAGATGTGGGCATCATCGACTCATGAGTGGTCGTAGGGAGTTTAAATGTGGACCCGCTCTGTGCGGTCTTTCAGCAGAACTGTTCTGTGAATGTGGCTTTGGTCATTTCTGCTCTGCTGTTGGTGTTTAAACAAGCACAGGTGAAAGAATGCATATCACCCGCCACCTTTTGTGCCAGAGTTATAAACCAAGATGATCCTATGTTGAGAAGCTGTTGCTGTCAGGTCAAACCTTCTACATGTCCTACACAATTTTTTTTTGGCTCTCAGGGTACGTGTTGAAGATAGTGCTCAGCTACTACCACATCAAATTTTAGCTGTATCTGTAAAATCAATTAATGTTGCTAGTGAGAGTTTTAGCTGCTATTCTACTAGGTTTGCGCTTTAGCAATTGTTTCTGCTAATTTATGCTTAGTTGCTGTTGTGCTAACCTTAGCTTTTAGCTACTGTTTTGATTTTATAACTTTCAGTTGAAGTTTTCAGGTTTACTGGTTTTGGTGTAATCAACTGTTTGATTAGCTTTAGCTTTTGGCTAGGGGTTTTTGCTCATTTAATTTTAGTTGCTACTGTGTATGCTTTCAGCTACTGTTTTGCTGGTTTTAGTTTTTAGCAATTGTTTTATAATCTTTGCTTTTAGCTGTTGTTTTGTTAAAACTTTTAGGAAATGCTTTGCTAGTTTTAGTTTTGATGTGACATTTTTCTGACTTTAACTTTTTGCTGCTGTTTTTCCAAAATATTTTTTTTTGTTTTTTGCTATGCTTAGCTTTTAGCTACTGTTTTTCTGTTTTTGTTACTGTTGTGCTAATATAACTTAGAGAGTGTTTTGCTATTATAAACTTTTATTTACTGTTTTGTAGATTTTAGCTTCTAGCTAAGGTTTTGATAGTTTGTTACCCTTGCACTCATAAAAGCTTTTAGCTAAGGTTTTACAAATTTTAGCCTTTTCTTGTATAATTTTACAGTTAAGCTTCAGCCTCTAACTAACTTCAGCAGCCACTCAGAATGTGTTTTCACAGAAAATGCACATTTTTACAGCTAGACTTTTGCTTTTTAGTCTTTACCAGAGTGCTCAAAGATTATTCCTGTAGCATTTTCTTCCATTGGTTTGTGAGATATTTTGCTGATTGAAGGATAAACCTTTACATTATTGTCCTTTCATCTCCAACAATGATCAATGAAAATCCACAATTTATTGTTTTATCCACATCTTGTTTCAACCCTTCTCCAGGTTTCCTTGAGCTCCAGAGAACATGTCGACCATGGTGTACCCACGAGAAGAGAAGCTCGAGAAGCTCTCTCAGGAGGAGATCATCTCCAACACAAAGCTGGTGATCCAGGGTCTGGAGGCTCTGAAGAACGAGCACAACTCGATCCTCCACAGCCTGCTGGAGACCATCAAGTGCCTAAAGAAGGATGAAGAGACCAACCTGGTCCACGAGAAGTCCAATCTGCTCCGCAAGTCAGTGGAGATGATTGAACTGGGCCTGGGAGAAGCGCAGGTATAAAACAGTGTCAGAAAAAAGAGAGCGTTTGCTGCTCTGAGTTTCTGCTTCCTCCTTCTATACTGAGCTTGTGTGGTGATCATGATTCACCCAGAAACGGATGAAATGTGCTCCTCTGCCTCATCGCTCTTATTTAGTCTCCTCGTAAATGTCTCCTCGATGCCGTCTCCGTCCCAGGTCATGATGGCCCTGTCCAACCACTTGAACGCCGTGGAGTCCGAGAAGCAGAAGCTGCGCGCGCAGGTGAGGAGGCTCTGCCAGGAAAACCAGTGGCTGCGCGACGAGCTGGCCAACACCCAGCAGAAGCTGCAGAAGAGCGAGCAGAACGTGGCCCAGCTGGAGGAGGAGAAGAAGCACCTGGAGTTCATGAACCAGCTCAAAAAGTACGACGAAGACATCTCACCCACTGTAAGTAGAACTTTACCGTCTGTTGAATGATTGATTGGTACATTATCTCTCTGGGAATTGATAGATGTGTTTTTGTTGTCTTTTATTTTTACTTGGGGTGCAAACGTTACAATCAAAAGAGCTGTAACAAACTACTGGGCCAACAAGCTTCTAGGCTAACAAGCTATTGAGCTAACATGCTACAGGGCTGAGAGGCTAACAAGGTTTTAAGCTAACAGGCTGACAAGTTATAAGGTCCACAGGCCAACAAGTTATTAGGCTAGCATGCTAACAAGCTACTAGCCTAACAGGTTACAAAGCAAGCAAGCTAACAGTCTTTTAAACTAACAGGTTTACAAGCTACTAGGTTTACAGGCAAATGAACTACTAGGCTAACAGGCTAACAAGGTATAAGGCTAACAGCCTAACAAGCTACTAGGCTGGCAGGTTAACAAGCTACTAGGCTAACTGGTTAACAAGTTACCAGGCTAATGGGCGAACAAGCTATTAAGCTAATTGGTTAACAAGCTTCTAGGATAACTGGTTAACAAGCTACTCAACCTTTATTTAGGCAGGTTAATCCCATTGAGCCTCGAGGACTCATTTACAAGAGAGACCTGCTACTAGTCTAATGGGCTAACAGTTTAAAATGCTACGTGTCTAACCACCTGACAAGATACTGGGCTAAACAGCTTAAACTACCCTTTTTTATTGTTATTTTAAATAGAACATTATGCATTTTTATTTATTTATTAAAGTTTACAAAGGCCTGGTGCAGAGGGACCAAAGAGCCACATGTGGCCCCTGAGCCACAGGTTGCATCTTATAGCTGCATTAAAAAAAAAAAAGAAGTCAAAATGCAGAGTGTTTAAAACAATAACTGCCTAGAGGTACTTTAAAAATGTTACTGAACCTCAGGTCTGTTGCTTATTATGCTAAACTAAGAAGTCTGCTGTTGATTGTTGATGCGTACATAAAAATGCAGTTTTCTAAGAATGCGTTGCTCCAGTGGGACCTTTGTTGATGGTGTAGCAGGAATGAGTCACTCACTGCGTTTTCTTATCATATTCATGGTGACAAAACAAGAGTTTGATGATCTGTATCCACATGAGCTGCCTCCATCAGCAGGAACCTGCTAAAAGTCAGAGCTCTCTGTTTTGGGGCTAAAATGAACTCTTTTCACCATCTTTAGCTTTTAGCTCGATTTAAATGGGTTCTGGCTGCTTAATTTACAGATTTGTCTCTGTGGTTTGAAACGCTGTTAATTTTCAAGAATATCACAACAGTTTTTTTTTTTTTCTTTTTAGATATCCTGTTATTGTTTTATGATTTTCCCAAGATGATAAATTAAATACCTGATGGTCTCTAGCTCTAATTTGATCCAAACAGAATGTGTTGGAATTTTCCATTTCTGCACATCTCCTGTCGTTTGTTTTTGATTTCACACAAACTGTCTTCCATCGTTTGTGTTTGATGATGTGTCTGAAAGGCCGTTTTATTTTGTTCCATCAGCAGGAGGAGAAAGACAAAGAGACACCAAAGGACAACTTGGACGACCTCTTCCCCAACGATGAAGAGGAGCAGGGTCAAGGAAGTAAGTACAGCTACGTAAAGGAACAAGTGTAGAGGACTAAACCTGGTCTTTAAAGAGTCTGAATAGGATTATTTAGATAAAATTAAACAATATTGCATTAATTTAACAAAAAAATAAACATAACTAATCATTTTAGATCATGGCTTTGGTATTCTTTTAATAAAAAATAACTTCAAATCATGTAAATTTCCAAATGTGCTCAGTACTATAATCAAATCAGAGTAGTTTTTTTGTTTGTTTGTTTGTTTGTTTTTAATACATTATTTGTTGTTTTTGTCTTTCACAGTGCAGCACCAACATAACAGTGCAGCTGTAGCTGCGGCCCAGCAGGGCGGCTACGAGATTCCAGCTCGCCTGAGAACCCTGCACAACCTCGTGATCCAGTACGCCTCGCAGGGCAGGTACGAGGTGGCGGTGCCCCTCTGCAAGCAGGCTCTGGAGGACCTGGAGAAGACCTCTGGACACGACCATCCTGACGTTGCCACCATGCTTAACATTTTAGCCTTAGTCTATAGGTCAGAAAAAAACTTCCAGGTTTTTATAATTTTTCAGGGTTTTTTGTCTTTCATTGATAAATTTGTTGTTTTCTTCTCGTCTGTGAATGCAGGGATCAAAACAAATACAAAGAGGCAGCTCATCTGCTCAACGATGCGCTCTCCATCCGTGAGAAAACCCTGGGCAAAGACCATCCAGCCGTAAGACTCCACAGTTCATTAACTAGTTTGTTCAAAACAACTGCTCAGTGAAGGAGCAGTCAGCACAGTGTTACGTTTACCGCCCTGCCTGCACGGTCGTTCTCAGGTGTTCCTGTTGAAGTAAGGGTTTCGTTTTTCAAAACGCCTCAGTGCGTGCTCTGAAAGTCAGTACGGACCGGGTCCAAGCATTCTTCCATAACATGAAAATACAAACGAGAACATGTGACATGGGATTAACCTGCCTAAATAAAGGTTGAATTAATGAATGAATGTAGAAGAATGCATCTTACAGCAGGTCTGAACGTTTCAAGTACTTCTAAAACTCTGGGTGTTTCAGTTTGTGTGTTTCTCTTTTCTACACGGTCTTACCTGCATATAGAAAAAAGACAGGTTCTAAGTTGTTCTAAGATGCAGGTTCTAAGTTGTTCTAAGATGCAGTCCATCTCTTTCAGAGTCCTTTGAACAGCGAACGGGGTCAAAATTAAAATGGAAAGCTTTGATGTGCATTTGTATTTACACTGTTTTTAGCTTTTTTTTCTGAACATTTCAATTTATTTTTATTATTTTTGCAATCTATGTTTGTAGCCTACTGTATATCAGAACATTCAGCTCATTCAGAAGATGATGTTCTTGTCTCTTATCATTTTAAATGTTTTAAGTATTTACAAATGCTCCTCCTCCTTATAAAAACATCACAGTTTCTACATTTCCTTCAACATTGTTCTCTTGTCTTATTCCAATTTTATTTTATAGCTACTGTACTGCTTCTTTTAGCTTTTAGTGTCTTTGGTCACCTTTAGCTACCCTTCTGCTACTTTAAGTTGGAGTTTTGCTTCTTTTAGCTACTCCTGTGGTACTTTTAGCTACTCACTGGCTACTCTTAGCATGCCTTTTGTTACTTATAGATTTTACTAACTTGTTTACTGTTTTTAACTAGTCTTTTGCTATTTTTAGCTTTTAGCTTGCCTTTTTTGCAACTAAAAGCTGAAAGTAGCAACAGTTTTCATTAATTTTAACTATTACCAACTCTTTTGCTGTTTTTTAACAAGTGTTTAGCTATGTTTAGCTTTTAGCTATTGTTTTGCAAATGTTAACTAGTTAACTTGCTGTTTTTAGCAAATGGCTAAATTTCTGGGCAAATCATATGGCTAATTTTGCTTTTAGATATCATCTGCTTTTTTTCTTTTTACCTTTAAGCTAGCTGTTTACCCTTTTAGCTTTAAGCTAGCTTTTTGCTGCCTTCATCTTTAAGTTCACTTTAGCTGTTTTTGACTTGCAGCTAGCATTTTGCTCCTTTTTGCTAGTCTACAACTCAGTTTCAGCTTCTTAAGCAAATTCCAGCAGAGTCGTTTAAAGCTCGACGTCCACGCCTTCATTTCTTTGGTTCAGTTTTCTGTTTCTGTCTCCAGGTCGCTGCAACGTTGAACAACTTGGCTGTGCTGTACGGAAAGAGGGGGAAGTACAAAGAAGCCGAGCCTCTGTGTAAGAGGGCTCTGGAGATCAGAGAAAAGGTGGGCTGGATCCCAGCATCAACAGACAAGTGAACTTTCAGCTTACTGTTCTTACTGTTTGATAATGTTTCCAATAACATCGTAAACGGGAGGACAATTAGAGGTTTTAATTGAAAGCACAGCTCAAAATAGACGGTAACCGCTGGAGAGGCGAGGTTGGAGACGCAACATGTAAAATGACTGAAGTCTGTTGAGTTTGTTTTAGAGTCTTTTACAGGCACATCTCAAAAAATAAGAATATCACAGAAAAAGTTTTTTTTTTTTTCTCATTCGTTTCTGAAAGTAAAACTAAAATACATAGAATCATTACTCATAGAGTGAAATATTTCAAGCCTTTATTTCTGTAATTTTGATGATTTTGGCTTACAGATAATAAAATAAAATAAAACTCAGTGTCTCAGAGAATGAGAATATTCCACAGCCAGCTTTTGGTACCTTTTGTCAGTGTGGGCTGGTGCTGAGTCCTGCTAGAAAATGAACTCATTGTCTCCATAAAGCTCGTCAGCAGAAAGAAACATGAAGTCTCTAAAATGTCCTGCTAGATGCTTAGTTGACTGTGGACTTCAGAAAACCCTGTGGACCAGCACCAGCAGAGGACATGGACCCAAACCATCCCTGACTGTGGAAACTTCACTTTGTACTTCAACAATGTGGATTCTGGGCCTCTCCACTCTTCCTCCAGACTCTGAGACCTTGATTTATAAATGACATGAACATTTACTTTAATCTGAAGAGTGGACATTGGACCACTGGGTCCAGGTCTTTATCTCCTCAGCGGGTAAGACACTTCTGACTGTCTCTGGTTCAGGAGTGGCTGGACTTGAGGAGCGAGACATTTGTTGCTCATGTCCAGGAGTTCATCAGCTGATCTGGGTGTGACATCAGGAGTTTACAATATTCAACGTCTTCACAATATTCTAATTTTTTGAGACTTTTGAGTTTTGTTTTTTAATAATTTCTAAGTCAGGATCTTCAAAATTACAAGAAATAAAGGCTTGAAATATTTCACTCTAATAAATCTATGTAATGAGTTTTACTTTCTGAAATGATTGTCAAAAACATTTTTTTCACGATAACTGTTTTAGATGTATCTGAATTAGATCTCAGGATGTAGAGCCACCAAAAAGGCAGATTAGTCGGAAAGACGAGGAGACGTGTTAATTCAAGACGTTTTGTTTTTGAACGTCGTCAGGTTCTCGGGAAGGACCATCCAGATGTGGCCAAGCAGCTGAACAACCTGGCCCTCCTGTGCCAGAATCAGGGCAAATACGAGGAGGTGGAATATTACTACTGCCGCGCCCTGGAGATCTACGAGTGCAGGCTGGGCCCGGATGATCCCAACGTGGCTAAAACCAAGAACAACCTGGTGAGAAAGAAGTTTGAAACAACCAAACCCTTTTTCATATGGTGGGTTTTTCCTCCTGTCAAACCTGTTAGCTTTTACTGACACCAGGAAACAATCTGCGGAGCGGTGGGCGCAACGACATGAACCCAAACTGCTGATTTTTAATAGAAACATTACTTCAAGCTGAGTCTCTGCAAAAGATCTGTCAGTTAATGAGATCCTTGACTTCAAACTGTTTTTTTTTATGTTTGTAAAAGCAACGGTTCTGTAAGCGTTCGCCCATATCTCCTTTCAACTCAGCTTTATGTATGAAGCCCTTTAAAACTCCTCAGTGGAACAAGCTCTGTACAGTACAATGCAATCAAAACAGATGAACAATTAATTAAATAAAACTAGAAATAAAGATGAGGGGAAAAAATAATGACACCATAAAAAGCAAAACGCAAAATGTAGCGACAGCTAAAGAATAAAGAGTTTTAAGCGAAGATTTAAAAGTGGCTATGGAGGATGCCTGTCTAATGTTTAACAGCAATTTGTTCCGCGCTTTTGGCGCCGCCACCCCAAAAGCGCTGTCCCCTCTGAGCTTACAACCAGTTTTTGGTCCAGTCAGGAGCAGCTGATCAGCGGACCAGGGAGAACGGGCATATACCCAGATATAAAGACCAGTGAGAACAGAGACCAAGACTCAATGGATTTACAGTGTTTGTTTACAAGTGATAAATGATGCAATAAGCCAGGGAGGCGACTGGAACCCTGAAGAGCAGAGAGGCGATGTTATTGCTGATTTTCCTTACGTTGGAGGTCAGGATCAGACAGGAGGGCTGACGCAAAAGGTTCCAGGCACAGGAGATGTACGTCTGCACGATGGCAGGCGTGGAGGCAGCTGGTGAGGCACAGAGGAGCTTGAGGTCCACAGAAAAGGATTCAGGAAAAAGGAGGACATCAAGGGCAACTCACTGTGGAGGCACGGAGAGAAATACAAATCATTAATACTTGGTTTTAGACGCTAGTAAAAGGCTAGAACAAGACTACCATTGGCAGTGCCCCAGCGCTTGCTGAATATCTTCTGCAGCTCCTCGTGCTCATTAAGTCTGAACCACGGGTGTAGCTGTTTCGAGTCTGCCTGTGGGTGCAGGAGCTGTCGGAGCAGAACTCCCACAGGGCAAGCACGCAAGGGTGTAATGGCTCAGAACGATAAGGAGGGACAAGACTGTTTAAAGATTTATAAACAAATACTATATTTTTAAAATGTACTGCCAGTTAAAATACCTTTTGCAACATCTGTAAACAGGCGATTGTGGTCGTGCTAACTCCAACGTGCAGAGCGTTGCAACAGTCCGTCCGAGTCGTAACAGATCACTGTTCCAAACAGCTGCTGGGACAGAACAGATCTAATCTCGACAAACTGCCTCAAACGAAAGAAACTCGGTTTTACAACCGACTGTCAAATTTCAGATTGCCGTCAGTTTTGACGCCTAAATTGTTAACAGCTGGTTTGATGTACTGGGTGAGGAACAGAGAGCTAAAGAGACAGAAGCTGTAAAGTTACCACAAACCATTACTTAGTTTTTTTTCCTCATTAAAATGTAACAAATGTCAATATCACTGTAAATAAATGGCCATGACTGTGAGTTTTACTGGTATTGGGCTAAAATCTGGTGTGGAAGTAGCCGAGGTGCACATTTTTACTTCTAAACTGCACTTTGTGCTCCGTTTCCTCTTCAGGCGTCCTGTTTTCTGAAACAGGGGAAATACAAGGAGGCTGAGATCCTCTACAAAGAGATCCTGACCCGCGCTCACGAGAAGGAGTTTGGATCTGTGGATGGTAAGGCCTCATGACAGGCGCTGAAGCTCACGGTCGATGTTTACGAAGTTGTTCCGGTGGAGAAAGATGCTGAACACATGCAGTGAAAGAAAAACCTTGTTGAGAATCAGATTTATTTGTTTTCTCATGTGCTGCTCGTCTCACACCAGCGAGCTGAGCCGGTGATGGACAGAGGGGTAAAAGGTGGGCCATGTTCAAAGCAGGGTGCCGGTCTTCACCACTCAGTGGACCATATTGCAGAAACACTAAGAAAAACGAAGTTTGCTCTCTTTCGTCTTCAGACCTGCCTTTTGTTTGCTTTCAACTGGAAGCTAAAATGACTTCTTGGAAAAAATGCGAAGCAGCAGGTTGTGCTCGTCTCGTTTCTTTTTCTGAGAAGCTCATTTTTTATTTAATGATGCTCAGATCTGTCGTTAAAGCAGCGAGTTGAAGGTGATGCGGTCCGAACAGTTTACGTCTAAATCGTACGGCTTGCCTCAAACGATGACCTCAAGGTCATCAAGATTACGTGAATTAGTTTTATTTAAAACAAGAGAATTGTGCTGTTGTTATTTTGGTTCATGTTGTATCACTTGCACCATTTCTTCAGGTTATTCAAGTCTTCCTTCTTATTTCAAGCTTTAATTTACACACGAAAGACGCTGTCAAATGTTTATGCAAATTGTCAATGTAATAAAAAAAACATTTTTTAACTTGTAAGGCCGTGTTGAAAGTGTTTTGAGTTTCACTCATTTGACGTTTTAACCGTTTGCCAAAACTGACGGTGACGTTTCCAGATGAATGAAGGAGCTGCAGGTTTAAGAAGGTGGTTGCTGTTTTCTGCTCGTGTTCTCGTGTCATGTGTGGATCGTCTCTCGTGTTTGTCTGCAGCTGAGAACAAGCCCATCTGGATGCACGCAGAGGAAAGAGAGGAGATGAGCAAGGTGAGAAGCGCCGCTCGACAAAAGCAACGCAAAAAACCCTTTTGACGTTTAAACAGTAAAATATGAACTCGCCTCGTGCTGTTTAATAAAAAAAAACACTCAACAAGCTCCAGAGGATGGTTGTTTTGTGTAAACACACACACAAAAAATGCCGCCAATCCAGTCGAGACCACAACTTCCCTTCATGTGTATTTTTCTTCCTCTGCCGTGCGATTTACTTCCAGGGCAAACACAGAGACAACACCCCGTATGGAGAGTATGGCGGCTGGTACAAGGCCTGCAAAGTCAACAGGTGAGACGACTAACGTTGGCACGCTGGAGTCTCAGTCGTGTGCTTTACGTTTTTAATCTGACTTGTGTCTTAGTATTTGCTGTGAGTAGATTTCTGAGTCCTAGTGTCTCCAGCCCCACAGTGAACACCACCTTGAGGAACCTGGGCGCCCTGTACCGCCGGCAGGGCAAGCTGGAGGCTGCAGAGACCCTGGAGGAGTGCGCTGTGAGGTCTCGCAAGCAGGTCAGTGGCATAACAAAACTCATTTGTCCGTCTCTGTAAACTGAACCGTCCCACGCATTAGAAAATGAAGTCTCGTGTTATTTCTTTCCCTTTTCCCACAATGCTTTGGATCCAGAGCAACACAGTAAGTGGTTTGTCTCTGCTAGCTCCCGTAGAGCTCCTGCCTCTCCTCACCCTAACATCACTCCCATCTCACCGTCATTCAAAACATTTGCTAGCTGTGCATAAAGAGGAGCAGGAAACTTGAAGCCACTTTTAATTCCTCCATAAGATCAGGCGATCTCTCCCCTCCCCCACGTCCTCTAGCTGATGTTTGTGTCCGCGCACGTTCTCATTGTGGTTTTCACCCATGTGCATCACAGGGCATCGATCCAATCCACCAAACACGCGTGGTGGAGCTCCTGAAAGATACGGAGGGAGACAGGCGGAGGAGCAGAGACAGCCTGACCAGCGTTAAGTATGAGAGCGGCTCCGAGACCGGCGAGGAAGTGAGTATGGGCGTGGAGTGGAACGGGGTGAGTACAAATCCACTGCTGTAGAATCTGGAAAAACCAACTAGTGACGTCTGGGCAGTGAGGGCTGGTACGCTTCATTATGCTACATTTTATTTAAAATCTTAACTGAGCATTGATTCAGAAGCAAAGAGCTGTCTCTCGATTCAGGTTGTAGTTTTCAAAAAAGAGTCTGAAAGCTGATTTGGACCAGTGGTTCCCAAAACATTCGACTTTCAATCAACACAGCACGCCACCTGTTGGGGATTAAAGTTTGTAAACTTTAATAATCGGCCAGTGAAACAAGAGCGTAATGGCCAAAAAATATGCAGTAATTTTTAATTTAGGCTCCATTTACACAAGAACTTGTTTTCGATAGATGTGTTTTATATAATTTTTAAACTAAAATTCCTATATCCCACCACCACATATCAAAATACACAGAATATTCCTAGTTTGGCTAAAAACTCTCCCCAAGCAATACAATGATTGTGCAATCCTAATGCACAGTTCACCAACCAGATGTCACGGTTATCTGAAGGGTCATGCTGGTAATTTGAGGTTCTAGGCTGAGTTAAAGATGATGATGATGACAACTAGAAAGTTCAATGAGAACTTTTTGGCAGGGACTGCCACGTTGCGGCCATTTTAAAATTTTGACATGTTAATACTGTGCGTTGAGGTTTGCTCTCAACTACCACTATACCAAGCTCAACGTGGCAAAACGATGTGTTGTAGTCATTTTTTTAAGTTATGGTAGGCATCTTGGATTTTTGGATTCAGTAAGTGATGGGGAACGTTCTCAGCTATAACCTCACCAAATTTAAACTCTGTGTGTGTAAAAGGCAGCCACCTTGATTAAAAAAATAATAATAATAAATTCAGTATTTATGGAGCATTGGTTTCTGCTACCACCACAACAAATATCAGCTCACTATCTTTTGTAATAGCTGAGTAATCATATTTTTTTTTTTGCTTTTAGCTAAGGTGGCCATTTTGGATTTGTAGTTTGCTTTAGGAGTTTGTAAGAACTCACGTTCAGCTACGACCAAACCAAACTTCAGCTCAGTGTCTCAAAGATTGGCTCAATAATAGCCAATTTTGAGTTTTCTAAGGTAGCTGTGGCAGCCATCTTGAACCAAAATGGCTCCAAAAGTTGATCATCGTTGAGACCTCTCCCCTTCAGGTCATGTGACCTCACTGGAGATTAGAAGCCGTGAAGAGCTCTGTCACTGTTTTTCAATGAGGAAAAATGGCGTCTTTGTTTGCAAATTGCATCGCCATGGTAACTCAAACTGCCAACAAAAGTAATAGCTCACATCACGGTGCCGAGCCGGTCGTTTTGATTTAACATCTTGCTGTTCGTACCTCGTTAAAGTTGATAGAAAAACAAGACCCTCTTCATAGCCTCTTTAGTTGGCAGCTCAGAACACCACATACAGAACACCATGGACTTTGTGGATAAGGTGAGGGATGTCGTCATGGAG
>JAVCKU010000085.1:24843185-24854512 GCA_032273985.1 Hypsolebias coamazonicus
ATTTGTGTTCTATTCTGAATAAAATGTTAGATGTTGGCACCTCCACATCATTGCATTCAGTTTTTATTCACAATTTATTTAGTGTCCCAACTTTTTTGGAATTCCGGTTTGTATAAAAAAAACTAATACTTGTAGTAAATATTCATACAAGTGCAGCAGTTAATTTTTCTAAATGCTGCAGAATAAAATCCTAATTCTGCACCAAGTTTCTCAGCCTACACCGACTGGTCGTCAAAAGTTTTTCTTGTTGAAATGAAAAGTCCAAACGTGGTTATCAGGATGTGTTGTTAGCAGCATCTGTCAGCAGAGACGCTGCTCTGTCCCCACACAGGACAGACGTGGGACGGCACCACAATGGGCTGCTCTGTGCACGTGCAGCCTCCTTGATTTCGGTGTTTCCTGTCCTTTTCTGGCCGAGTGACGACAGACAGAAATGTGTTGTTGTGTCTGACGATGACAATGGTCCCTCATCTCACCCCCATGCGCCAAACAGCTGAGGAAATGAATGTTTTGTGGTCGTTATTTCCTCCAGAGCGGATGAGGGTCTCAAAGCGACCTCCGTCCCCACTCGCAATGGAACCATTACTGCCGCTTTTGTCTTCTCATCCAGGTTAGGGCCCAGGCTCAGGGCCACGGTCTGGTGCTCCGAGCGGCCGGAGGTGCAGGTTCTGTTAGTCTGTGTTGTCGTGATGTCGAAGGTTTCGCTCTCCCTGCGGGCCGTGCAGCAGTGAAGGCTGCCGGCTGTTTGTCTTCCTGCGGTGCAGATGGAGCGCAAACATGCCGCTGAGCACCGGACATTTACAGTCGACCTGATACCAGTTACACCAATTTAATTCTCATCCTTTTAACTTAAGAGACGCTGAAACAGTTTCCTGCAGGGAAGAGCATCGTGTCCTGATTCATCAACTATATCTGAATGTGAATTTCAACCGTTATTTCTACAGGATGGTCTCATTGAGTCTCGAGGACTCATTTACAAGAGAGATCTGCTTTCAGCATAATACATTTCATATCCTACATTTGCTTCATTACAGAATACATTTCCTGGACTACTAAATTCAAAACATTTGATTGTCACGCATGGTGATTGTTTTGGACTGATGGTTCTTCTTTTTGCATGTGTAAAGTCAGTTTCTTGGAATTCCACAGCAGGTTGGCTTGAAGCACGTCAAGGAGGTGCTATTTATAAGACTGATCTTGTTGGCAGGCCTCAGACTGATGAAGTCTTTCGGATCAAAGATAAAACATTTCTTCCAAAAAAGAAACTTGTCCAGATGACCTGATTTAACCCTTTTTTTATGTATTACTGTAACTAACTTAACTTGTAGCGTTGCACTTGAAAAGTGGCGGAGGAAAAAAAAAACTAAAGCGTCAGTCTCACCACACTAATATCAATGTGATAAAATACCAACATTGCTGTTGAAAACATCAATATATGGATTAATCTGCACACACACGATCAGACTTTGTTTTTGCAGAGATGCAAAAAGTTTGTAACATACTAGGAGTGTAACAGTACGCTAAAATCACTTTCCGATTCGGTTCACGTTTGGTTTGGTAAATTTTCTGCACAAAAAAGGCCAAAATAAAGACTTTCAAAACATTTATTTTGAAAATATGCCAAGTAAACAATACGTTTGTATGAAAATAACTAAAAAATTCCCCTGAAGAGGAAGAAGACTAAGCTGCTCAGCTCTCGGTGACATCCTCAGACTGCAAACACAAAGAGGTTAAAAAAAAAAATGGAGTTAATAAGATTATAATTTTAAATTAAAAACGTTAATTAGATCACAATAATACAATAACAATGCCTCTTCTTGCACGGTCATCATTTCTGTTATGTGGTTGAATATTCATTCTCGCTCATCATCGTCAGGGCAGGGCTTTGCACCAAGCTGCTTTTCTTCCTGTTAGAAGAGACGTTCACGTTCAGATGAAGTCGTTTCAAGCACTTCAACAAGTTAGACGTGTTGCCTGCTGCACATCCGATCTCCGTGAAACAACGTCGACACACAGCTTTGGATTTGCGCTCGTCTTTTCCCATTTTTGAGTTTTAATAAGAAAGCCATAATGGTCCCAAACGGGAGACCACAACGTGATGAAATTGTCTTCAAGCTCTGACTTGTTCGTTGCCCGTTAGGCTGCTAATGCTAGCATGCTGCAAGGCTCTGCAACAGTTAATTGTGCTGTGCTGAAACACGCTTAGGAACTTTAGTTCCGCGGTGCATAATCTCTCATTAATAACATGTAATGAATGGAAAAATAACCGAAACGGTACACACGTGGACCGAACCGAACATGCTGTACCGAAACGGTTCAATACACCCACATGTACCATTACACCACTATAACACACATAAATGCTGTAAATTATTTTAATGATTTTTCTTCTGTAGCAGTAACAAATTTGCAAAATTCCACTATTAGCACCGACTGCCAGCAAAAAAATAAAAAATAAAAAAAGTGTCAAGATGGTAAAAAAAAAAAAACCTACCAAAACAGTTAACAATTCATAGCTTCATTATTCTGCTAACATTAGTGCAAAGTGACATGACAGGAATGCAAAACACAGAAAGAGATTTTAAGAAAACATTTTCAGTGTTTTGAACGAGTTTCTTAATAAACGTTGCAGTTTGTTCACTTCAGAAGCTTCCTACCCTCGTTTCTCCTCATCCATCTTGACATCCAGTGATTTAAAATAATCTATATAATCTACAAAAAATTGTGGACATATTTTGGACACCTAGCTCTGCAATCTGGATTTTTTTTTTTTTTTAACTCGTTTTGGAAGAAAACAACTAAAAACACATGGTCAAAACAAATCTCTTAATCATAAACTCCTTAATTTGCTGTCAAACATTAATAAATGTTTATTTCAAAGAAAAATAACCATCTTTTTTTAAAACGTTTTTAATCTTGGGATATAATTTAATGTCTTGCACAATGAAAAACTGTTTTTAAAAAAAATACTTAAAATGATCGTGATGAGTCTTTATTTTGGAAGTGACAGCTATTCATTTGTTTTTTGCTTTCATATTAAAGACGATAACATTTAACTTTCACCCTTCTCAGGTTTTTAATGTTTCACACATATCACGTTTCTCAAAAAGCTTTTGACCTGAACAGTGTCGTGTGTCCGTGATGTGCACGGTGCTGACATGTCATCCACTTTGCATCGCACCGTTATGTCAAAACTCCATCTGCTGTTCTGATCTTCTTCCTGCTCGCTGCTCGTCTTTGTGAGCTCCGGTCTTCTGGGATCAAACTCTCGCTCGAGGTGGAGCTGTGTATTTCTCCGTGTTGCATTTTTGCCACATGACTTCACCGGTGCTCCTCTTTCATCTTTCTGCGGAGGGGTTCCAGACGTCTTACGCTCTCTTTGTGAGCGCTGCTCCGTCCTGTCATTTCTCAGGATTGAAGAAAAGGTTGCAGTGAAAGCTACACCTCTGCCTCCCAGGTCCACCTTAAAATGAGGTCAGATGACACACGAGCCCCGAGTGAATCTCTGGCCCCTCGCGCTCTTTGAACATTTATAAATTGATGGTGGTGAAGGGAAACAGCACATTTACTCCCTGAAGTTGGAGTGATTGATAATTCCTGCCATGTGCTGTCCAAAAATGTCCCAAGTGTCCCGGGGGACAAATACCACTTGCACTCTACTTTGCTTTGAAATAGAAATCACGTAGGACAACGTTACCAAAATAATAAAATCATTGCTGTATCTGCAGGTATCATAAATTTTCAACAGACTGGGGCAATATGTATAAATTAAAGGAGCAGTGCTGTTCGTTGCCTTAACCAAACGTCTCCACCGAGAAAGATTGGGATGTCCTGCAGCTTTTCCTCCACCTTCCTCCTTTGTTTGATCTTTGTTTTCTGGCACTTTAACAATTCTGTTCAAAAAGCATTAAATATGATCCCCAGAGCAAGAAAAGACATTAGCAGGATATGAAAGCTGTGCAACAAGGTCCACGCTTCTCAAAGCTGCGGGCCTCTTTCATTTTAACTTTTCTAAAAGACCACGGCGGATTTGTTTCTTTTAAAGTTTGGACATTTTTAGGTCCACTCATGTTCTAAAATTCTTCAAGTGTGTGATTTTGAATGAAAAAACTATTACTTTTTTTTTCTTTCATGAATTGTTTGTCAATCCAGTTTGGTTGTACACCTATACTACCATAAAAGTTTAATCTTGATTATCTTTAAAGTAGGGATGCATCCGATCCTACCGGCATAACTTGCGTAGCATATTTTTCCGATCCAACCTGCAGAGATTTCCGATCATCACATGACCGAAATCACACTGCCCGCCCCAGATTGAACAAGAAGAACACACCGCTGAAGCCACGGAGCTCAAATGTTCACTGAGAAGTTGCTAAACTTCATCATAATTAATGACCAACAGTTATCAGTTGTAGAAAATGAAGCATTTCGCAGCTTGATACTTGCAGCCAAGATATAGTTTACTCTCCAGGACATATTTATCAGTGCAACAGTAGACAATCATAAAATAGCTTATGAATTGAAAATTACAAGCAATTTGTAAAATACTGAAAATAGGAACATGTCTGTGTTGGTCTATGTCATGAACTTAGCAGATGTAAAGCCATTTAATATTTTTATTTAATTCATTTATTCATTCATTTAAAAGAGACAAAAGAAAACAAATTCATCAAAATGAAAACATCGAATGAAGAGTGCGCAGAAAGAAGAAAAAATCTTACATCTCCCCCTTATTTAAAAAAAAAAAATAACTTTAAACAATCACTTAAATTAATCACTTTAATATCCACTTTAAAGTTCGGAATATAAAAAGCATGTTTTGTGTTAGCAGAATTTAATTGTAACTTTGAAACTTATCCACCGTTAATAAAACTTACCTCAAGTTGCCTTTTTGGACATGCATGCACATATGTGTGCACATTGTTCTTGAGAGGAGAATTACAGCCTCATATAAAATCAAAAAGGATGATGATGATATCGGAACGGAATTGGTATCGGCCAATATCCAGATTTAGGTATCGGGATCGGATCAGAAGTAAAAAAAATAAAATAAAAAAAAAGAATCGTGCCTCCTTTAATGCATATTTTGTCTGAGCAGTACCGTACAGAACCTGGTCTTGAGATTCACACTCGTTTACATCCGACTATTAAACGCCTTCATAGAATCTCACCGAATTGGTACTTACGACATTTGCATACGTACGTAACGACAAATCAACATTTGTGCAACATTCTCACCAATGACATTCAAGTTTGTCACAATTTAATCGTAAAATGCCCCAATTATATTTCAGTTTGATTACAATTTATTTTATTATTATGTTTTTTATTTATTTTTGGTCTCTAGTTTCAATTTGATTTCATGGGTTGCCAAATTTGTCTCCCCATTCATCGACTCGCATGACTAATCTAGAAAACTGTTGGAGACAGGTTTAAGACACATGACCACTCTATTCTAGGAAGGGGAATGGTGGTGCAGAGGTTAGAGAAGGTGGGCCTGTGATAACGCCCACCATCTGCTCCCCCGGGCGCCCTAGATATCAGCTCTCTGCTCCACACAGAGGGTTGTGGTAGCTCGTTGGTCTGCGGTTGCATCAGGAAGGGCATCTGCCGTAAAAAGCAATTGCCAGGTGTTTGTGTGAGTTAGCTCGCTGTGGTGACCCCTGAAGAAAGACGAAGAACAAATAAAAAAGAAGGAAGGAAGAAGAAGGATGGTTGAAGAGGAAAAGAAGGAAGGAAGAAAGAAGAAGTAAGGAAGAAAGAAGGAAGAAAGAAAGAAGATGGGAGAAAGAAGAAAAGAAGGAATTAAAAATATGGAAGAAGAAAGAAGAGTGAAGAAGAACAGAATGGTGAAGAAAAGAAGGAAGATGAAGACGAATTTAGGAGAAAATTTGTTGCACCGAAGCGACCTGTCAATCAATCCAGTAGGCGTGTCAGTAAATGACCAATTTGAAGCTAAATGCTCGTTACCTGCAGAGCTGCGCTGCAGCGCATCAGAGGTACCACCTGACTGTAAGCAGGTTCAAAATCCTGATACTGAAAATAATCTGATGCTGATGTGCTCACAGATTAACTATCTCCTTATTTGTAAAACTAATAACGTACAACTTAAGATGCTCAACATTCTTCATTTTACCACAGTTAAAATGGTAAATCTGATTTATCATGTCGGAGTTCAGATATTACGACTCATTTAGCTTCAGATTGGTCATTTGCTGACGCCTACTGGATTGATTGACAGATTGCGTTCTGGATCTGACTTGTGGGGGGGGAAAAACAAAAAAACAGGAGAGCTGCAAAAAAGTCTCATACGACTTTTTCTTCTGGTAATACTAGGACTTTATTCTTGTAATTTTATGGCTTTTAATTTTTTTTTTTTCTTAGCGTGGCTCTAAAGCTCCGTCGTTGGTCCTAATCCCTGTTCTTGGTGCATTTTCTTTGTAGCTGAGCATAGCTTTCGCTGAGGTTGAGAAAACACAGCATTGGTTTCTTTAAACGTCTCGTTTTGTGCTTTTTTTTTTTCACAAACTGGCATCCCAAAGCCTTGTGACAAGAGTCACTTTCCTCGTTTATCAATGAAAATCAAATTAAAACCACCTCCTGCTCTCGGTCGTTCAAATGTCTTTCACAGCATCAGTTCAGGAAAATCACTACAATAGTTCAGTCTGCTTCTAAAATAATGCATTAAGTCAGGCTTCAGTTTCAGGCAGCAGTGTGAGTAAAGTGGACAACTAGAGGACATGAGACAAAAAGGGGTTAGGACAGGATGAGCGGGTCAATGAGAAACTGAGGTTTGATGAGTAACTGAGGCGGGTCAAACTCCCTCAGCTCCGGTTTCAGTCGAGATGGACTAATAAGCAGCGCTAACCTGATTGGGGCGGTGGAAGGTTTTAGATGCGCAGATGTGACCAGGGAAACCTTGTCAATTATTTAAAATCAAGGATTTGCTGCAGATTCAGTTTTGCATTTTTCACTTTGTGCCAAAATAGGTTTGAAGAGAAACATCCAGCTGAGTACTCATCTGTATGTGGGTGAAGTTTGAAGAGGAGTTCTGTTTGTGTTGTGAACATTTTAATTTTAATGTTTGACATTTTGTCCTGAGAAACTCCACGCAGTAAAGGAGCCAACTTGATTTACAAGTTGTGCGTGCGGGCTCGTGTCCTCGAGCTTTGCCAGCGTGATCCTGTGATACTGATCTGATTTTGCTCGGGTCAGGTGGTGGAACAGAACCAGACCTTGAACTTCTGTGGTCTCCGTTGAAATCATAAATTATTCTCAAGGACATTAAATTATAAGCATCTAATTTGATCTAATTATTGAAAGTATTTGTATATCATTTAACTTTTAGGATGGAATATTTTCCAGTATTGATGTTTTTAAATCATCTCTCTGCAGTTTCTGTATGCACACACCGTACTTCAGTTCTGTTTTTGCATTTTAGCACATTTAGCACTTTTCAGACTTAAACTATGCGTTTACTAATTGGTAATTGTTTCATGAAGATTTACTCTCGGTGGTTTTGACATCAATTATGAACTTAGGAAAAACTTAACCCCTCATTCTGCCTCCGTATGTTGAAGCTGAAGCTCTTAAAAGTTTGTTAAATAAATAAATAAATAAATAAATAAAACTAGACAGACTTGTTTTGGAGTTGAGGACATATCTGGGAAACAAAGACCATAATGACCTTCAGGAGGGAGGGGAGTAAGATTAATCTGCATGTGAATTCAGCTCACATTAACAGAGCAGTTTAAAACTTACAGCTCCACACTTTCCAGTTTTAATTTGTAAAAAAAAAAATAACTCACTGGCTGGGGAGCAAAATGTCATCAAATACAGAAAAGAAGTCCATTTCTTATGCTTTTTAAACTTTTAGGATTTGAAGCCTGGATGCATCATAAGATAAATGTCTCATTGTGCCGTTACTGTATTATGACAGACAAAACAAAGGTGTAGCTTACCTGTGGCCATAGTTTTCACTTTCTAATCCTTTCAAAATAAACTACAATGGCAGAAGAAACAAAATGTCTAGTTTTCTTCCTTTTTCACAGGTGTTAGGTGGTATGTTATGTTAACAAATACATTAAAAAAGCACCCAGTCATTTAAAAACATGATGGTCGTCATTATAGTAAAAAATAAAAAGGACAGCTACTCATCACTATTACAGATATCCTATCATGTGTCTTTTAGCAAAGGAAATCTGCTTTAAGGTGGCAACTCCATATTTCCCCCATCTGTGGCAGGGTGGTTATAAATGTGGGAACAAACGGTTCCTTTTAAACGTGAGCAGGAACTGAATTTCTGTAAATTAATGTGAGATCATATGCTTGCTATTTAGTGAAAGCGCTTCGTTTATTTTAGGTCTCGTTAAGTTCGGGGCTGTCAAACGACTCCGTGTTTAATTTTCAAGACGTGGTGCTTAAACGCAATGGGATCTTATTTTCATGGGATTGCTATTCTTGTCGTTCATCCTGTTCTTCGTTTTCTCTTATTTAAAGTTTGTTTTAGGTTGTAAAATGGTTCAGCGATACTGTGAAGAGGTCATAAAATAATTTTTGTTGTAAGTTGTATTAAGTTTACTTCTAAGCTTTAAATGAAAGACATGTCAGGAGGGTAACTTCATTGATTGACAGTAGCTCAAGGAAATACAGCGTCCACTTAGACTTTCAAGAGAAAAGCGTATTTGACAAGAGAAGTAGCTCTTTGTTCGTGGATTTTGACCCTCGGTTGTAACACATAACCCCCATGTGCTTAAAAACTTGACCCGGGTGTCAAACATGTCTGCAAAAGTTAAAGCGCCTGTTTTTCAGGTCCAGAAACATTTGGACCTTTGTTAAGCACGAGCTAGCGCTAATAACTAAGCCAAATCTGCTCTCTCTGGATCTTTATCCGATTATTTCCACCTTAACTTTTATACTGGAAATGTCATGTTAAGTAGCTGCAGCCACCTTCTGGATTTAATAAGATTTAAATCAGAAATGGACCAAATAATAATGAGATATTTGCTACTGTAAAAAAAAAAAAAGGCTTTTTGCTGTGGTGGAACATACATAATCAGTTCAGTGTTTCCTCTAGGTCACTTGCCTTTGCAGGGCGCTCATTTCCTCTGTGATTTTTTTAAATTATTTTTTCTTCAGTGGGATGGGAATGGAGATGGAGACATGTCTTTTGCATGCTAGCTTAGCTCTACGCTAGTGATGGCACGACAGGGGTAGGGCTGGGCGATATATCAATATTATTAAAATATCTACCCAGTATATAATTCAATTCACAATATTAAATGAGACATTTGAGCTCTGCACTTTCAGAGTCAGAACTTTGTTAATAAAAGTTATTAAATGTTGAATGGATATACAGTACTTCATTAGAATCAGACCAAATTTATTAATAAATCAATCAATCAGGATGCCTTAAAAAAGGGTGAAATACTAAAAACTAGGGATGGAAGATATTGGCATGGTATAGATCAATATTAGCATTAAAGTTAAATATCAGACATTCCATTAAAATTACTTGCCAATATAAAAGACGCTGTTTATGTCTGCAGCGCCAGCACAGCACGATGACGTCACGTGCGCCTACCTGATCTCATGGTGGAAAGGAAAATTCAAAATGTTGGCGGTGTGGAAGTTTTATTTTTCGTTGGTGAGGATGTCTGATTCCGAAGATTTATGGACTATGTTGAGCCTCGCTACATCATCCGCAGTCTGAGATATATTTTTCCTACGTAACGTTACCCGAGTTAACAAGCCTTGATTTCCGACATCATTGAGAAGCTAATAGCTGATAGCACGACTTGTTGGGTGAGTTTCACCACAGACATTTGGACGTCATGCTAGTCCAGTTAGCATGATTAGTCTCACGGCACAATGGATAGACATAAACATTGAACTTAAAAAGACTGCCCTTCCTGCACAGGAGTGCAGAAGATCCAACACTGCAACTAGGAACCTGGAACAAGCCTCCACCAGTGAGACAGCATCACAGGTAACTAATGCTAATAAATAACATTTAACACTTTTCATTTAATATAAGTCAAAGTGCAATGCATATCATATGGCTGTTACTGAATATATGTCACCAGCTCTTACAGCTGTTGCACATTTTTTGTAGCAAATAAGCCTAAATAAGAGGGCTATGTTCAGACAAAGGAACAAATAAAATATCGGAATCAGCATCGGTTATCTGCTGAATAAGTTTTAACATATCGGCATATCAGATATCGGCCATAAATCCAATATTGTGCATCCGTAAAAAAAATAATCTCTTAATGGACACGAAGCACAAACTCCAACAAAACCAACTGAAATATACCAGTCAGGCCGGTAGGTGTAGATAAAAATTATATTAATAGTAAATCAAAATACAAAAATATTATGTATATCTGTATAATATATTATGAACATTGGTGGACTATCAGAGCCAACAAAGTCTTCTCTCCTGCCCAAACACAATCAGAATCACTAACTTCCATTTTAGTATATATTTTTAAATATTTATTAATATTATTATGAAATGTCTGCTCTCTTCATTTCATAGCTTTTCTCCTGGTTGTGTACCTTCCAGCAACATATAGATCTTTTATCCAGTAACATTGTGACCATCATCTGTTGCTAGGGTCAATCATATGTTGCTAGGGTCAAAGAAATCTGCCAAGAGGCCTTCACAATCAGCTTTGCAGGCAACATCAGCACATCATTTGAATGGACAATCAGAGAGATAGCTGGTCAGAGCAAGCTAAATTCTGAGCGGACATTCTCGTAAATATTCATTTTTATAATTATAATTAGTGATTTGATGCCAAAGAGTGTAGGCAAGCTGGTTCCACATCCTGAGAGCACAAACCCTGGCTCTAAAATGACATCACTGCAGCCCCTAAATCAAGATATTTTGACTTAAAAGTGTCTGTGACATGCATATCCTCAAATTACAAAAAGTGAAAGAAAAAATCTTTAAGAAATTTGGCATAGTACACATGATTTTAACTATTTTGTCACAAAACTGGTATGTTTTCTTCAGAATTTGTGGCGACCAAAGGAAAACAAAATAACATCAGAGACTTTGATCTCTGACTCTTCTTCATCTCTGTCTTACTAAGACTGAAAGAAACAAGAAAATTCTTCACTACTGTCTGTGTTGATAGCCATTGTAGCAACACTCTGTTAACATGCAAGCATGGCCTTTTGTCATCACTTTCTGTTCTGCTCATGTGAATATTTCAACAGCTGTTCATCTCAGTGGCGTGAATGTATTATACAGGTGACCCCCGGTTTCCGGCGTTCCCGGTAACCGGCGTTTCGCGTATCCGGCCCGCCTCCCCAGTGAC
>JAVCKU010000085.1:24970201-24990742 GCA_032273985.1 Hypsolebias coamazonicus
CACGTCAAGGGGCCTCCCTCCCATTTTTCTTAGAGACACGTTGCTCACTCCCTTACTATCCATACTTTGGTTCAAACTGTCTTATACTGCCATCCAGTGGTCAAAAAATATACTACATACAAAAATTAATCAATATTTCTTTTTACATTTTACAATAATTACTACTTGTAATTATTGTGAAATTTCAAACAATATTATCGTTTATCGCAATACCTTCTGAGACAATTAATCGCCCAGCTAAATTTGTTATCGTGACAGGCCTACCCACGGGTGAACTCAGTGCAGCCCATCATTGTTAAATAAAACTAGACTTTAAACCGTAAAACAAGCTTAATGACAGTAACTGCTGGATGTCCGGCCCCTGAGCTCTTGACTTTCAGTAACTGTGCCCCCTGAGAAATTTAGTTGAATAGCCCTGATCTACACTGTTTCTGATTGGATCATATTTGGCGATCAGGTGACGCTTTCTGGTCACTGTCTATATAATATATGTTGATGAATCAGCGGCGCAGATTAAGATTGTAACGTAAAGTAAACTGTTAAGTTGTTATAAATTGAAGTCTGGTTAAAAAGAACAACGTGGATGATTAGCTTTGGGGTAGAGCAACATACCCCTGGCTCCAAGCTCCGCCTCTTTTTGGGGGGAAACGACTCGTCCCGTTTGTGGCGACGAATACAAGTCCTGACGTTTGCTCCGAAAACTGCTTCAAATAAAACTGCAGCGTTCCTTTGAAGCCTTGAGGTGCCAAAATATTAAGACCTGTCAGGCAAATATTTATTTTACATCAGGCTTTTTCATAAAGATGGACAGATGTCATCAGCTTGGATGAACGGCGCCGCCTAGTGGGTCATAACCAGAATCACTGGGAAAAATATGGTTCTCGCTTTTCTCCTTATCAAACTGTGTGATGTTGTTGTTTGGGCTGTTATCAACTATAAACTAAATAAAATGGCACCACAACTTATTTTATGACTGGTTGAATGGTCGCTGCAGAACTGTTAAATCTTTTTTATCTGTAAAAATAAATGAAATGGTTTAAATGGCCTAAAATAAGTAAAATCCCATTTTAATAACATATATATATATATATATACTGTGTATAAGTAAAGTTAAACAACATGACTTATATTAACTGCATACATATTAGAATAAAATGACTTCCTTCTTTATTTACATCATCTCTGCAGCTGGGCAGATGTGCCGGGTCTTCAACACTTTTTGTTTAAAGGATCAAATAAAAATGCAAACTGGTTTTTCTCAGCGGATGTTTGGTTTGAAGGCACAGAGAGAATAAAGTCAGTAAACATCTGGATTTAAATATAAAGTGCCACCTGCTGGACGACGTGCGTCCGTGTCTCACCCTCACGGTGGCGTCTTCTCTCCCTCCAGCCACCGTGAGTCTCCCAGCAACCATCGTGTCTTCGTCGGTGCCGACGTCGATGGCGGGTCACATGATGTACCCCAGCCCTCACACGGTGATGTACGCCTCCACGCCGGCGCTGGCCGACGGGGGCCTGGCTGTGCTCAACGCCTTCTCCCAGGGAACGTCAGCCATGCAGATGTCGCACGCACACGGCCAGGACGCAGGTGAGACTCCGCCCCTAAACCACGCCTTCTGAACAGCCGCTCCGCTGCGTGACGAATTATTTCATCGGGCTTAAATCAAAATGTCGCGTCTGAAAAGTATCCAGACCAGTGGCTGAGTTTAATGGAAGTCATCAGACGTGTCTACAGCCAAATTCAAGATGGCTGCCTCTGCTCATCTACCTTCATATGAAGCTTTAACGCTGTCACTTTATGTTGAGGTAAACTACGGCGTGGTAGCTAAAAGCATCCCGTTTGATTCTTCTCCCCCCCCCAGGTGCAGTTCCTCAGGTGTTCCTCACAGCCCCCCCAGGAACGGTGCAGATCCCCGTCTCGGCGGTGCAGCTACACCCAGTACGGCAAGATCTCCATTTTACAAGTGAAACTCTCATATTCCCTCTGCACCCGCATGCCACAGTGACTGCACGTGCACGAGCACGGGCTGCGCGTGAACGTTCAGCATCTTGTCTGCTTTGAAGTGCACGTGCAGCAGACGTGTTCGAGCACCCGTGCATGGAAGTTTGCTTGTCCTTGTAGAAGCTACTCCGTTAGCGTAGCGCCATTTCAGCTGTTTGTTTGTTTGTTTGTTGTGTAAAACGTAAACAAGAACAGAATTCAACGATTTGCAATTTTTACAAACTCATATTTTATTCACAGCAGAACACGGAGAACATGGAGAACATGGAGAACCCAACGATGAAGAATCTTTATAAAGTTTCTTAAAGTTGATGGTAGCAGCACAGTTGTTCAGTTTCCTCTGAAGCGTCTCCTCTTCTTCTAACATCAGTCTGAACGTCCAGGACCTGAACAGACCAGATGTTTGAGGTTCTGGAGGACCTGAACAGACCAGATGTTGGAGGTTCTGGAGGACCTGAACAGACCAGATGTTGGAGGTTCTAGAGGATCTGAGCAGACCACATGTTGGAGGTTCTAGAGGATCTGAACAGACCACATGTTGGAGGTTCTAGAGGACCTGAGCAGACCAGATGTTGGAGGTTCTAGAGGATCTGAGCAGACCACATGTTGGAGGTTCTAGAGGATCTGAACAGACCAGATGTTGGAGGTTCTAGAGGATCTGAGCAGACCAGATGTTGGAGGTTCTAGAGGATCTGAGCAGACCACATGTTGGAGGTTCTAGAGGACCTGAACAGACCAGATGTTGGAGGTTCTAGAGGGAATTTGGCCTCATTTCGGTCTGATGGATGATTCTAGATGTCCAGCAGTCCTGGGTCTTCTGTGTTGGAGTTGCTGCTAAATGTTGCAAATGTTTTTCTAAAACTTTTAGATGCTTTTCCACGTTAAAGGAGCCATTCCAGATGTGTAAGCTAAGGCAGTCACTAATAAGATTGGAACTTTATTGATCCTGCGGGAAATTGTTGTGCCAGAGTTTCAGTGCAAAGGAACATACACAAGGGCAGACCACATGTTGGAGGTTCTAGAGAACCTCCAACAGAAGATAATGTATAGAATGCACCCCCATACCATCAGTGAGGCCAACTTTTGAATTGTGAGCTAACAGGCTGGATGTTCTCTCATCTTTAGTCTGGACTTCACCTCAGTCCATTTAAAAACGGGGCTGAGCTGTGGTTGAGTGGTTTGAGCAGTCATTCAATGGGAGAGTTGGAGGTTTGATTCCACCAGCAGTCACATGCCAAAGTGTCTCTGGGCAAGACACTGAACCCCTTGTTGCCTCCGATGTGTCCCGTCAGTGCATGAATGTGATAAACCAGTGATAGATCTGGTGTAGAGCTTGTGATGGAAAGACGTTTCTATAAAAACGGTTCGTTTATTAAAAACGAGCTCTGGTCCAGAGTCGACTGCAGCGGTTCTGGACGGGGTTCACATGTGGCTTCTTCTTTGCCTGACGGGTCTGGTTCTGTTCTGGACATGTTGAAGCTCTGGTTTTAACGAAGACCACGTGACGTCCATCCAGATTTGACCTTCAGCCTCGTCCTTGGAGCTCAGATTCTTCTAATCTGCTCAGATTATAAACTGTAGCTGATGGACCTCCAAAGCTTTTCACGGAGGAACTTTATTCTGATATTTTAATGGTTTTTATGAGACTGGTGACTCCGCCCATCTTTACTTCTGAGTCCTCCTCCTGACCTCAGTTAACCTAATTAACCACAAAATCCTCCATTTATTGTTTAATTGTTACAATTTAAATGTTTGAGATGTTTTGTTGTGGATGAAATGACAGTTTGTGAAACTCTGTTCACGTTTTCCACAACGATCCTGACGTTCCTGTGATGTGGCTCGTGGGACGCGTTCGCCTCGTTATGTCAGCCTGAATGTCGGCGTCTGTTGCGTTCAGCAGCAGGCCGTCTGTTCCGGTCCGTGGTGTGACGTTGTGATTGGCTGTCGTCCGCGGGCCGCGCCCTGACCCGGCTGCTTTGTGTCGCAGATGGTGATTGGCCAGCAGTCGAGCGGCAGCAGCAGTAACCTGACGGAGCTCCAGGTGGTCAACCTGGACGCCGCCCAGAGCTCGAAGAGCGACTGACGGACGGCGGCAGACCCAGGGACACACACACACACACACACACATCTATTTATTGTGATGCCTTCCTACAAGAATAAACCATCACCTTTCTGAATGTGATTTTTTTTTTTTTACACATGTATTCAATCAAGGGCCTGTTGTGGCAGAACATGAAGTTTTTCGTAGATATATATTCACATAGATGCCACCACCATCATCGGAGCCTGTTTAACGGTGTTATGTTTGCGTGAGCGTGTATTTTTCTTATTTTTAGTATATAATTACTTAAACACTGCGAGGTGCCGCAGCTTCACACCAGCCAAAGAGACATTTGTTTGTCTGAATGTTCCAGTGTGAGCAAAACGTGCACGAGCACGTGTCTGTGCGTACACATATCTATTTTTTATTTTTTTTTTATATTTGTAAAGGAGCAGGGAGAAGCTCGCTGGCCTTCAACACACGAGACATTTTGACAATTGTAAATATTTTTTTGAAAGAAAAAAGAACTTGTGGGTTTTTTTTTTGTGCGGTTCAGTTTGTGCATCATCGGCGTGCCGTTTATTTTTTTACGTAGTGGTTTTTGTTTGTACGTGGAAACGATTTGCATAAAACACGTTTCTGTAAATGAAGTGACTACGCCGTCTTTATGTTCGCACGCTGTTCGGTTGTTCCTGCTCTTCACGATCGCTGTTCGGTTTCGCTCGTGCTCTGATGTGGCACTTTACAGCGACGACGACGACAATCTGGAAGTTGTTCTCTGAAGATCAGAGATTTTTACTTTAATCATTCACAGAAACATCTAAATGTCTGATGTCCTGTGAACAGACGTTTGTTGGTACCTCTCACAATAATGAAAACACAACCAGCACCAAGTTCAACAGCATCCTTCACTTTATACAAAAGACTTTATGTTCCTCTTGTTCTGGAGGCAGCAGCTTGAGCAGGAGGTCCAGACATCTCAGCTCTTCTGGGAGGACTCCAATGAGTTCCCAGGACGGTTGAGAGACGTCTCCAGGGTATCCGTGGTCTTCATCGGGGTCTCCTCCTAGTTGGACATGCCCGGAACCTCCAAACGGAGACGTCTGGAGTCCATCGTTACCAGATGTCTGAACCACCTCACCGGTCTCCTCTGGATGTGGAAGAGCAGCGGTTCTTCTCCAAGTCTCTCCTGGAGAGCTGAACTTCTCACCCCATCTCCAGCTACCCTGTAGAGAAAACTGATCACGACCGCCTGGATCCAGGATCTGGTTCTTTCGGACTCCACCCAGAGTTCATGACCTCAGGTGAGGGTAGGAACGTAGACTGATCAGTAAACGGAGAGATTCTCCTTCACCGCAACGGACCGGCACAGAGTCCACGATACTGCAGAAGATTGACCTGAACTCCACTTGAGCATTTAATTATATGTAAAATAATTAAATTGGGGCTGAGATGGTGTAGAGGTACAGCAGCTGATTGGGACCAGAAAGTCGCAGTTTAACTCCCTGCCATGCCCACGTGTCTCTGAGCAAGGCACCTAATCCGTAACTGCTCCCCTGGTGCATCTCACCTGTGATGGGTTAAATGCAGAGAACTAATGGGAACATACAGTGACAACACTTATCTATATCTCTATTTCTATGTAAACAGCATGTGCAAAAAAAAATAAAATTTGCAGCAGCACCCTGCTGAAGTGTCTTTGGGCAAGACACTGAACCCCTCGTTGCCTCAGATGTGCCCAGTCAGTGTGAGAATGATCTAAAACACTTATTAAACGCTACATTCACTCGATTAGTTCACCGATGTGTGGACGTGTGGATGGAAATCTCCTCGAGTGGCCCAGTTGGCTGGAAACTGAACCGTTCGTTTACCGTTTCAGAACAGTTCAGTGTTTTAACGGTATGTTTGGGGTCGGTCCTGCTCAACCGCGACTGAACCGAGGACTCGGGCTGAGCTTACCGACGCTGGGCCGTACGTTCGGCTCCTGGAGGCCTCGTATGTACGTCTTGAGACTTGTCAAACAAACGACGTTGAAACAAAACCCAGAGTTTGTTTCGTTTAAACGTTTGCACTTTCTGCAAACGCAGAGACGACGTGACCGGAAACGGAAAAAAGGCTCCAGTTTCATCTCGTCGGTCTCAGAAACGTTGGAGTTCACCGAAAATCTTGTTGAGCCTCCGTCTGTTTTTTTTTTTTTCTGCCCGTTACGATTCAAAAACAGACGGTTTAATCAGAAGTCTGCACTTGGAGTTCAGTTTGAACAGTTGGGTGTGCTGCTTCGCTCGTTTCCTGACTCCATCAGTATGATCAGCCTGGGGTCGCATTTCCTCTTGCGTCCACGACATCGATAGTTTGCTACAATCCTTTGGATCTTGTACATGTTAATAACATTTACAACTGCTGTCTTGTAGCGGTTGCCTTCACATCGTGATCATCTGCAATCTTTCTGAGCTCCTCGTAGCTCGTGCCTTCTCTGCTGCGTGGTCAGTGTTGAACCACCGAACCACCTCCCTTTAAATACCCTGAGAGGCTTGATACGCCTGGGATAGGAAGTTGTTTGAAACATGACAATAATGCAAAGATTGCATTTCTTTAAGGGTACCAACAAATCTGTCTGTACCATCTTAGCATATTTTTGTCAAATAAAGCGCTTCACTGTTTTTATTTACTCCGTCGCGCGATAAAGTTCAGCAAACGCACGGTTTGAGTTTTCACAAGAAATAAGCTGTAAGGGTACAAGTCGTTTCCAAAAGCTACCTTGATGATTGTTTGGGATGAAACGAGTGTTGAACCTGTAAACGATGAACCGTATTCAGACTAGAGCAAACGTTGAACTTCATTGTGCTACAGAATGTTTGTGATGATGCAATATTCAAGTGAAGTCTGCAGAGCAACACCTGACAGGATGATCGGCTTTCTACGCAGGCACAAGGTGCTTTGAGTAAACTGTAGGACCCCGATCGCAAAGAATGAGTTGTTGGACTGAGATCCTCTTTTCTGCACCGCAGTGCCTCTTGTCCGTGGTTGGTTTCTGAAGCAGTTCAAGACGACAGAAATGTAAGATTTTTAATTTCACAGCTTCGAGCTCGTCGCACAATCCTCCGCCGCAGCCGGAGTCGACTTCCCCGAACTCGTGTTTTCAGGATTCTTGTGTCCTGCATCTGTCCTGACGCTCGCGCTCCTCGTCTGCTGGAAACGAACGTGTGAAAAAGTCATTTGCTGATATTTTTCTGGTTATTAAATGTTTATTTTGAAAGATTGAAGAGTTTGTGGTTTTCAACTGCTCGTTGAAAGAAATGGTTATTTTGTGTATTCTTGTTTTATTGTACAGAGACATTTTGTAATAAAATGCAAATGATTGTATCTCCTGCAGAAGGATTCTTTTTTTTTAACTAATAGAGAATTAGTTTTGAGTGAAATTCATAAATTCAAATTAATGACAGATGGCTGAGGCTCAAACGTACCTGAAGGTTTCATTTACAGTAGTCCCTCACTACTTTGTCGTTGGGTTTTCAACATAAGATTGTACACGACGCACGACTGTCAACTTTAATATTACTCACGTGATTTGGATGGTACGGGATAAAAAGTTAACGGGGAAAAAAATTCATACAGGCGCTGCCATTTAGGCCTGTCATGATAAACCAATTAATTGCATGATAAATTAAAATTATCAACCTCATTTTCATTTATCGGCTTTATCGTTTCTTTGTCTCTCTTTCAAAGGCTCAACTCCGGTGTTCTTCACTGAGCCCTCCCTTTCTCTTTAAAATCTGTTATCAGTCCAGAATTAAGTTTTTGGATTGATAAAAGCAGCTAAACTACGAGACGTCTTGTCGAAGCTCCAAAATTCACGGTTGAACCTGTGCCTTTGTGTAAAAAGTTGTTTTTCTCTGCAAAAAGAAGCTGAGAACTTGTTTACTGATTTTTTTTATTTTATTAAAAGCTTTGTGTGAAAAACGCTAAAGAGCTCAAACCACACCGAGCGTCCGCCATTTTGAGAACCGAAGAGCGACAGCCCATGTCACGTCAAGGGGCCTCCCCTGGACACGCTGCTCGCTCTCTCACTATCCATCCTTTGGTTCAGTCTTATACTGCCATCCAGTGGTCAAAAAAAAATAAATGGTTTATTTCTTTTTAAATTTCACAATTAATTATTGCCAAATTTCAAACAATATCGTTTATCGCAATAATTTCTGAGACAATTAATCGCCCTGCAAAATTTGCTATCATGACAGGCCTACTGCCATTTGTAGTTTTTTAATAACCCTACACTAATCAAAAGAACTACACTTCCCAGAAGTCAGTGCTTTCGGCTGCTGCTTTCTGCCAGAATGGAGGGAAAGTTGTGCAACGCAAAGTCAGAAGCAACAATGTTTCTATGACGATCACAGAACTGGCAGAAAAGTCTCCAATGATCCCGAAGCTGAACTCGTCCTTCAAGTTGTATCTTCACTGGTGAGTACTGGGCTGCAGTTGATCTGGACTGGTCGCCGGGGTGCTGATCCGGACCCGGGCCAAGGTGGTGGACTACATCCTGGGCAGCCTGGCATGTGGCGTGTCCCTTCCTGGAGCGGCAGCATGTGCACATCAACCTTAGTCATGGTGCAGGGTAGCTGAACCGGACCAGAACCGAGCTACTGATCTGCAGAGCTGGTGAGTAAAACTGCACAATACATGTTGTTTAAGTGACTTAGGTTTGAGTTTAGAACATTGTAAGAGTGTGTGAAGAGTTTCTAAAGCCTTAAAATATATAAAAATACTAGAATAAACAGTGTTCCTACATTGGTTTTTCACTTATCGCGGGGGGTCTGGAACGTAACCTCCATGATGATCGAGGGACTGCTGCATCCGTAACATCAATCGATGTCTTAAACAAAAAACCTCAAAGAAACATACACACAGGAGGAAATGCAACTAGAGGGAAACTCTGTTGGTCTAAGGACAAAAAAATGACCAGCTGAGTTTAGATTTGATCAAGTGGTAAATTTACTAAGACCGTGATCAAGAGCTCAACGCTAAAAGCTCATCGGCCAATCGCGTGGCAGCATCTCAGTGCATTTAAACGTGACGACGACGACTCGCTGAGTTCAGCGTCAGAACGAGGATTGAAGTGACTCGTGGTGCCGTCGTTGCCAGAAACTGAGCTAAAGGGATTCTTAGGAATAGAGACCTGTCTGAAAGAGGAAACTGTACGATGACGTCTTGTAGAGGTCGGAATACTGTCTGAACGCACAAACTCCCTTTAGTCAGATCATCCTTTATTTAACTAAACACACTAAAATCAGACCTCTTCTGGGGGGAGGCTGAACGCAGCCTAAACATGTTTTTGGAACATGTGAGGAACCCTAAGTACCCCTGGCCCAACCCCAGTGCCAACCACTAGTCTGCCGTGCAGCTCAGCTGAGCTACAGGAGACCGCACCAGGTGCCGCCTGTCAGCTAACAGGAAGGAGAAGCTGCAGTTCACACGGGATCATTGGGCGAGATGGGGAAGCATCTGGTCGTCTGTAAAGCCTTGGATGGTTGATACTTAGCCCAACACCGCCACGTTCAGTCACATCTCCTCGTTCTTGGTTTGAACATCTCCACATCTAGATGCCAAAAGGCATCAGGTTGCTGCCATGTGATCAACTATTGTGGTTAACAGGCTCAGGACCAGGTGGACTTACTGAAGTGCAGCGTATTCTGTGGATCTACAGAAAGCCAAAAAGATCCCGAGAAGAACGGTGGTCCTGTTTGAGGACGTCTGGACAGGACTGGTGACGTCAGGAACCAGCTTTGATAGTGAAGGACAGGCGGGTCAATGCTCAGTCATTGTGACAGTAAGAAGCAGGTGGAAGAGAGCCTAGAGGGGTGGAGTTATGTTCTGGAGCAGCGGTCCCAAAAAACACGTAAAACCTAAACAACTGCAACGGAGTCCATCGTAGAAGAGTTTTTTCAGTAGCCCCTCGATACGTCACGGTTCCACTTTTGGACTCTTTCGTGGGTTTTCAATGTAAAATTGTGCACGACACACGACTCAGTGGCCTGGCCCGCTCGGTGATTGCCGAGAAGGCCTCTTCTTTCTCTTTCCGAGGCGGTGTCGCAGCAGAGCAGACACTCTGCTCTTGGTGACAGCCTCAGAAAGAGAAAGGAGGGAGCAGGGTCTGTATTTCCCCATCGCTGCTGTGGAAGTTTCAGTGAGCGGTGTGGATTGTTTATTTAGAATAATCAAGCACAACCTGAACCGAGGCTTTCATCCCCCTCGGCGATCACCGAGCGGGCCAGGCCACCGGGAAATGTCTCTGTGCTTCCGATGGCTAGTCTGATTGGCTCAGTAACTGTAGGAATAGTGTGTCGGTCTCTTTTAGAGTTTAGAACATGGTTAACATTGCAAGAGTGTGTGGTTTATAAAGCCTTAAAATATATATAAATACTAAATAGAACGTCCTCATTTTGCAGATTTTCAATTCAATTTGGATCCAGCCGGAGGCAGATAATCTGAGATTAGAATAACTCTGATGCAGAAACTAGATCCACAGTGTTTAATAAGGCTTCGTCGCTCCGTCAGTGTTTTCACTGATCAAAGTGCCGACAGCTGAAAAAGAAACAAAAACCACAAACTGAACTTTTTTTTTTTTTTAAGAATAAAAAATCATTTAGGCATGCATTTACACCAGGTAGTATATCTCTATTGCTATCGTCGACATAAAATATACAAACGTACGAAAGAAGTCGGAAACGCGATATAAATGTGCACGATCGAATCAAAACGTCCCGTTAAAATAGAAATGTTACTCCGGAGCTGTCCCAGAGTTTTCTTCTTTTTTTTGGTTCATGAAACAAAATATTTAGAAAAGCAATTAATTTATACAACAAAGACGAACACGATGTGCAAAATTTGAATTCATGCAAGCAGTTGGTTGCATAAGAACGCAGCTCGGGTGCCTGAGTGACTCATCTGAGGCAACGAGGACAGGAAGTCCATTTTCCTCGACAGCGTCGCACTCAGGAAACGAAGCTCGTTCTTTCTACGATCACACGAAAATAAAAACAAAGTTACATTAAATAGTATTTTTATAAGCACTGATGAGTTGAGCCACGCAAGTTACAGATGCCAAGGCGACACAGAGCACCACCGAAGAAGAAATACTGCCAGTAAACGGTTGTCATGACGACCTGAAGGAGCTCCAGATGTTCTGAACGGCCTGGAGCGACTTCAGGTCCGATACGTTTTACACAAGAACACGTCTACGAGCAGGGCTCCCACGTCCCACAAACTTTTGAAATAAATTTACAAACTTGTTTGTCAGTTTATTTACTGGAAGGCTTTTGTTTTAAACAAATGGACGTTTCTGTCAAACGTTCTAAAGAAATTCGTGTAAAATTTACAAAAACAGTTTGTTTGGAGCCGAATGAATTTAGGGATGGATAATTTCCAGATCAGTTTCTTTTCAAACTTATAAATTTTAACAAATTTGAGACTTCATTTGTTTTTAAGCGTGAAAGAGGCAGTCAATGAGAGTATTTGGTTATTTTTATTAATTTGCTGTTTAAGCATTTTTTCTGGGTGAGTTAATTTTTCTAGAAACTGGAACAGACACATCTGGAAAACATCTGTCCTTCGTTCCATCCTTATCCAGCTGTGGAAAATAGTCAAAACTAAATCCCCACTTCTGAAGAGACTGTAGGAACCCTGCGCTTAAGACTGGAAATTAAAATGTTTTCTTTTTCTTCTTCCGAACATTCGTCTGTAAACAGCAAATAAATTTCTGAGGACACCGAGCGCAGAAAAGCGCTCGTGTGGAACCAGGAGACGTTTAGCGACGGCGTGCTAACATCACGTACATATGATGCGACAGTCGCAGTGCAATGAGGTTCGTGTGCAAATCGTCTGCAAAGTCGACATTTGTTTGACAAAACGAGATGACGGGGACGTCTTTGGGTGACGGACACGAGCGGGGACGTCTTTGGGTGACGGACACGAGCGGGGACGTCTTTGGGTGACGGACACGAGCGGTTAAAGCCGAACCGAGGGAACAACCTAAACACACAACAAACAAACAACGTGGCATTTAAAACGAGGGCAGCACTTTCCTGTGCCGCACTTCAACACGTATGAACTGCAGGTACACATCGTGGGGGGTGGGGGGTGGGGGGGTGTCCAGGCGACATGACGGTTTTAAGATTCAACGTTTCAAAAGGAAACACTTCTGTAACTGAAAGATGCTTTTCACATTAAGGCAATGAGTTTTCTTTTTTTACAAATAGATGTAAAAGGGAGACAAAATAAATACACAAACATATTTTCTCTCACACACATAAACACACACGTGCACGCATGTGAATGTCAGGCAGGAAGGGGGGCAGTGACCACTGCATGACGAAACATGATGAGTCCAGTGAACATCTCGGCACCGTGACGAGCCTCGTCCTCGTCCTCTGCTGGAGGGTGTCCGAGCTCCAAAACTTTCCAAAGACCCCCCACCCCCCGTCGATGTGCACGTTAACAGTCAGACCAGTAAGTGTTAATGTTCGCCAACCCTGTGCCACCGGTCCGTTCGTCCGGACCTGTCCGCCCGGCGGGAGGAAAGCTTAAAGACAGAGTCACGGCGAGGACGAGGACGCTGCGTGGAACTTGACGAAGGCGATGGCTGCCAGCTCTTTGCAGAACTCCTCCAGCACGATCACGCCTTCCAGCAGCGTCGTGTGGTCGATGCTGCGAGGACACAGAGAGGTGAGCGGACTGCGAAGGTCCAGGTCAAGCGCCCGGCGTGGGACAGATACGTACGTGATGCCCTCTGGCTCCAGGCCCAACAACCTCTTCCTGACGAGCAGCAGTTTGGCTGTGAAGTCTGGGATGCGGTGAGTCCTCAGCATGAGATCTCCGACCACCTGCAGCGGTTTGAAACCAGCCGAGTGTCGTTAAAACAACCGCAGTGATGGAAAATCATTTTTATTTAGCCCTGAAAATAATAAGTTTCTCGCACACATCGTGTTGTGAGTGACTCTTAGTTTCAGCCAAACACTCGTATCCATTTTGGTGTTTAATGTTGATTAACTGTGGCAGCCATCTTGATTTTTTTTTTTTTTTTTTTATACTGTAATTTATTTGGGACGCTGCACAATAACAACACACTTTGAGAAAGGAAGCTGCATTCTGCCTGATTTAGCTAAAGGCTAATTGGCTAAATCTGGCAGAACAAGTCAAAATTAAACAATACTATTACCGTATTTTCCAGCGTATAAGTTTTTTTTTTTGCAGAATTTACATGTCCTGTGACTTATACACAGAAGTGACATATTTATGTTTTTTCCCCATATTTATAACCAATTTTTGGCTGAGAACTGCCTATTTCATTTATTCTGGCATGGAAAATATTGAACACTACCATTTTCAGCCACTAGAGGGCCCTCGACTAATATGGCAAGTCAAGTGTCATTAATAGGTAAATGTGGCTCTTAATGTGACGCTTGGCTTGCCATAGCGAGCAAACTTAATCTCGCTCCAGAACTCCCGGAGCAAACTTCAAATCAGCTGCATTTCATCACCGCCCAGGTGAAATGCAGCTGATTTGACCATTAGTGTATTAAATGTACTTTAATGGTCAAATCAGCTGCATTCTTCATTTATTAAGAAAAAGTTAGACTTATTCACACCTTTGCTATAATTTCGAGCAAACAAATAATTGTTTTTAGGTTATCTTGTTAAATTTTGAAGAAATGCACGGCGACTCGTCCCTCTGCGCACTCCCGCTTCAGCGGATCGGTTTTGAAATGCAGCTGATTTTACCATCAAAGTAAATTTATTAAGGAAAGATTCAACTGAGAAACAACTTTACTATAATTTCAAGCAAACAAACAATTGTTTTTAAATGTTGTTCTTGTTAAAATCCTCCCGTGCACGCTCCAGCGGCCGCCATTTGGCTCTTGGCACAACACTGGCCCACGTTTCCGGGTTTTCAGCGATGACGCGTAATAGATGCAACGCATACAGTGGAAAATACAGTAGTATGTTTTCAGGTTCATCAAATACATAAATATTAACACAAGCTAACTAGCAAACTAGAAACTGACCGTGCAATAATGTTAGTTAGTGCTGACAGAACTGGTGACTCAAAGTTCAGATGGATGCTGTCGAGTCCAGCCTTACCCTGACGATGACGGAGAACAAAGACCTGCAGCCGGGGGCCAGGTTGATATACGGGTCCAGCAAGTATTCATGTAGGTGGGGGTGTGGTAGCAAAGACAGCTTGGACAGCACGGCAGTCACCTGCAGGTTCACATCGTAGGGCTGGAAGACAGGGAGCACACGACGACTCAGCACATTAACCGATTAGTCGGCAAGTTTCAGGTACAGGTGAAAAAAAAAATCAACGTGGAAGGTTTAAGAGTTTTAAAGTCTGTTTTAGCAACTAAAATAACTTTTTAAATTAAATAGATGGATTAACAGTTAAAACAAATTACATCAAACAATCTGTTAAAGTTTAAGATGTTTTTTATTTTCTATCCTCGAAACATCGCGTGGAGGCTTTTAATATTTTATTCAACCTGAACTGCAGTGAAGGATTTAACATTATCTTTTATGTTCTGTGAAGCCGTTTAATCCAAGCATTTAGTTTTAAAAAATTTTTAAATGTCAAAGGTCAAGCAATGATTTTGACTAAGCCTAAAAAAGTTAATTTTGGATTTGTGTAAAGAGCTTTTATTTTGAAATGTGAAACAAATGCTTCCATTAAAATTATCCTGGTGTTTAAAATAATCTTAGTCCCGCCTGAAGTTCACATTAACTTAAGCGACTTGTTAAAGGACATTTATCTTTAGAAGAAAAGTTTAAATAAATGATTAAAAACCCAAAACACGACGCTCGTGCCGGTGACGAGTGGATGTAAACTTCTGTACTCCCAAGGACATCCAGCTTTTTATTTTTACTCTGTTGCTTTAAGCAGAATAAAATGAAGCATTTTTTAAAAAGTTTGTGTAAAATAATCAAAGAGCTTCATATTTTAAAACGAACACAGCTTCATCAAAACACGCCATCGGCGGTGGACAACACCTGCCTGATCCAAGATGCGACCCATCCTGTCGAAGAGGACTTTGAGGAAGTGACCTTCGAAGAACGGCAGGTCCAAGTTGCACTTCTCTAAAGGTTTGGGATGTCCCCTCCAGTCCCACCGCTGGCAGACGCCACAGAAGTCCCTGAACTGAAGACAGGACAGGTGAAGCGGACCACCTGACACTCAGCGGCTCCAAACCTTCGGCGGCGTCTCACCTGTCGGTGAGCGTCTCTGAGGTAGGTGTCGTAGCCCGAGCCTTCCACTTGGTACGAGGACTTGGCCTCATCGGGAACCAGACACAGGAAGCTGAAGCAACACAAACCGGGTCAGGACTCGACGACGCTTTCATCGCATCGATCACTGAGAAGAGCTCGCACCTGTTGACGATCTTGTGGACCTCCATCTTCCCATCGGACTTTGAGTGATCCGGACTTTGCGGCGGAGAGGAGCTGAACCAACCGGAGCTGGACAACCGGCTGTGCGGGGAGAGGTCGTCTCCGAACAACGGATCCTCTTCCAGGTCTCTGCCAAGAAAACGGAAACATTCAGTCGCTCAACTAAAGAGCTGAAATAGTTATTACAGCTAAAAGTAGAAGCTAAAGTCGTAAAAGAGTAAGCGAAAGCTAAACGTAGCAAAGGGCTACTTAACAAGCAAAAGGCTAGGTAAATGCTAAGGTGGTAAAAGTACAGCTAAAAATAATGTACAGGTACGTATAAAACATAAAAGTTTAAATGCTAACGTAGTAAGAGGCGCGCTGAAAACAAAAAACTAGCTAAAAGAAAAGGCTAGTCACCAGCTACGTAAATTAGTTAAAGGCTAAATAAAAGTAGCAAAAAGCTAATTAAAAAAAATGGGTATCAAATTTAATTTAAATTATAATGCTGCTCAAAATAAGGTAGAAAAAGGCTAGCTAAAAGTTGATGTATTAAAGAGAAAATAGCGAAATGGTTAGCTAGAAGCTAAAATTAGCATCAAGTACGTTGAGACGGGTTTAGTGAAAACAAAATAAAAAATATTTGAAAGCAGTTTCAGAAGTCACAGTTACACTTTCAAACCACAAAGTGATTCCTTTCACAAGAAAAGTTTCAAAGTCACAAATCTTTCGGCTTTTCCCTCTTCAGGGAAATGTCGAGTTAAATTATATTTTAAAAAGTGGAATAAACTCGATTATTGGAAAAACAAAAAGTCTGGTTATAAAATCTAACAAGAAATCCCTCCAGAACTCAAGTTTTAGTTTTCTTTAACCAAAGAGAAACATGCTCGTTAGCCTTCAGCCTCTACGACCTCAGGAGATATAAAAATAAAAACACTAAAGTCGAGCTTCAGCAGAAACAGCAGCTCGTTTGCACTCATTTTATCTCCAGGGGTTCGTATCGGTCCAGTTCCAGCAGCTCAGGAGGGATGAAGCTCGTAGGCGGCTCCTTACACGGCGTCGTGAGGCTGCCCGTTCTCCAGAGGCTCCCGCTCCTCCTGGGGCTTGTTCTCCACGTAGTTCCTCTCCTCCAGGCTGCGCAGCACCAAGCTGTGGAGGATGTGCTGGTTGGGCTTCTGGATGAGCTGCTCGAACAGCCGCAGAGTCATGATGCTGATCTGGAGGACAGAGGAAGAGATGGAGTCACACGACGCTGCTGCTGATTTATCCACATCTGTCGATGGGTGAAAATGTGACCAGTCGTGTGTTAAACAAAACGTTTCGTTCTGGTGGTTCAATAATTTACAAGAGCTGAATTTTCTTTAAAAATATGTATTTAAACAGAAAACATTTTTTAAAGGTCGGAACGAGCTTCAGACGTTCTAACTAAACATCCATCTTCCAGGTGTTCTGGACTCGGGTCTCGGGGGCTGCACCTCGAGCAGGGAGGTCCAGACATCTTTCTGCTGCCACTTCTTCTGGGAGGACGACGAGGTGTTCCCCGACCAGCGGAGAGACGGTCTCTCCATCAAGTCCTGGGTCTCCTCCCAGTTGAACATCCTCCAGCCCAGTGTCTCCCCCATCATTACACAAGCAGGGCTCCCCGCCCTGTCAACAGAACCGAGCTCCTGCCTACCGGAGCGCCCTGTGGCTGATGACCGGCCCCGCCTGCTTCTAAGGAACAACGATGGGTGTAAGAACCTCGTCGGACAGATGGTCGCAGTGCTCGATGAGTCTGTGCCTCAGAGGGTTCTGACAGATCGTGGCTGCGGTTTCCGGTTCCTTCTCTTCTCCCAGCAGGAAGTAAACGATCTCCTGCAGCAGCGCCTCCGACGTCACCTGCTTTATGACCCGGTTCAACAGGGCGGTGGAGGTCAAGATCCCCACCTCAGACCTACACACAAACAGATTCGCCGGGCGGTCGGTAACGAGACGACAAGCGGAGACGTATCAGCGTGGGACGACTGACGAGTGACTCACGTCTGCATGAGCTGCGGCTCCATCACAGCAACAAAGAATCGTTCCCTCACGGCTCGCGCCATCACCGCAGCTGCAGACTGGAGGAGGGCGAAGAAAAACAAAACGCACACTTCATCTTTTGTGACTTTTGAACGCACGACAAAACGAGTTGTTCGGATGGAACTCCGTTCATTCTGTCAATCCAGGCTGCAATGACACGTGAAAAGACGGCGTCAGAACCTTCTGGGCCTCCTTGATGAGCTGGTCGCAGTAATCCAGCCAGGACAGGAACGAGATGAGAGCCCTCTTCCCTGTGAAGATGGCCGCGTCCTCCTTCAGGTTGTACACGTCCAGACTGAAAGAGGCAAAGTGTCAAAGACGACAACGCGGCTGCACAGGAAGTGTTCGAGGAGACATTTACCCCCAGTTGACAGACTCCACCGTCTCGATGTCCATGGGGTCCATGGACTGAGGCAGGGCTTTGTAAAAGGAGCCCAGCCTGTTGGTGAGAAGCTCACACAGCTCCGTGTTTTCAGTCAAGCACCTCGCAGCGGCCGGCTCTGGCAAACTGACCAGCAGCATCAAGCCCTCACACGCCTTCACCACGATCCTGCCGTCCTGGACAGAAACAGACATTCATACCAGTTAGCGACGTCAACAAAGAAAGACTGAAGGCGAGTGAAGAGTAACTCTTTAAAAAAACACCCAGGGAGGACTTACAGGACTCTTGGTGAGGTTGAGTAAGGAGGTGACTAAATTGTAATTGTTGGTGTTGTTGTTGTTACTGGTTGGACTGGAGGCGGCACCAGCGGCTGCTGGTAGCTCCTCTTGGCTTTCTGCAGGTTTCTGTCCCGTGTCTGGAGCTACAACACCTCCCTTCACCTCCTCCGGCGCCGTACAACTCTTGGTCTCCGGCCTCTTTGACTTGTTCTGAAAAAAACATTACAAAAACAAGAGAGCTTCTGAATTATGGGCTTTAATACGACCGAGACAAGTTCTTTAAGACTTGGAGCTATTTTAGCTGCTCGTTAACCAAAACGTTCAGCTCGTTAAGGAAATGGGTGCACTTAAGTGTCTGTAACTTTTTTAAATATTTAACTTTATTTACTAACGTGTTTCTTATAGAAATACATAGAGATCCCCTTAGGCAACTTTTAGCTAACATTTACGCTGCTTTCTGCTAGCTTTCCGCCCTTTTTTTAGCTTTTAGCTAGGATTCTGCTTATTTAAGCTTGGAGCTAGCATTCTACTTTTTTAGGTTTTAGCTAAAGTTCTGCTTCTTTTACCTTGTAGCTAGTATTTTTTTTTTTTTTTTTTTTTTGCTAGCATTCTGCTTTTTTAGGTTTTAGCTAGCATTCTGCTTTTACCTTGTAGCTAGCGTTTTTTTGTTTGTTTGTTTGTTTTTTTTGGCTAGCATTCTGCTTCTTCTAGCTTATAGCTAGCCTTCTGCTTGTTAAGTTTTAGCTAAAGTTCTGCTTCTTTTAGCTGTACCAAATCAGTTTTAGCTTCTTCAGCAAGCTTGTAGAAACTCCTTCACTCCTGCGTCCACGCCGCCTCTTAGTAAAAAATATATTTTTCTCCGGCGCACTGTTTATTTCGATCTCAGCGGTCGTGACAACCCACCTCGAGGAAGAAGTTGACGAGGTACGGGTCCTGCTTGAGTTTGGCACAGACGATACAAAGGAACTGGATTTCCTCGTTTTCTGTCGGCGCAGCCAGAACCTCCCCGCACAGACGGATCAGTTTCTGAGTCGTGACACAAACAATGGGGGGGAAATTACACACCCTGTCAGCTAGAAGCCTATTTTGACGCTACATGCTAAGATAAGCACAACGAACAAACACGCCGCAACACGTCTCACCTGTACAGGTCGGTGGACGTTGATGTGTGGCAGGAGGGGCTGACGAATGTGTGCGAGCAGCTTTGTGTAAAAGGTAAGCACTTGCTGCTTCATCCCCGGAGGACACTGAGGAGAAATTATCACAATCAGGGAAAACCCATATTCATTCAACCTTTATTTATACAGGTTTGTCTCATTGAGTCATGAGTCAAGAGAGATCTATAACTGTTAAGTTTTAAGGGCAGATAAATCTGACCATCATTAGCATAACAATGAAATGAAAGACTGTTTCCTCAGGATAGACCCCAAAGGGAGCAGATAGTGAAAACAAACTGTGTCCAAGAATCGAGCTCTGTGGGACCCCACAGGAAAGAGGCGCTGATCAGATATGCTATTTTCAACCTTAACACAGAAACTCCTGTCACTTTGGTAAGAACGGAACCATTCCAAGAGCCATTCTATTGAAAGAGAGACCTGCACATCACAAGAGTCTTCACAGTAATTTTATCTACTACACGTTCAAGGCGGGACAGCCTTACATCTGCTTTGCCCAACGTGTACAGTGTCTCCAGGATCTTATGGTGCAGAAGGTACTCCATGCAGGGCCCCGTTTCACCAGACTCTCTCTCAGCCTCCTCCTGGGTCAGAATGTCCAGCATCTGCTCCAGGTGGGACGGGATGTTGGTGTCTGTGACTGGGGCTTTGTCATCTAACAAGAAAACCACACAATGTAAGAAACCAGCAGGACACACATACAAAATGAACATACAGACGTTATAAGACGTCTTCACCATACGTTGGAAGGTTGTTTTGTTTTTTTTATGTTGACTGGAAGATGAAGTCCAACCAACCAGCACAGAATCCTCTAGAATATTTTCTATTTTTACTTTAAGTCAGCTGTAGGTGTGTGAATGGGAGGAAGACAGATGGAACAGGGAGGTCAGAGCAGAGATCACAATATAAGGTGCAGAGCTTCAAGGACTTTGGGTTAACTGTCATGGAACGCATGAAGTGGTCAAATGGGGAAGAAGAGAGTCCAGGCAGGATGGAGAAATGTTTCAGGAGTGATTTGTGACAAAAGCGTGGCAACAAAGGTCAAAGGAAAACTTTATAAGACAGTGGTGATGAAAAGAGTGGAGACAGAACTGGAAGTGGCCGAAATGAAGATGATGAGGTTCTCCTTAGGAGTGACAAGGATGGATAAGATCAGGAATGAGATCATCAGAGGTACAGCACATGTTGAACAA
>JAVCKU010000085.1:25047478-25063281 GCA_032273985.1 Hypsolebias coamazonicus
CGTTTAAAAAGACGTGACGGCCGCCATGTTGGATTTTAGTTTCGTTTTCGCCGCACCGGGAGCCGGTTCCGGTAACCAGCTTTTTCGGTATCCGGCCTTGCCGGTGTAACGGAACTCGGCCGTAAACCGGGGGTTACCTGTATAGGACACACTTGTCTATGAGCCGTGAGTGTCACAATGTAATAAGAGGTATTAACACAGAAAGATTAAAAAAAAAAAACTTTTAATTAAATACGTACCAATAACATACACAAATATGTACAGTTAATGGTTTTTTAATTTTTTTTTCTGAACAGTGCCAGTAATACGGCTGGTTTAAAAAAAAATACAGTAGCCTGCCAGGAAGTTATTGATCTCTATCTTCATCTTCCTCCTGCACTCTCTGCTCTTGAGCTTGTGCTGTCGTCTTCATCATGACGCTGCCATTCAAAACCCGTTGGTGATAGAACATTGTTTTACCCTGCTCTGCTGTCAGGGTCCACTGGCAGACTTGGCTAAAGTTGCTCTGCACATGCGGCCAGTTTTGGGAAACGATTTCTCACCACCAGTCATCCAAGCCTCCCACCGAGTTCAATGAAACCAGGTTTCATTAGTCCACTGTGACCTGTTTGGTCATTTCAATGGTCAGATTTTTTTTACTTTATACACGTAGTCTCATGGAGTCATGAGGACCCACCCCCAAGAGAGATGTGTATTGGGCAGCTCTGTGAGCGCTCAGGTGTGAAGAGGCTAAATGTTTTCGCAGCATGAATCTTGTTAGCCTGTCCCCAAAAAAATCCATAAATTAGCTATAGCATTGTATAAGGATGTACATCTTGAATAAGGATCCACGATGTTCAAAGCGTGCAAAAAAAAAAAAAAGTAGCAGCTTATAGTCTGGAAATTACGGTAATAAAAGACCGTTCATTTTCTTTGTATTATTATAATAATAATTATTATTATTATTATTGCATTCTTTTTCAAAGCGTTGACTCCAACTCCCATTGAATCCTATCATTGTGTAACTAGAGGCTGAATCTTATTGCATGGTATCAGTTAGGGCTGAACAATTAATTGCATTTGCAATAATATCACAATATGATAAAACGAGATTTTCTAGTCACAAAGGCTGCAGTTGGACTGGTCACATGACTTGCAAGTGAGCAGAGCAAAGCAGAGCAGGGAGTGTGAGAAGTCAACACTTCAGGCGGCTGTGGCTGAGTGGTTAGAGCAGTCCTCCAATGCAAGAGTTGGGGGTTTGAATCCAGCAGCATTCACATGCTGAAGTGTCCCTGGGCAAGATACTGAAACCCTCATTGCCTCCGATGTGTGTCCCATCTGTGTATGAATGTGATAAACACTGATTAGTCTCCTTAGAATGACTTTTTTAATTAGCTTTGTATAGATGTAGTAGAGTGCTGTATGAATGGGTAAATGAGGCACAGATTGTGCTGTAAAGAGCTTTGAGCATCTTGATGGTTGGCCTTGTCGCTGTTTTAAGTGCTCTATAAATTAAATGGTATGGTTTGGTATGATAAGATAGAAAGGCGCTAGTAGGTACAGTCCATTTACCATTTACCATAACACTGTGCTTTAACTGGTTGCACATAGGCATCACGCACAACGGAAGTCAAAGTTTCTTTCTTTGCCGTTCACATCACATTTGGTACATGTGGTGGAACTACATCCAACAAAAGTATAAATTGTAAAAGAAAAACAGTAATATCAAAGATATGAACTAAGAAAACTGTTGACTAAAAATATGCTAAGCACTAGTAGTACAAAAACAATACGCTGAACAGCAGAAGCTGATACATCTGAAAGTTTGGTAACAAAGAGCGGCAGCACGTCCGTTGTTAGGAATTATTTTGTCTATAAAACAGAAGACACTGCTCAGTGACGTGCTGTGCAGAACCTGCCTTGCTGCTGTTGCTATCCCTCGAGGTAACGCTACAAATCTTTATCAACACTTAAAAAACGCCACAAAGCCATTTATGATAGTTGCATGGCTAGAACGCCAACGACCAGTGTTTCAACTTCAAGTAAGTAAAGTAGCAGCCGACAGGGATCACTGGCCGAACTGTTTGAAGGTTTTACTCCATTTGAACATAATTCAAAACTACACACGGAAATAACTCGAGGAATAACGGAGTTCATAGCAAAAGACATGATGCCCATTAATACAGTGACCAAGCCTGGGTTTACAGCTTTGGTAAACACGATGGATAAGTGGTACAGAATGTCCTCGTGCACACATTTTAGCCACGTTTCTATTCCAGAGCTACACAAAAACTGCAGAAACAGAGTTGCAGCGAAGCTGAAAACAACTGAAACTGATAGATTGTGTCCATTGAAAGATACGAGAGGAAGACATTGAAAAATAATTGCATATTAAATCGCAATATTGAGGTTAAAAAAAAAACGCATTTAGAATATTTTCCAAAATCGTTCAGCCCTCGAATAATTTTTTGCTTCTGATGTACCGTTAATGAATGAGGTCTTTGGTATTTAATCCAGACACATATCAGCCTCAGAGCAGAGACACAGCCCTGCTCTGTAAACTTAAAGGCACAGTTCAATCATTTGATGTCCTCTTACATAAAACACTGGAACTGAAGGAGGATGGACGTTCTTTTGTCCCCAACTGTAAGAAATCATTCACGAGAGTCGATTACACTTTTTAAGAGATTGAGAGCTTCAGAGTTTCTTGCACGTCCGTGTTTATGAGCTTGTGTGGGTGGTCTCTCAGGCCCCTTCAGATCGTCAGCAGCGCTACAAGGAGAAGGTGACCGAGCTGAGGAGGAAGAGGAACTCTGGTCTCAATAAGGAGCAGAAGGAAAAGTGTGTGGTAAGCATCTGAGGAGCTCGCTCGCTGACTCGTAGTACGTTTTACAAGCCTCTCGTCTGCTTGGCTGTTCTCCAGGAACACCGTGAAAGCCACGGGACAAGCCGGGAGCCTCTGCTGGAGAACATCACCAGCGACTACGACCTCGAGCTGTTCAGGAAAGCGCAGGCACGTGCCTCGGATGACCTTGTAAGAGAGAAAACTCATCATCACCTCCCCTCTCTTACACTTTTTCTTCTTGCTTTTTGCTTTTTGCCCCCACCCCCTTTCCTCCCTCCTTTTTCTGTCTTACCGCTCTTCTTCTCTCTTTTCAGTCTGCAAATCCTCGCCCGCAGCCACAGGAGAAGTCTGAGATAGTTTTGGTAGTTTGGACGTTCTCTTCATGTCATTCTGTTCAGTTCTGAGAGGATTCTTATGGTTCAGCCGCACATTGTGGACCTTCAGTTTCATAATGTAGCGTTAGATCAAAACAGAATTATTTTAACTTGTTGTATTTATCTCTGAAAGGAACTTGAAATCTTTGCACGTGTTCCTGCTCCCACAGAAAAATGTCTCCTTCCATATGAAGTTTCTTATCAGTGGTTCATTTTCATTTTTCTTCCTCCACCTTTTTAGTTTTCGCCTGGTTCTCTCCACCGATACTGTCTGGCTGACCCAAACATCTTCTGTTAATAACTGAAGCCCCCCCCCCTTCTTTCCCCTGTCACCCATCCACCTGCTTGCTTGTCCCCTCTTCTTGCTCTGTTGGTGCTTCGTCTCCCTTGTCTCTGCAGGAGAAGCTCCGCCTGGCCGGCCAGGTGTCGGAGGGCAGCAACATGATCAAGACCATCGTGTTTGGGCGTTTTGAGCTGGACACCTGGTACCACTCTCCTTACCCCGAGGAGTACGCCCGCCTGGGGAGACTCTACATGTGCGAGTTCTGCCTCAAGTACATCAAGAGTCAGACCATTCTGCGCAGACACATGGTACGCTGCTCGCGGACTCATTGTGCTGATTAAGTGAAGAGTTCTGTAGGCTTTACAGTTCTTCTCCACAACTTTTTATAATTTGACCTAAAACATCATCATATTTTTACACAAGTCCTAAAAGTAGATAAAAGAGAACCCAGTTAAACAAATGAGACTAAATATTATACTTTGTCATTTATTTAATGAGGAAAATGATCCAATATTACATATCTGTGATGGTAAAAGTATGTGAACCTTTGCTTTCAGTATCTGGTGTACCCCCCCCCCCCCCCACACACACACACACACGTGCATCAATAACTACAGCTAAATGTTTCTGTAACTGTTGGTCAGTCCTGATCACCTTGCAGGAGTTTCAGTCCATTCCTCTGTACAGAACAGCTTCACCTCTGGATGTTGGTGGTTTCCTCACATTAACTGCTGCTTCAGGTCTTTCCACAACATCTGGATTGGATTGAGGTCAGGACTTTGACTTGGCCATTCCAAAACATGAACTTTATTCTTCTTGAACATTCTTTGGTAGAACATCTTGTGTGCTGAGGGTCATTGTCGCTGTATGACCCACCTTCTCTGGAGATTCAGTTCATGGACAGATGTTCTGACATTTTCCTTTAGAATTCTCTGATTTAATTCAGAATTCATTGTTCCATCAATGACGGCAAGAAGTCCTGGCCCAGATGCAGCAGAACAGGCCCAAACCATGATACTGCCACCACCATGTTCCACAGATGAGATAAGGTTCTTCTGCAGGAATGCTGTTGTCCTTTCTCCAAACATAACTCTTTTCATTTAAACCAAAAACTTCTACTTTGGTCTCGTCCGTCCACAAAACGTTCTTCCAACAGTCTTCTGGTTTGTCCACGTGATCTTTATCTAACTGCAGACGAGCAGCAATGTTCTTCTTGGAGAGCAGTGGCTTCTCCTTCAACCCTGCCATGAACCATTGTTCAGTGTTCTCCTGATGGTGGACTCATGAACATCAACATCAATGTGAGGGAGAAGTTACCCTGGGCTCCTTTGTGACCTCACCCACTATTCCACACCTTGGAGTGATCTTTGTTGGTCCACCACTCCTGGGGAGGTAACGATGCTCTTGAACTTCCTCCATTTGTTCACCATCTGTCTCACTGTGGATTGGTGGAGTCCAAACTCTTTACAGATATTTTTCAACCTTTTCCAGCCTGATGAACATCAACAACTCTTTTTCTGAGCTCCTCAGAGATCTCCGTCGTTCCTACCATGGTCCACCAACATGTTGTGAAGACTTTGATAGATCCTGTTCTTTAACTCAAACAGGGTGTCACCTGATCATCATCATTGATTGAAAACACCTGACTCTAGTTTCACCTTCAAACTAACTGATAATTCTAGAGGTTCACATACTTTTACTACTAATATGTAATATTTTGTATCTCTATACCTACTTTTAGGACTTGTGTGAAAATCTGATGATGTTTTAGCTCATATTTATGCAGAAATATAGAAAATTATAACGGCTTCACAAACGTTCAAGCACCACTGTACTGTATTGTACAACTCCAGTTCTGAAAACGAGTGGATGTTTTTTTTTAAAGTGTAAATATACACAGAGTGCAATGGAGCTCCCAGTCTCATAAACCCATATTTTTATTCACAATGGAACAGAGTAATCATCAAATAATAATAATAATAATAGTGCTATGATTACATAGGAGTCAAATGTTGAAACGGAGAAATTGTACCATTTTCTGGAAAACTGTGGTCTTGTTAAGTTTGATGGGGGCAGCAGTGGTTAGAACTGTTGCAGGATCTCCCTCCTGGGGCCTCTTTGTGAGGAGTTTACATGTTCTCCCTGTGGTTTCTTCACAGTCTTCATATCTCTTGAAGGTACGGGAGATAATGGAAATTCAAAGGCTTCCCAATTGTCCATTGAGGAACTTTATTCTGAAATCGCTCCACTGTTTTTCGACAGTTTTTCACGGACTGGTGAACCATCAGCCCATCTTTACTTCTGAGAGATTCATCCCAGTCCTCTGATGGTTAACCTAATAAACTGTGAAATGCTCCTCCAGCTGTTTCTTATCTGTACCACTTACTTTAATGCAATACTTCCATAAAAGTAAAAATTACCTTTTTTTTTCTTGCATAAAATGTTGCAACCTTTTAGTTTTACTGACTGATACATGTTCCATTGTAAATAAAACACTGTTTTATGAAATTTGCTAATCATTGCATTTTTTTTTTTTTACATCACAACATTTTTATACTTCAGTTGTATATAAGAACACATCCACTTAACTGTGTGGATGTCATTTGTTTTGGGGCTTTAAGGACTTTCAGTTGCTTATTATTGAACATCTTAGTTGGGATTAGCCAGTTTCTTCTTGCACAGACGGCAGGTACGATTTAGAAAATGTCCAGCACCTGAGATTTCCAGGACAGTCATTCCTAAATCATGATATCTTCCACTTGTTCCAAAGTCGGGTCGCGGGGGCAGCAGCTTGAGCAGGGGGGGCCCCCTCAATCCAAAAGGAGTGGATTGCTCTCTTGGGGTCGAGGGTGAGGTTCTGCCTCAAGTGGAGGAGTTTGAGTATCTCACTAGTGAGGGGGAAAAAAGGAGCATGAGATTGACAGATATTGTGGACTCTGTGCCGGTCCATTGTGGTGAAGAGGGAGCTGAGCTGTAAGGCAAATCTCTGTACGTTCCTGCCCTCACCTCTGGTCATGAACTTTGGGTAGAAACTGAAAGAATGAGATTGTGGATACAGGAGGTTGAAACAAGTTTCCTCTGCAGGGTAACTGGACTCTCCCTTAGAGAAGCTCACTTATCAGGAGAGACTCAAAGTAGAACCGCTGCTCCTCCACATTGAGAAGCCAGTTGAGTGGTTCAGCATCTGGTATGATGCTTCCTGGGCGCGTCCCTAGCGAGGTGCTTCGTGCATGTCCTACTGGGAGGAGACCCGGAGGAAGACTCAGGACACGCTGGAGCGACGTCTCTCAGTTGGTCTGGGAACACCGTGGAGTCCTCCCAGAAGAGGCGGCTGTGGAAAGAGATGTCCGGACCTCCCTGCTCAAGCTGCTGCCCCCGAGACCTGACTTCAGAACAAGGCCTACATGACTCACGTTTTTTTTTTATTTTGATTATCTTTAAATTTTAAACACAGCCAAAACTAGAGCCCATTACACAAGTTTGATGTCACGTTTGTCCCTCTGATCTCATTTGTTGCATGTTTCACCACTCACACGAATCTGTGCAAACCAAAGCTCCCGCATCTCCCCAGTTACGACCCAGTCAGCCTCCTGTCACATACCTGTTCTCCCACCTCTCTTACAGTCAGAACAAACTAAAACGTCCAAATTTGTTGATTTTCGGTTAAGATGCTGTGCAAGTTTTTGAGGCTTTCGCTCAAGCTTGTTCTCTGACGGATGTCTCCTTCTGAAGGTGTATCCCTATGAAATGCTCATGATAACCAGTAGAGGGAGAGCTAAACTGCCAAGGGATGTGGACAGAACCAGGCTGGAGGTATCACCCTGTCTCCTGACTTTTCCCTGCGTTTTTGTGTCAACAGTACGTTACACAATTACATTTTTTTGCAGTGATGCCTTCCCTCTCCTTTTGTTTTCTCCACTTCCGTTCTCGATTTTAGCGCCACTTAGCACCCGAAACGTTCTTTGACATCTTTGGAATGGAGATCCAGGAGTTTGACAGGCTTCCCCTGTGGAAACGCAACGACATGAAAAAGAAAGCCAAGCTCTTCTAACCTTTGCCTGTTTGTTTATTTTCGTTTTCCGTTTTTCCGCATGCATTCTTATGTACATACGGTCAGATAGCGCACAACAATTGTAATCTAGACGTAGGTTCTGGTTTCTTTTCTTCTGTTCTTCTTTTTGTTTGTTTGTACCCCGGACATAACCGAGGGCACCATAAAGTCAACTGTCTGCCGAGATAATGGACCCACCCAGTGTAGACTGGCACAATTAACAATGGATGGAAGTCTACCAAGTTCAAAAATGACAAAGAATGAGAGCTAATGATGAGTGGTGTCAAGTTATTTGATTTGACTGCACTTATTTTACCTTCTGCTTTGCTTTAAGTGGACTTGCTCCCCTTTATGCTTGTTTCCTTCAGTTAATATTATTTGTTGCTGTTAATTCCTGTGGAACTTTGTAATTATAACAGAACTTCACGGCACCATTGTGAAATGCCCTCGCTTGAAGCTTGAGTGTTTGTCAGCTTTTTATTTTAATTTTATTTTTGCTTGGGCTGAAAGAGTTTTAGTCCAAAGTTTTCAAGAATCGGCTCAGTGAGTCTTTGAAGTAATAAGTAAAAGAGCATCTGGGGAGCTAACCCTCCAACTGTTACTGGATTTACATCAGAATGAATCATTTACGCACCGACACGTCACCCAAAGTCGCCTGATTGGGGGGCAAACGAAACTTTCATCTGAACGGACAAAAAAGAAATGTCTCTGTTTTCTCAGGCTCTCATAAACGCAGTTATCCGCTTTCCCTTTACATATATCAGAATTAGGAATCTTCTATTTTAATGCTGATCTACCATAAACCCCCTTATCTACGAAACAACTGTCTTTTAGAGTATTGTTTTCTTTTTAATGGAAACCCACACTGCCACTTGTTGTATTGAAATCTGAGACAATAAAGCTTTAAATGACCATGTACCATGATGACCCTCTGCTACAGCAAACTTACCCTCTGCCTCTGTTCTGCTTATTCTTGTCTTTTGTCACATGTTCACCTGGCGTGTCGGTTCAGGGGCGCAGCGCTTGACAGGAAGTGATCTCAGAATGCAAACCTGGGTCCAAATCAAAATACTTCCTTCATATTGATTTGTACTTGTTAAAACATTTGGACTTCACGAGCTTCACTTAACGTATTTACAGTATAGAAAAGATCAAACAATACAACCTGGTGTATACCTGGTAACCAGGTATACACTGGACACATACTGGGTTCATGTCTTTTTTTGTACCAGGTGCTGAAGAGGTAGGCTACATATCAGGTTTGTTTCTGGTGATAAAACACCAGCTAAAAGTTAGCTAAAGGCTAGGTGAAGCAAAAAGGCCGGCTAAATGTGACAAAGGGTTACCTAAAAGCCCTTCTTTGCTACGTTACTTAAAAGTAGAAAAAGGCGAAAAGTATCAAAAGCTTGTGAAATGTAGCTAAGGTAGCAAAATGGTAGCTGGAGTTAATGTAAAAAGCTAGCTAAAAGTATTAAAAGGCTAGCTAAAATCTAAAGGTGGCAAAAGGCTTGCTTGAAGCTAAGTATATCAAAAGAATAACTGAAAGTAGCAAAAAGCTAGCTAAAAATCAAAAAGTATCAAAAGCTTGTGAAATGTAGCTAAGGTAGCAAAATGGTAGCTGGAGCTAAACATGTAAAAAGCTAGCTAAAAGTATTAAAAGGCTAGCTAAAATCTAAAGGTGGCAAAAGGCTTGTTTGAAGCTAATTATATCAAAATAATAATTGAAAGTAGCAAAAAGTTAGCTAAAAATCAAAAAGTAGCAAAAGGCTAACTTGAAGCTAAATATACCAAAAGAATTGCTAAAAGTAGCAGACGGCTAGCTTGAAGCTAAAAGTAGTAAAAGGCTAGCTTGAAACTACACTCACTCTCAATCAAGGCGGATGCCATTTCGCTCCATCTCCTGCTTTGTTGCTCTCTGTCTGTGTATGTTCTATTTACACATCTTCCGAAACTAAAACTACTGTCGTGGATTTGGTCAGCTGGACTTTCAACGCAATCGACAAAATCTTTTCAGGGTCCTGGAGAGCCCTCATGCCACACTGAGACTCACGCAGCAGGATATGTCATGGATCCGTGGTGGGGTTTGGGAGCTGTCTTATTGTCTCAGTGGGACGCCAAAGACGTTTATATACTGTAATTGGATTTATGATAGCAGGGTTTCTGCCCTCTGGCATAAGTGGATTCCTATGTTATCTGCTATTAAGGAAGACGGCGGCAGTATTTTCGGCCATGGCAAAACCGCCAAGTCTGTGTGAAGGTTTGGTTCGTGCTTTGAGTACTCAAATTCAGCTGATTTATGAGATAAACCATAAGATGGAAGCGATTTGTGAGATTCGCGGGCCACCTGCAGCTTCTGGGACTCGCCAGCATGTTGGAGACGACCTTGAAGGAGCCTCGTAGGCACGGACCAGTGGAATGCCCATAAGTCTGGCCATTTTGGGATCGAAAGCGCCAGCAAGACTCAAGACTGACAAGAAAAAACAGTCTGCCTTAAAAAAAATCAATGATGGCTTATCTGAATCTGACTCCCCGGTTGGCCTAAAAAAACAGGCTGACTTATAAAACTTCTACTGGGCTATGTGTAAACTAAAGAAAAGCTTCAACTATCACACCCCTTCCACCCCGCGAGAACTTCAATGAAGGCTTATCAGAACTGTGCTGGCTGACCAACATCTTATCAGGACCATAGTCTATCTGGAAGTGATTCATGGACAAATCTCACTGCCTTGCCATCAAATGTATATGTAATGTGCTTGCAGGCAGAGTTTTTTTCTCTGTCTTAATTTGTGTCCTGATAGGACAAGGTGTGAGGAGATCTTTTTTGTAATGCCACTATCCTATCCTCATGGGTTTTTCCTCTTTTCTGTCTTAAAACATATTATGAAATAGGATAAGGGGCTGCGCTCGAGTAGCAGCAGCAACGTGCACTCTGCACATAATCTCACTATATTTCGGTACAATAATAAAGCTTATTCTGATTCTAATCTCTAAAAGTAGCAAAAGGCTAGTTTGAAGCTAAATATATGAAAATAATACCTAAAACAAGCAAAAAGCTAGCTAAAATCCAAAGGTAAAAAAAGGCTAGCTAAACTCTGAAAGTAGTAAAACACTATAGCTTGAACCTAAATATATCAAAAGAATAGCTGAAAGTAGCAAAAGCTAGCTAAAATCCAAAAGTAGCAAAAGCCTAGCTAAAATTTAAAAGCAGTAAAAGGCTAGCTTGACGCTAAATATATCAAAATAATGGCTAAAAGTAGCAAAAAGCTAGCTAAAATCTATAAGTAGTAAGCTAGAAGCTAAATGTAACAAATCACTAGCTAATGTTGTTAAAGGCCAGCTAGCAAATAAAAGAAGCAAAAGGTTAACCCAGAGTATCAAAAAGGTCAATGAAATTAGCAAAAGCTAGTTAAAAACTAAAATTAGCAATATCAAAAGGTTAGTTAAAAAAAGAAGGACAACAGCTATAAGCTAACAGAAGCATAGAAAGGTGAAATCAGAGCCAGTGTGCTTACACAGATTTTTTTTTTAAAGCAATCAGATAACTGTATTTTTTTCTATTTCTTTTTTAATTTGCTTCAGTATACTTACAAGAAAATCTTAAATCTGGTTATTTGCAATGGCAGTTTTAAGTGGAACTGGATCTCCATTTGAAAAATTATTCAGTATGTAGGAAAAAGCCTAAATAAATAGCATCAATCTACAACGATTCTTAAGATATAGTCCTATGATCTGAAATCTTTAAACAACACATTAATTTTACACAAAATGCTTGTGAGGCTCAGAAGTGTCATCGTTGATTCATTCGTAGCTTTAAACGTGTCCAAGAGGAACACTGGCACAGATGAGGAAAATCATTTAGGATCACTGATATCACATTTCTTCAGTATGTCCCTGATGCGATGACGAGGAGACGTGTTTGTGTTGTTTACGATTTTAAATCAATGAATCAAAATAAGATGCCAGTTTTCACCACAGCCTTTCATGGAACTTGTATCTTCTAATTTCTGAGGAGTAAAACAGAAAGTCATGGATGGAGTCAAAGCTCCAGGTGTAAGGTAAGCAAGGAGGGATACCCTGGTTTTAACCTGCAATGGAAGACAAACGTCCAAAAGCCACAAATACACGACACAAAAAGACAGAAAACAAATTACAATTAAAAGGAGGTGCTAAACACGTGTTGGACATTAAATGACACCGACTGGCCTTGTTTCCCGAGACAAAAGTTTTAAATCGCTTACAGAAAACAAAAGTGCTTCAGTGCTGTTCAGCTGTTTTATTTGTAAAGTCTGGTGTGTCAGTGATTGAACGTCTGCACCTCGGAAGTTCCTGTTCCCCATCTTGAAGCGAAAAGGGGACATTAGAAATACCCTCCGTCCATCCACGCACATTGTGAGCATGGTAAATTAAGAAATGTGAAGTACAGATTTCCATTTTGGTGTGTGATGACGTCTAGACTTGAGAAAGGTTCCTTTCGAAATTTGGCATGACAAACATTTGTGTGTAAACCAACCACCCCGAGCATTTGAGGAAACTACGCTTTCTAGTATTGCTCAAAAATATGGTTTCCTCAAATTATTGGGGTGGACCTTGTGGGGGCTGAAGTTTAATATGTTGTGGCCAAGGCCGCCACTGGCCACCCCCTGGCTCTGCCGTTGCACCTCGTGGTTTCTTCTCACCAGGAGCCGACATTTTGTTCTGCCTCGGATGAACAAAAAAAACAAACCGTTCTTCTCCACAGTGTAACGTCTACACTTGAGTATGTTGCACCAAAAACATTAAGGTCTACTTGCATTCCCTGTTCGATTCCGGTCCAGAAAAACACTCAAGAACTACAAACATTCACTGTTCAAGCCTCAGCGTACCTCTTGTGTTGGCAGCTGCTTCTCACAGCAAGCATCATCCTGTCCCCCGTTAACGTTGCAACGAGTTGCACTGAATGTGTTTTCCTGTAGGAGACGTTAGAAAAGCACCTGAGATCCTTAAAGAACCAAAGGGAAGCAGTGAAACACAGACTAAAGAAACTTGCAGCACGGCAGTCAGAAATCACAGTGAGTTCTGCACTTTTTTGTTAAACGAGCTCAAATTTTATGAGCCGTCTTGAAACAAATGATGACAAAGTTAATATAAGTGTTGTACCTGACACAGAAACAGTCCTCAGTGATGAGAGAGAGTGTTGTAAAGAAGTACCAGGAGATCCAGATTGTTCTAGAGGAGGACCTGAGGACTACTTTGTCCCACCTGGAGATGGAGGAGCGAGCCGCTGTCTCTGCTCTGGACGGGCTCATGGAGAGGAACTGTGCTCTGATCCAGGAACTCGAGCAGGACCTGTCCAGCCTCTCGTTAGCCCTGAACTGTTTCGACACAGACCCGGATTCAATGGTACCAAAGACAAGAGTCAAAATCCAGTGAACTAAAATGTAATAATTATCTGTGGTTTTCTGCTGCCCCTCAGGTTTTCTTTACACCGCCTGCACGGGACGACATGGACACAGTGGACAGGTATGGGTCAAGGTCCTGTATTGTTCAGCGTACCATCAATTACAGATTTTTTTAATGACCTTCCTCCCTCAGAGTGACGGATCTACTAAACCAGTCGGACCCGAGCAGCGTGAGCCTGGATGAAGCTAAAGCTGATCAGATCCTCAGCCTCGCCACCGGCCTGCTTCAGCTCGTCTCCTCACAGGCCCCTTTGATCAGGAAGCTCCTGCAGAGCTGCAAGTTCTCACTTCATTTTTATACATCAGTCAAAACAACTTGACGTCTAACATCAGTTTCATGTCAATCTAGAGAAACTGCGTTTACTCAGAAAGTTTAGCGTGACGCTGAGCGTTAAGAACAGCTGAAGAAGTTTAAAATTAGATCAGGGCTATTCAACAAAACTGCTTGGGTGGTGGGGGGAGGGTCACAGTTTCTGAAAGCCAGCAGTTCAGGGGCCTGACCACCAGCGTTTAAAGTCATTATATAAATAAACCAAGTTTTACAATGATCTACCTTTAAAATTTGTCTTTTTTTATATTGCACTGGATCAGGAATGCATTAAACAGAACCCTAACCCCACCACAAAAAATAGATAAATATATAAATAAATATATAAATTTATGAACTCTGGTGGGCTGGACGGAAGTCACCTGCGGGCTGGAAGTGGTCCACAGGCCGCCAGTTGAATAGCCCTGGCTTAGTGGTTAAAGCTGAAAGAAGCTGAATACTAGAATAGCTAAAAGCTTAAGGGATCCATTAGATAAAATGTTAAAAGAACCAAAATACCTGAGAGGGACTAAAAAAGTAAAAACACAACTAAAAGTAGCAGATGCGCCTAAAAGTTTCAAAAATGTTAGCCTAAAGCTAAAACGAATAAAACAAGTGCTTAATTTGAGCTGGCTCCTGCTGGAACAGGATCTGGGAACTCTTATTTTGACAGGGTGCGTTCCATTATCTGTTTGTTTGGATCCGGTAACTCTCAGTCTTTCTAATAAGAAGGTTATGAACAAATATGACTGCCTTGAATGAATAGAACTTATATTGGATATGTAATGTGAAAATAATTGCATAAACACTAATTTTAAACACAACACAACTTAATATCACATACAGCTGCCTCTTCAAGTAAGCATTTCCACCTCCACCTTTAAAAAAATATCCGCCCCTAAAAGAGTGGTGGGGGTGAGGGTTGCGCTAACAGTCGTACCTGGGCAGGAGCCCACAGGCAGCCTCCAAGAACAGACGGAGGAGGCGCCTGGAGGTTTCACATGTGGAGTCGGAGAGTAAATTCAGCAAAGAAGAGCCGGCTCGGAATCATCAAGTGTGGGGGGTAGGATAGATAGATATTCTTTATTTTGAACAGTTAAAAAAAATTTAAACAATGGCATAAACAAATAAAAATGTAAATATTTCCACCAGAATATTCTGGAAACAAAACAAAAAATGTTCAAAAAAGGGAACAGGTAGAAGCAATGGCTTATCTAGTCCTGTCCCTAAACTTACTTACACATTCTGAACCAATCCAGATTCGTAAAAATAATTAAGAACACAAAAAACACAAAGTGTGGACCAAAAAAACAAAAACAAAAAAATTGCAGGCAGAAGCACAAGCTTATAAAACCTTAACTTTGTTATACATCAAGATTAAAGCAACAGAATATTATCCTGTATATTTGTTTTTTCAAACATATCAATGTATTCCAGCGCAATAAGCTCATAAAAAAACGAAACACAAAAAAGGAAAAGCAGAAAAAAAGGAAAAAAAAAATGTAAAAATAAAAAAAACACTAAAGTCCTATTATATTTATTTAGTAAATTCTTTTTATATGTTTTTTTTTTTAAATTAAAGATTGAAAAACTGACACATGGGACAGAGAATGTTGAAACCTGAGCGTAGGCTCACAAAATGTGTGTTTGACGAGGCTAGGTGACTGAACAAGTTGATTACTCCGTTTCTAAATGTCAACGTTGTGTCCTGTGATGATGGGTCCCTCCAGCCTTCCAACATCTTCTTCACCATGGACGATGTGGTAAAAGTGGGCGACTTTGGCCTGGTAACAGCCATGGACCAGGAGGAAGATGAAGATGATCAAAGTGCATTGACGCCTGACCCGCTCTTGACCCGGCACACAGGCCAGGTCGGCACTAAGCTCTACATGAGTCCAGAGCAGGTGAGCACACGTTACAGGGAACATCGGAGACGTTAACAAACATGACCTGCAGTGACTCTTTCTGTCGTTGCTTTTGCAGCTCTCTGGAAACTCATATTCTCATAAAGTGGACATTTATTCTCTGGGTTTGATCCTATTTGAGCTGCTTTACCCCTTTAGAACGCAGATGGAGAGAGTGATGGTGAGTCTGCACACACATTAACTTGGAATTTTTCTTTATTCTCTCTCTTCTTTTTCCAGGTAGAAAAATTTAAAAAAGTTGTCTGGTCCTCTGGACATTCAAACAAATAAACAAACAAAAAATGTAGAAACATTTGGTCTTTCATCAGAAAGACCTTCTCAGTCTGAGGTGCTGTATTCAGCTCAGTCTTATTAATATCACCTTCTCATAGTGGATCAACCAGTTTGCTGCTGACATCCAGAACTAGCTGCTCACATGATCAAGGAGACCATCAGCCTAACGATGGATTGTTAGCATCCATATTTATATACAGGTAACCCCCGGTTTCCGGCTTAGTTCCGTTACACCGGCCCGGCCGGATACTGAAAAAGCCGGTTACCGGAACCGGCTCCCGGTGCGGCGAAAACGAAACTAAAATCCAACATGGCGGCCGTCACGTCT